>CM068543.1:1023426-1510646 GCA_035048495.1 Euptelea pleiosperma
TATTGGATCGGTACGTTATGGATCAACCCTGAACCAATCAGAATCCGAACAATACACTGCCATCTCTGGCCCGGCCATACCTTTATTTTCAGGCTAGGAATAAGTGAGGGTGCGAGCAAGCCAGCCCAATCTAATATCTCCGTGAAATTCATCTCCCTCAATTAAGAATCGTCAGCTCTACATCACACAAGAACACACGTTGATAAACCCATGTTCTGTGACTACCCACATGACCTACTGTCTAAGATATTAATCTAATATTTTATCAATTTACGACATCACCTACTACTAATATCGCTCCTTCAATCTTCCAAGTTCAAGATTGATTTTCTAATCAATCTCTATAGGTACTGAACCCCTTTCACCCCTTTCTCTGGTAAAATGGAATACCGCAACCTAAAAAAGTTTCTCTACGGATTTAATCTGTCGCAAAACGTGTTTTGTGACAGCTTAAATTCGTTGCATAGTCCGTCGGCATAGATGCCCTTTTTGCGACGGGCTCGTGACCAATACAATCCATTGGTATTTGCGAGGGATTAGATCCGTCGCAAACAGCGAGTCTGTTGTGACAGATTATGCCTATCATTGTTACTAATTTTTAAAATTGTCTAGGTCATTGATGGTACCATTTAAAGGAACTAGTTGGTGTACACGTGCGTCACGTGGATAATATTGTAACAGCCACAAGAGATAGACGGTTAGGGTCTGTTTGGCAACCAGATATGGATTTAGAATTGAAAATAGAATTCAGGATTTGTGATTTCTAAGAATTTGAATTTGAAGAATTGAAATTTCCTGTGTTTGGTTGCACCGTAGAAATTACTTGGAATTCTAATAAATTGTAACTTTAGCTGTTTGGATATCTAACCGAATTGAATTTTCCATCTATTTACATAAGAGAAATATCATCTCATGAACTTTATGTTATAATAATTGTTATTTTTTTTGTCATCTGTCAATTCATTATTATCGATGCTACTTTAAAGAAAACAATTAAAAAATGAAAAAAATTATTATGATAATTATTTTACTATGATTAATCCGTAAAAAATCCTAATGGCTAAAGCCTAAGTGGCACATAATGCAACAAGTACGGATGTCCATCATCAGCACTAATGATGAGGCACATTACAAGTGCGCCATGCGGCACATTATTAGAGACAATGGACCATATTGATGTTTGTCCCATCCCTAAGTGGACCCTACATACTAAAAATCACGCTGATTAATTTTTTCTAACCTTTATATTTGAGGTACTTTTACTATGATTAATCCGTGTCAAAATCTTAATGACAATAGACATCATTATGAGTGCGCCATGTGGCACATTATTAGAGACAATAGACTATATTGATGTTTGTCCATCCCTAGGTGGACCTACATCTATAATGACAATTTTTTGTCTTATTAAATGAATTTTCATGTTGAAAACTAAAGAATATGTAGGAATAATTCGAAAAAAGTTAGTGAATTATTTGATCATATTAAAAAATGCAAAAAATTTTCATTACTTTTGAATAAAACATTGCTTAATTCGTTTGTTCGGATAATTCATAAGGTTTGCGTATGATTCACGAATAATTCGAGAATTTACTAACTATGGTCATATCCAACACAATGGTTAGGCGTGTTTGAAGAGGAAGAGTTACATTGGAATTTAATACCTGAAGAGAAATAGTGTGTCGGGAGGGAGAGACGTGCAGAAAAGAAAGAGTTGCATTTGAGGGTCATTTTGAATTTAATAAAGGTAGGATGCCACATGTATTGTTCAGGATGTACAGGGTAGAGTCGGTGAAATAAGAAAAAAAATCAGAGATAAAATAAAGAAAAAAAGTTTTTCAAGATACCGACATTTAAAAGTAGTATAGATGTGTAAATTAGGTATTTATTGGGGCTTTACTGAGTATAATCTTGTCCTAGCCCTTATTTAGAAGGGCGTTGGGCCCAGCCCAACCCTAAGGGCTTGAAAAAAAAATCTTCATTTTAAAGCTTTCAAAGAGCCGGGCAAAGTCGGGTCCCCTTATAGGAGGGCAGGATTGGCACCCTTAATTATTTTGGATAATCTATTTAAAGCTTTCAAAGAGCCAGGCAAAGTCGGACCCCCTTACAAGGGGGCAGGATTGACACCCTTAATTATTTTGGATAATCTATCTTCCACCAAGCAGGTAGAGTCGTTTCTTGTTGTTGTCCAGGTCAAACCTAACAAAGAAGCCATTGAGATATCAATCCATGGGCCTTCTAAAATTAGTAATGGATTTTAAATCTTTTAAGAGGTAGGTGAGCCTCTGACAATTAGCAATATATCCATGGGCCTTCTAAAATTAGCTATGGGCTTTAAATTCTTATAGTGGGTGGATATCTCTTTTAAAGAATTATTAACAAAAAAAAAATTGTTGAAAGAGCTAAACGGAGTAGGATGAGTGAACTCTTGATCAAAGATTAAGCTTTTGTACAAACAAGCCATGTTCATTTTTGGGTTGCAGAAAAAAAAAATGGATCGCATTTGAGCAAGGTAGAGACAGAAAGTGGAACAAAAGTTGAACTGAATAAAGAGTGAAGTAATTGCAACCAAACAAGAATTAAATCTGATCAACCAGACCTAACCCTGCATCCAAATGAGTAAAGATCGGCTAGCCATTGAGCAAGGAAGAGTCCTGCACCTGACATTATTTGTTGAGTACTCAATACGCTGGTTATTGTGGTACGACTTTTATGTTTGCGTTACCGGCCAAAGGACCAACCCCATTTAAGATGTGCTAGCCAACTCTCAAGTCCTCTCTTTACTGGAGCTCACTAGCACGGTTTTTAACCCGTTATAATGATCTTATAACGTTAACGTTATAACTGTTATAACGGGTCACATCATCACGTCTGAATGAAAAAAGGTCAGATAATTATTATTTTAATACTTTTCCAAACAAAATTTGATACGAGCGAAGAATGTATTTTTTCCCTCAAAATAACAGCCGTACAACGGATATCTCATTTTTCGGTTTTCAGCGTTACAGAAAAAAAAAACCGTATTACCGATATAATCACCGTTTTTCAAAACATGCTCACAAGTGCTACGAAAAACATGTTTTCCCCTTCCGAAATGCCACGTAACACTATTCCAGACTCGTGAATGTTTATCAAATCCAATGGCTATAAATCATCCCGGGAAAAATGTTCAAATACAATGGCTAGAAATCACCAATCAAGTTGATTTTTTGGAGGTTCACCAAGGGACGGGCCCGAAATAGTTACTACATGGCACTTTAGGGAGGGGAATGATCAAAGTTTGATCCTACCTGATAGCAGCATAGGAGAAAAATATTTTGCCTAGGGCTACATTTCCATAGTTTTATTTTTTTAATACTATGGGTTTCTGGGGTTCTTTAGAGCACCCCACTAGTCTCATAAGGCACATATGTCACCCCTTCCACACGTACCAGGTGTACTGGGATAAATCCCAAAGGGGGGATTCAAACTCAGGACTTCTGCTTCTTGAGCCATGGTCCTGGATGGCCATAACAAGTAGATAATGTTATCGTCATCGATCATTGTAATGGCCATTAAAATTTCTTATTTTATTATTTTTTAGTTCATGTTTCAGCTAAATATAAATAACAGACCAGAAATTTTAAAATAATGGCCATTATAATGTTCTTAAGGTATTTTAATGTTACCGTTATGTCCGTTATAATGGCCGTTAGCTAAAGAATGGTAAAATTTTGTTAAATAAATTTTTATTTATTAGTTTATGTTTCAACTAAATATAAATAATGGAGCTTAAACTTAAACAAATGGACATAATTATAATATATTTCAACAATATGGGGTTGAGCATTACGCGCGGTTACAAGGAAATTATAAACATTTTCCTAAACCATGCATTAACATTTCAATATGGACCCACATGCCACCATAATGTTGTTTAACTCGGGGGCGTCTGAGTCGGTCTGACATTGATTTTTAATCAAATGACCCTCAAGCGAGTCATCAGCATTATCCTCCATTGAATTCAAAAGGATATGACCTAAACTTTTATACCAGCTTGGGACTGGCAAAACAGTGCTAAAAGCTCCAAATTGTACAAAGTAAACATCTGAGGCCTTGCTTGGTAGCATTACAAATGTTTGCGGCATTTGTGTGTGTTTGTTGGTGGCACAACATCCCACCAACAAATATTTGCGGTAGACCCAATCATTGATTTGCCAAATGGTCTAATACTGTGCAGCCAAAAAGTGGCTGCAAACAGCTGCAAATTAACAATAGGCAAATGACTCTCATCCCCTCCATCTCCCCAACAGTTCTCCCCTCCCCAACCATACGGAAAGTTTCCCAACAAATTTTTGTCATTGTAAACATTTGATTAGCAAATATTTTCCTGCAAACTACACATAGTATACCAAACAGGGCCTAAATAATTCATCTTTAGCAAAGCCAAATGCTAGCAAGCAAACCCTTGACGAGAGAGTTGCACAGACGTTAATCCTGCAAAAGACAAGAAAAGTTGTCTAAAAAACCAGTGTTAATTAAAATATATATTTATTTCTTGTCCTTTGGGGGTTGCATTTGTACAACTCCTCTACGAGTTGCTTGCTAACGTTCCTAAAAAAACATCTTTAAACTTCGACTATTCCTTAACTTAATTGGTGGTTAGTGAGCTATGGAAATAAAAAAAAAAACCAGGAAAAACTTATGATGGGTCGGTGCAGCTCATGGGGCGGGCCCACCAATATTGCAAGGAAGGTCTATTGCTCATGGCACTCTCACCAATACGGCGTCACATTGTGTGGAAAAGAGATAGGCATGTTAGGGTACTGATTTGCATATTTCACGCATTTGTTTAATTGATTCTAGGCTCTGTTTCTCTCTCATTAACAAAATCTTAATTTCGAGTTCCGAAACTCCTCTTCACTTGCACTCATCACCTCCAATCCCTCGCAGTAAATAGTAAATACCGCTAAGCGGTTTTCGATTCCAAAAAGATAAAGAGAGGGGGATGGGGCTGGTCCCACTCCCACCACTACCATGTGGAATTTCCCTCAATTTTCGCCTCAGTAATCACTCTGACTTCGTGTCTCGTAAATCATCCAATCATATCTCAAGCACGCACAAGCTGCATTGGTCGTATTCCAAGTTTCCAACTGCATTTTTGTGGCGCTCTCGCGACTCACAAGTCGCAACCGTTGGATTGGGTAAATGGGTCGTAGAGTTCCAAAGAAGCCCAACCGACCAAAAAGCAAATTGGGATCCCACGTGATTCCACGACCCGACGATTTAAAAGTCTCCCCAATTACGTTTTTTTTTTTTAACTTATCGCTTTCCCCAACCTGTTATCTTCTACGAATCTCCCAACTGCTTGTCGGCTCCTTCCTAAATTGTCCAAAATCACCCTCTCAAATGATTTAAGAGGACCTTGGTCACTTGATTCAACTATTCTTGTCGCCAATGGGTAAAAGATTAGAAACATGGCGTGATATGTTTCAGCGGTGGTTGAGCACGTAGATTCGATTATGGAATGATTGAGATAAAATGCCTGTACGATTCACCGACATTTCGCTTATGAAGATTGGACCATGTGCCGACTGCCGACACTACCTCTGTGGACTGTGGTGGGGATTTCTAACTTTAAACGCGAACAACCAAACGCATGCACGTTTAGTCTAGCTCAATTTACAGATATAAGGACAATGGAGAATGATGGGCAACTTTAAGGCAGATCAAATCTTTAGTATATATGTTTTTGTTCATACTAGACAAGTCCTGACCCTTTTACAGTCCGGTTACGTGGTGTATTGAAAATATTGAGTAGTACTTTAGTGTTTTTTTTTCAACCTGCAAGATATTCTAGTTGGGATCCATTGATCATTCAATGGTGAGGGACTGAGGACCGCACCAAGGCAGACACAAATTCCTCGTGGGTCTTCGAGATCATTGACTGGAGTCGTACTTAAGTCACGACCCTAAAATATTCATACCATGTTAGGACTGCATGTTCAAAACCGATTGAATGTTCTTTGAAATATGTGGTGGTCTTTGTGATTAGTGTGCTGAGCATGTCAATGTCTATTAGTGGTTTGGACGTCTATCCAGACCACTGATGTTTATCAAGATTCTCCTACCACACGACTTTCAAAGACAACTCACGAATTGTTTGATCATTTTCCTTCCCTTCCAAACCATTGCATGTTCTTTGAAATTTTTGTGGTGGTGTCCTACTTAAACTTGTAGAGGGTCTTAGGGATTCCTGTGCTCGGAATTTGGAATGGACCTTAGGACGACACCGACACTTTCCTGAAAGAAGTAAGAGGAATAATAGGAGTAAAACTTCTATCACAACGTTCTGACAGATGCTTTGTCACAATGAAAATCACAGGCCACGTGGCATACTCTTAGTGGATGCTGAACGTATGGATGTTTGGCCAGTCCCTAAGTGAAATCATCAGTCAAGCTAATTTTTGGTATGTATATCCACCAAGGGTGGAATAAACATCCATGCGGTCAGTGGACCCATAACATGCCTTAGATAGGGCCACTGATCAACTGAATCAAAATCCGCCGGAGCAAAAAATAAATAAATTCCGCCACTTGAATTCTAGCAATAGTGATATCCCATCAATTAAACAGTGCGCACATGTGCACAACATTGAATCCATGGTCAATATAAAAAAGAAAAAAGGAAAAGAAAAAAGTCAATTTGATACTAAATTAGCGACACCTTTTGCGACCGCTTAACTTCAGCAGTCCTTGGATGATCTCAAGAGTCCAATCAATTGGCTTCAAAAAGAAACATGAAAAGGTTCATTTGTTAGATGATTAAGATCATTAATTCATCCCAATGATCTGATATTCAAGTCTATCTCCTTTTTTTTTTTAACCTTTTTTGCTAGATAAGATTGATTTTTATATCCATGTAACCGGATCTGACGGGGTCGGCTAGAGATAACCGATTGGTGTGATTTCTTTTTGAATATACACATCTGATTGGTTATTTCTATCCATTAGATTTTAACACCTTTAAGTGTTCTAGCTGTTAGATACAAGCATTTCTTTTGGGTACTAAATCTAATGGTTGGAAATTATCAATCAAGATGATTTTGGTGTGTATATAAATCATTGGGTGGGCAAAACGCATCCATGTGGTCAGCGGGCCCAAACAAACTTATTTTCGGCTATGTGGTCAATTTTCGGCTGTTGAGGGTAAAATCAAACTTACACCTCCAATGTCCGACTTGATTGATTGACTACCTGTTCGTATATGAACTAGGAAGTCAACAACTCAAGTCGGGTTAGGGGACTTGGTGAGAGAGAGAGAGACTGTCTAGACAGAACTTGTGTTATATATTGTCCGCGCGCCAAGAAGAGCCAGACTGGTTCGAAAGCTATGGCTCGGATCGGACAGCCATTAGGATAGAAATGACCCTACGGCATGGATCTCGTGGGGACATGTTGACAGCCGTTGTGTTGGACATTTTTTGGCACACACAACGTCCAGTGTCCCGTCAACAACACCACAGTTTGCATGGACGAATTTGTACGAGGACAATACGAACCTCAATCCTTCTATTTTACAAACTGATAAGTTATATCTTATTTTACTTATAGAAAGTACCAATAATGTACTCGGTCGTGTCCTATGGCCACTCATTCTTGCACGGCGTCGAAAGAGATGGATGAACACAAAGGATGTTACCCGGTTGGAAAGAGATGGTGAGGAAGGAGTTGTTATACAAGGCGCCCGACTTTACCTTAAGGCCATTAAGGCGGTCACCTAAGGCTTAAATGGACAGATCTAGTTAGTTAGGAATGAGATTAGGGGTGGTAGTGGGCGACTTGTGTTGCTGTTTTTCTTCTTGTCGTATCTTATTTTGCTTTGTATTCTTTTAAGTTTCTGGTAAGGCTTCCTTAGCCTCCAAGGAATTTTTCAAAAAAGACGTTATGCTTATAAAAAATAAAAGAGAAGGCCCCTAGCCAAGGTCCCACTAACCACATCGATTTTGAGCCCACCCCTTAATTATTGGATATACAAACCAAAAATCAACCTAAATGATTATCTCTAGCCATAAATTTTAGTGCTTTTTAGGACACGATTCTAGTAGTTGGATTCAAGCATGTTTTTTGGGTAGTAAATCCAATGGCTAGAAATCGTCAATCAAACTGATTTTTAGTGTGCTTATCCACCAATAGGTGGGCTGAACATCCACGTATTCATTGTGCTAAAAAATGATCAGGTCACGAGAGACCTCTGCATCTAAGTTTTTTATGTAGTTCTGATTATAAAGAATAGTTTTTTTTATAAAAGATTTTCAAAAATATAGTTTAATTTTATAATTAATACCATATATATTAATATACTAAATATAACAAAAATGACTTATATAGAGTTTTCGCCTTATGCCTTAACCTGTAACAAGACGGCCATGTTGTCATGGTCAATGTTATTAAACCCGGCCTAGTAGGTCAAAACGGTGATCCGTTCACAAAAATAAGTTGGGTTGATCCCGACCCAGTACTCTTTGAAAAAAGCTTTCACATTCTTGTAACCTGCTCGACCCGGACAGTTGAGCTGCTGACCCCGTTGACCTAGATACGGCTTGACCTGATGACCCAGGATGGTCCACCAAGGGGCGGGCAAAACATTCATGGGTAATGGGCCCCCAAAGAGTTGCCATGTGGCGAGTTGATCTAGTGAACTAGTACCTTGACCGGTCCGAGTATAAAAATATTACTCATGGTATCAGGCATCGAAGTAAAATATAGTCGTGGTGCAACTTTGAAAAATCAACGAACCAACTTTAATTCCATATGTTGCTTTTCTTATTTTATTTTTCAAAAATCTCTTTTCATTCCGGATTTTTTTCTCAGAATGAACCAAACAAGCATTACAAAAATTTACAGAAAAATATGGTCTCTAGAATTCATATTTTTCTTCAACCAAACACGATTGGATTCAAGAGATCCGTGGTCCAGAGGCAACAACTATTTTATCCTTAACAGTTGTTGCCTCGTGGGCCATCGATCTCTTGAATTCAATGGTCAATGGCCATAACCCGTATACTTTTTTGTCCGATTATCCGACATAGCATTTTCCATTCTTTTAATTGTTAAAAAAGCACAAACACTATCCGGATCCATCAAATGTGGTCCACCTTACAAATCTTTTTCTTGACCACTGGTCGTTGCTTTCGTTGACGACAATATTTTTTTTTGTTTTAGGGTCGTCTTGTGACAAGGTAAACCTGAAGGAGAAAACCTTCGCTCACACTTGTTGTGTGAGCAAAGCCGATCACACTCACAATATGAGCCACGGGGCACACTCTTAGAGGACAATGACTGTATGGATGTTTGGCTAGTCCCTCAGTGGAGTTGTAAACCAAAAATTAGCTTGATCAGTGATTTTTAAGCGTTGGATTGGAGTCATTTGCTTGGGTTGATTTTAACCGTGGAATTTAAAGCATTATTGACCATTATTTGGGGTACTAGATCCAAAGGTCTGACATAACTATTCAGGCTGATTTTTGGTTTACAAGTCCAATGAGGGACTGGCCAAACATCCATACGGTCATCGTCCTCTAAGAGTGTGCCACGTGGCTCATATTGTGATTGGTTTTGCTCACACACAGGTGTGAGCGAAGGTTTACTCAACCTGAAGACGTAGAGCGACATTTGTTACTCCCGCTGCCCTCTGGACCCACCGACTGCATGGATATTTAGTGTTTGATGATTTCTAGCCATTAGATCTAGTACCCAAAAAATGGTTGAATCCGACGGCTAGAATCACACCTTAAAAGTGCTTAAATTAATGTCTATAGATTACCAATCAGGGTCGGTGGGCTAAACATCGATGCCGTCAGTGGGCCCAGAGGGCAGCGGGAGTAAAAATATCTCTCTGAAGCCATTTAGCGTCAGGTCCACCTGGTTACATCTTTTGCCCTTTTTTTTTTTTGTCTAAAAGCATAGTCTCTTTTTGGCCTGTTATGGAATGGGATCTTAAATACAGAGGTCGAGCTCGATAGGGCCCATCCCTGGTGAACCCCGCACCAAAAATCAGCCTGATTGATGATTGCTAGCCATTGAATTTGAGATTATTATTTTTATCTTTGTGGTCAGGGATGCATCATCTCAATCTAGAGGGAACCATGTGTTGTGAGTGATTGCACTGTGTTTTCTTCCCAACGCAAACAATCCAAATGAAAAAAAAAAAAAAACACAGAAGCCACACCTTATCATCAGTACATTTATAAAAATATAATAGATAGATTACTGGGAAGAAGAAGAAGAATAAATAAATGAAGGCAACACTCTCCTTCCACTCTTACATCCACAATATATCTAATAATCCATCAACGAAGAACAAGATTCAGAAGATAGGGAGAGTGACAATACAAAATATAAAAAGAACTCACAAACCCCGTACGAAGCTTAATAATTTAGTTTTACACATCTCTGTCTCTCTTGCATTCAGCTGACATTGTAGGGTACCTTACCCTATCAGTACAGTAGTTGTAGATGGTGTATTTCTGGCGGACCCACGATAGCCTCCCGTACTGCTGACTGTCCAGGTCTTGAACTCCTTCTGGTCCCACCATCTCTTTCCTTGAGTCGCACAAAACTTTGCATTTACCGACTCCTCACATCCGTCGATGTGGAAGCTCCTGTAGGCGGCAACAAAGGGAGCCTTGGACCAGTCTGTCTTCTCTAGCCCACCCCTTGTCGCCCAGTCGTCCGCGTTCCACAGGCTCGAATAGATCTTCATGGGTTGGTTGAAAGGAAATCTCACTCCCAAATCTTTGCTGTTCTTGAACACCCTGATTGGGACGTCGTCAACAAAGAATCTGATTGCATCCACACATATACCCAAAAAAACAAAATCAGTGAATATCATTAAACTTTTTGGACATTTTACGAATCAAAAGCTAAAAAGAAACTAGCCCAAATTTGTAGCAAGTTTTTTAAATTAATCTTGTTTTATTATTCATGCATTTTTTCAGAAAAGATTTTCAGGAAATGGGAATTCAGTGAAAAAAAAAATTGAAAAACAGAGATTTAATGGTCAAAAGATGTTATTGAACATATCCAGATGAAGATTTGGGTGGTAGAGCCTTCATGAGGAAGTTGCAGATGGGGTTTATTAAAGGTATTTACGGATAAACCCACCAAATACGCACTTTTATTTGAACTTTGAAAAACACGGTGATTGGCAATCTAAAAAACATGAAAAGGGTTTTCAGAACAGAATAATCTTGAAGAAGAAGGATTCGGGTGGGTTTTTTCTTGGATTATGGAATATATATATACACTTTTCTCAAAAGACCCATTTTTATTCTTATTTTTCTTGAAACTGGTAAGAAAGTAAACGACTTGAAGGTTGTCCAGAACTCCTAGGAGAGAAGAAGATTGAATGCTACAGAAGCCATTTTTTATGAAGTTTATTTCTTTTCTTTCTGTTCTTAAGGGTTTGAGTGATGGTTAGTGGGTGGCTACTAACTATGCTTGCCGGAGTTTAAAGAAAAATAAAAGGTAATAAGAAAGAAGAACCTACACTATCTGATACAAGTTCCATAGAACTGAGTAGGAGTGGTAGTCTTTGGTTGGGTCAAACCAGAGATAGATCCTCTGTTCTCTGTCTCCCTTCCCCCCTGTGAAGACATTTGTCTGTAAAATATAGGGCTGGCCGCTCCTGTTTCCCAAGAACTCAAAATCTATCTCATCATGCTCTGAGTTTTGAGAAGATAGCTGAAAGCAAACCCATTATAAGAATAAAAATTCGAACCAAAAAAAAAAGAGGAAAAACCATTGATTGGTGAACAAAGAAAAGCACTTACATAGAAAGCAGTTACTGTTCCAGCAGAATCCCCTGGAACCATCTTTATTTCCATACTGAAGTGGCCAAACAAGTAAGAGCCCTTGGATTGAAAGCCAGTACCTTTATTCAAAAAAAGAGCCAAGAAAGAACCCAATGAGAGACTTCTCTAGCTCTCTGAGTGATTTGAAATGTAAATATGTTTGAGATTAGTGGGGTTTCTTCTTCTCTTACCTGTGTATTTGTCCAAGGTGAGCTGAATCTCATTACCACCATTGAAGTACTTAATGTGATCAAGAGCCCATGTAGGCATATAGTTCCTATAAAATGGCACATTAACAGGCTTCCTTGGTGGAGCAGCTATTGCTCCAGACACCAAAAACAAGAGACCCAAGCATAGAGTAAGAAAGGAAGCCATCTCTGCAGAACAAGAACCAAAAACACCAATTTTTTTTTAGTATAAACAAGCACAGACAAAGAAAAGGAAAGAAAGATAATGGTGTTCTAGTCTAGTACATTACCCCACAGGCAGATAGAGAGAGAGAGAGAGAGTGAATGAGGTTTACTCTGAAGAAAAGTGAGGGGCCTTGCAAGCTTTTTATAGGCAAAAAAAGAAATATTTTTTTGGACGTCTCGTGCAATCACTTGGTTGGTTCTTTGTCCCATGGATAGAAAATTATTCCAGTAGTAGTACAGCTATATCTCTGCAAGAAAGGGAAGACCTCAATTATTTGTTTTGAACATTGGACTGTTTGGAGGGTTTTCTGGGAAGGAGAGTGGGTGGGTGCAGTTTCAAGTTTCAACTTTAAAACCAACATCGAGACATAGGAGAAACATTGAAATGGGTCTTGCCCATTTCCTGTCACCCGCCTCTCCCTCCCTCTCCCTCTCTCTCTCTTTTGTGTGGCCATAAAATCATGAGTCGGCCATATAGTACGACCACTGTAACACTTACCATTTAATCCTGACCTGTACATTTTGGCTTTAGTTACAGGTTCTTTAGTGTTTCTGCCTGCCCTTGGCTTTTATATCCAATGGGGGATGCACGGCTCATAAGCCATCTAACCAGCTGGTTGCAACCAGAATTCATTCCCATCTTTGATCAATGGTTGTGATTTCTCTTATGGGTTTGGTAGCCAGATAACAACTGATGGGTTAGATTCTTTACTTCTAACCTGTTTAGTGAATAAAGCACGTGAAAAAAAAATAGGCAAAACCCACTTAAGAATTAATGAAAATTAGGTAAAATAAAATTTTAAATTTTCTCAGTTTATTATTAAATAAATAAAATAAATAAGAAATCAGCAATTTGTCAATCTGATTAGGGGTGTAAACAGGTCGGTTCCGGTTTGGTTCGTACGCTAAGTACCCATAACCGGAATTGATATTGCTGATTCGTATCGGTTCCGGTTCTCAAAAGGATGGATCCGGAACTGAAACCGATTATTTGGTTCAGTTCCGCTTCTAGATATATTGGTTCAAATCTTGATAATATAACAATTTTAACAATATATTTATATATCGGTTTCAATTCCTATCAATTCAGTTTCGGTTCTTATCGGTTTCAGGTACAAATCTAACTACCTAGAACCGGAACTATTATTTTGGATTTAGTTCCGGTTCCGATTCCGATAATTTTTTATTTGGTTTGCAAAAATGTGGTGGAACCAGAACCGGTGTTTTCAGTTCTGATTCTGATTCGGTTTCGGTAAAATCCGGTAAAATTGACACCCCTAGATCTGAGGATGAACTTTAGCAGTATTGCCACATGGAAGGGTTAGGTTTTTATTAACCTGATTATTAAGAATCTCAATTATTAAATTGTGTACCGATTTTTGTGCCCTCGATATAGAACATAGAAGTGGTTACTAAGGCGGGAGTTGTCTACAGGGGGGGTCCTTGTGGCACGTGAGTGGTCTGCATGGCACGTGCTTGGTCTGCAACAGTGACAACCTGAGCACATGTTGCTCATTCTTATCTGAATTGGCTGCGAGCTGGAATCTGCTGTGGTTGATAAGGAACCTTCAACCAAACTTTCTCTTTTCTTTACATGTTCCAATGATTTGAATGGCTACACGTAATCCTCCTTTATTAGCAATAACTCTAAGAATACAGATTGTACAACTGGTTAACCGGGTTATTGAATCATATCCATCTAATCGGTTGACCATCTCAAACCCACAAATCAGACTGATCGGATACCCAGAGGATCTTAACTGCTGATCCAAAGCTACAACTTTGGAAAATTTGAAGATTCGCAGTTGGGTTATGGTTGAAGAATCTAAATCACCTTTCAGGGAAAATTTGAAGATTCGCAGTTGGGTTATGGTTGAAGAATCTAAATCACCTTTCAGTCTATATGTACAAGTTGGAAGAATAAAAAAGTTGCGGTTATGGTTGAAGAATAGGCTACAAGAGTGGCCCACCTATCAAATAAGAATAATGGGGTCACGTAATGAACATACACCTAGGCGCAGTAAATCATAGTTGAATTTGGCTATATTATCTTCTGTTATTCTTTTACAGTAGAATTTTACCGTATGGATTTTAGCCCACCCGTAGGTGGAGCTGCTTGCCAAAAATCTGCCTGACTACTGATTTCTAAGCACTGGATTGGAGTCGTTTTCATGGGTTCATTTTTAACTGTAGAATGCGAGCATTATTTGGGGTACAAAGATCCAAAGGAAATCAATAATCAGGCTGATTTTTTGGTATGTAGGTCGACCTAAGGATGGGCCAAACATCCATATGGTCAGTGGTCTCTAAGAGTGTGCCATGTAGCTTATACCATGGTTTTAAAAACTGTAACGCCCCAAGTCCGTACGTTTTTGAATTTAACGGCCGTTAAAATCGTTTAAACAGCTGTTAAATTCTGAAAAATTTTATAAAAAAAACGGCCATTAAATCCGTTAAAATCTGAAAATTTTCTGTTAAATTCATTTTTTTTTTAATTTTCAAATTTCAAAATTTGAATTTTAGAGCCATTTTTTCCATTTAATTCCGTTTTTTCATTTTTGCCCCTGGCCATTTCAATCTATTTTAACGACCGTTTAAACGGTAACACCCAGTCCGTTTAACCATTAAAACGGCCTCCTTTAAACCTTGGGTTATACTGCGTTCCGTAAAAAAAGTCCTGCTCTTCTTTTACTATAGTCTCTCTCAGCTTTACTATCTCTCGCTGTCAAGCTTTTTCTCATTTTAGTCAGATGCCCCCATCTCATTTTTTTTTTTTTTTTCGAAAAGCAGATGAGGACAGTTTTGTCATAGGGGTATTTTCGTCAAATTCGAAAATCAATTCCCTATCCAAAAAAATAAAAAAAAACTTCGCGAGAAAAAAGCAGTTCCCTAACCGGGCCACCACAAGTCCCCTTTGACACCTAAATTTACCTGAATCAGCAAAACGCTATGATCCAGCGTCCAGACATACAAGGATAATGCAATTAAAAGAAATGGAAATCTGGGATAAGATTTCAAATAACCTCCCCTAGATGATGAAGTCATTAAGGGCGTGTTTGATTGCCAAGTGGGAAAATTGCATTTTCTTTTGAAAAAGGTAAACACAACTGTCCTTCGTTAGATAGCCATTTTAATCCTGCAAAATTTTTCCTACCAAACCATTTAAATTTGAATTATTTTTCCTACTAAACTAAGAATTAATTTCCCATCCAGATAGGTGAGAATTCATTTCCATCTGAAAATACGCTTTTATTCTCTCACATAATTGAAATATGTGTTCTCAGTTGCAATCAATCAGTCATTTAAGGCATTTCCCAAATATATTTTCTCCGAAAATTTTTCTGTGCAATCAAACACACCCTAAACAGAATTTCAAGTACGTGCACTACTTGATCATACATGATTAATTAAATTAATAGAGGAGGAGATAAGAATCTTGGAAAATAGAAAAAAAAAAGGCCCACATAGTCAATTGCCATTAACCCCCAACTCTTATGCCAATCAAACTATAATAACTATACCACTAATGCACAAATATCTAGATGGGTGATGGGGGGTCTCCCTTTCAAGAACGCGAATTAGAGATTTCTCTTGGTGATTAGAATCATTTGATCACTGTAGTAGTTTCTGGGTTACAGTCCATCAGAATTTAGGGATCCCAAGACAGCTATAATCCTCAATTACCTTGGTGTCGAGGGGTGAAATTTAATTGAGCAGTGATGCGAGAAGAGAATATAGGGAACGAAACAACAAACGAGGCTCCAAGGCTCCAATCCGGCCTTCAACAGAACAAGTGGGGGGACATAGTATAAGCCGTTGGACTGTTGGACGGGTCACTGAGATATGCCACGTCATTTATGTCACCCAATCTTGTCAGAGATCTTTCTCCTCTTAGCTGGCTTTTGGTAACTTGTTTGCGGGTGACGTGGTACAACTAGATTGGAGCGTCACCAACCAATACTACACATGCTTCTTAGCTGTCTTAAGGCATGAAGCCAACTCACATCCTTTCACAATATTTGTCCAAATCCAAAGAGAAACCTCCAAATGAAACTCTTTATGTTCAAATTATTATTTTATTTTGTTTTGGTTTGGGAGGGCAGAAGATTCCAAACGCCTTTGATTTTCGCACGTGAGATATTAAGGGTAGAGAAGAACTTGCATATGGTGATGACAACATCGGACCCACCATTTGCTACTCTCGCTACTAGCAGATTATGATCTTATATCAAGTTAATTATGATTCGATGATGCATGCAAAAGAAAAAAAAACTTGGATTTTCAAATTTTCCATATGGCGAAAAGTGGAGGTTTAATCACTTATGAAAAAAAAAAAAACAATTCCATGTTACAAAAGGACAAAAGCGCAATTAAAAATATTAAGTTATACTAAAATTTCACTAAAACATAAAAAAAAAAAAAAAAAAAGTTGCCGGAAATGGTCCAAATGAAACGTCTCTCTTCTTACCCTAAGAATCTCCATTTTGATCCAACCAAAACATTTCGCCTATTTCCCGAATAATAATATCTTGTTTTTAATTAAATTTAGAAATTTAATTTGAATCAATTATTATTTATCTAAAATATCTTTTTACAAATCAGGAGGTAGCAAACCCCCTGCTTTCTAGAGCTTTGCTATTAGGGAGTTATTTTTTTTCATCCAATGAAAACAAAATCGATTGTTCTCTGAGTTTTGAAATCTTATCTACTCTTGTACGAAATCAATTCTATAAAATGTGTGTGTTGTGTGTGTGTGTGTGTGTGTGTGGTCAAAAATTCTCATAAAAATCATAAAACTCCTATTGAAGACATCACAAAGAATAGGTCTTTGGGCTATTCCCTTGTAGCCCTAAAGCACTCAACTTCCTAGAGTGTAATTTTGAATTCAAATATCTACTTTGGGTGAACTTGGGTTTGTTAAAACAGTCTCTTCAGGACTTGCAACATGATGTATTTGACCAGTGTTGACCTGAATTGACTGCCAAATTCTAGTTTAAAGGACCAAAATACCCCTTTGTCTTCAACCTTAAAACAAAAAACAAGGGTTTGAGCTTAACCCCAAATCAAATAGCTGATCTCATAGCCTCCAAGGCTCTCTTTTGGTCCTCTGGTTTTATTTGGACTACCCCTCCGTGGCTTAGTCCTTTTTGTGCCCAGGAAGGGGGGGTGGTTCCTTGATTTATATTATGGTGTGGTTTATTTAAAAAAAAAAAAAACATAATGCATTTGATCCTTTCAGATCCTAAAATATGACTCAAAATGTGGTGGCGAATTTGGTGGGGAGATATGACTCTTGTTTCTTTGGGTCAGGCTCAGGGGACCCGGACCCCCATTTATCTGACCCCTCTCATGTTCGTGTGCTCAGCCAACGGTGGTTGTCAGTGCTGAGCTGGCATCACTTTTTCACTCTTTTAGGCGCTGACAACCACTGTTGGATTCGTGAAATCCAAGGCCGTCTGCGTGAACGCCGAGAGGGGTCACAAAAAGGGGGTCCTTGAGCCTGAGCCTGTTTCTTTTTCCATTATTATTACTTGCATTGGGAATTATGTTAGGTGGCTTTTGGAGTCGATGTTTTAGTATTGAGTTTTAAGGTATAAGGTTGTAGTGGAGCATTTTTAGTCCAAATGTGGCAAATTTGGAGGGGAGATTTAAGTCTTTACATGTTTCTTTGAAATAAAGGCTCACCATAGCCAGCAACTAAGTTCAGTTATTTGATTAGTTTGCCAAAACGGCTCTATGATTTTCTTGAATATGAATACATACATCGAAATATCTAAAAAATTCTGATTTCCACATGACAATACCTTCAGAATTTTAAATAAAATACGTATGGAGAATGTGACAGAAATGAGTTTCCCTCAAAATTTTTCGCACGAAAATGAAGTTCTTGATATTAACTGGGCAGGAAAAGCCTACAAGATTTCTTAAAATTTTCAAAGAAAATCCACATCTAGTTGTAGTACAGCACATGAACTGATGAACATGTATTTTTTCAAAGAATTAAATAATTTATGTGATAAATGTCTTCAACATTGACAGTAACAGTTTATTCAGAGAAAGGTCTGAAATATAGTCAAAATTGAAAAAAATAAAGAAATAAAAAAATAAAACTACTACATAAAATTGTGTACAACAGAAGCCTCACAACCTCCTGAACAGTATTTGACAACAATCCCTTCCCTAGAACAACCAGTGTTTCTTCCTTGGCCTGTGCTGAATTGGGGCATCTGCAAAACAGTCAAAAGCCATTCTTCAGATGTATCAAAGGTAACTACTTGTGATGATCGATAAATCTGTAAAAGAAACCACAGAAAGCATTGGGATTCACTTCAGAACTAACCCTGCATTTCATATAGCGAATTGTAATGTACTTCAGACCAGAAACTTAACCATAGCTCTGCATTGAGAAAGATATCACTGTTACAAAGGGAAGAGCTTCGTGCAACTACAAGAAAATACATTCGCATTGGTATGACCCATGGAAGTAGTTCTTGGACAGAAAAAACTACTTTCCAAGACCCTAAGAGGTGGCCAGATTTCCGACCTCCCATAGTAAATTCTCGAATTATTCGTGAATTATATGAGAACCGTATGAATTATTAAAAAAACGAACCGAACATCGTCCCATTCAAAGGTTTGGAAAAATTCGTGCGTTTTTTAACATGATCAAATTATTCTAGAATAATTCACGAACTTTTCCGAATTCTTCCCAAATTATTTAGTTTTAAACATGAAAAATCATTTTACAAGACAAAATATTGTCGATATCTTTCTTTTTTATTTTCGTTTTATTTTATTTTTTCAATTATTTTTGCCAAAATTTTTAACGTATTTTTAAATGACAAACCCGAATTGTACTCGAACATTTCCGGTACCGTATTTTTTCCACACTCCGAATTGCTAATTATGCTCCTCAGGTAGATACCAAAACCAAGGTAGACTTCAAATCCTGACGCAAACTTGAACACATTTAATTAAAAAAAAAACACTTGAACGCATGTTTGCTTTAAAACTTGGTTGACTACTAGATCTTATTGTCCAGTACCCGATTCAGTTTTCAGCTCTATAAGACCTAAGAAGCCTCCTATTCTCTACCCTAAGACTTTATGAGGTTAAGTCAACTTGGCAAGTTTTCAAATACTTGATTGAGTTTTACATGTTCCTATGGACCATGGCCTACTGCTATGGAGCCAAAGGAACTCCTTTGTCCCTGGCATGGAGCACACTAAATAAATAGGCTTCTTGGATAGGTAACCCATTTATTTGGTTGGTTGCCCCTAACTTCTGGAAAATAACTCAACGAGACAACGCATGGAGTACCAAGACTAAAGACAACAATACTGACTTGGTGAAATTAGAAGAAACCATGTTACCCTACAAGGATAAAGGTCTACAAATTAGAAGAATACAGAGCTCTAAATAACATAAAAAAGATTACCAATTTCCAGATCACATTGATTGTTGATTTACTAAGCTTACAAGGATAGTTAAATAGTAATGGCTTGTCTACAGTCTTACCTCGTTGAGGAGCCTGGTTTTGTGGATTAATCTCAATAAAGCAGGTATCCCTAAATGAAGTTAAAAGACATATCTTCGCTCCAAACTGCAGACAACACAAGCAGCATTCAAACTTGTGTTGACATAAAATATGAAAGATGAAAATTTAAATTACCATAACAACATGACTATTTGAAGAGCTAGAGTGTAGGTGGGCATCAATGCATGTCACTTCTTAGCACACACATTTCTTAGTAGACATGTGTTTCCAAGCCAGACATGAATAGGAGCCCAACATGGTGAACTCAAAAACATCCTTGCATCTTTGCAAGACACTATAATGATGATATTAAAAGGTAAATGCTTATACGAAGTTCACAAATAGAATTATGGAAAGAACCACCACTACTAAACGAGAGTAAAAAAATACACCAAGGGGGCGTGTGGTAACATCTCAAATAAACATTTTTTGGCCTCATAAAAATGCATCGGACTCCACTCCTCTCTCAGCATGCCCTTGTCCACAACCAGCAACTCTCTCACTTCTAACCAATCTACCACCATTTTTGGACGGCAAGAGCTAGGAACAGAGGAACCATATGGGTTTCTTCATTGATTTTTAGGGTCTCTCCCTCATCGACAGCCAGCAAGTCTCCCACTTCTAAGCAACCCACCAATTGTTATTGGAGACTGCCTGGTTACATTACCAATGTTTAACAGGAACAGAGAAGCATGTGGGTTTCTTCATTGATTTGTTGGGTTTTTCGCTGAATATGTTGGTTGTGCTATCTCAGTTTGAAGTCTCAGGTGATGAGAATGATTGTTTCAGGGTTTTTTAAAGAAGGGTTTCAGTTTTGGTGGCTGGCTTAAAATTTTAAGGGTTTCTCTTTGTCAGTTTTTCTGGATTTCTCGGGTGGAGACGAAGAGAAAGATGGAAACTGGTGGCAGACTGGTAGGTGTTGGACTGATGAGGATGAGGCCATGGTCATGGTTTCGGGTGCTCAGGCCTTTGATTACTTAATGACAGATACCGTGTCCTCATAAATTCTATTAATGGCAGTTGGAAGCAATGCAAACTTGAAAAGAAGATTTCAAAGCTCATCAAAAGCCCTAATGCTTTGAATTTTAGCTGGAATTACACGATCTTTTGGCAGATTCCGAAATCATAGTCTGGGGATTCAGTTCTGGTTTGGGAAGATGGATATTACAGAGAGACAAAGGGAAGGAATCCAAATATGCACAGCTTCTTAACTAGGAGGAAATCAAAGGGTTGAAGAATGTTAATTTCCTCAATGATCTAAAAATGAAGAAATCAAAAATGCCACCAAGGAGAAATGGAGGAAGGAGAATACCACGATGATTCAAGGTTGAAGTATACCGAAGAATTGAACAACTAAAATGAAGACTAGAAACAGGAAAACATTGAAACGTCTGGTAACGTGTCTCTGTGAACGTTTCTGGCAGGAACATTTCATGCAAAAACGCTTCTTTAGTCCATAAACATTCTCAAAGAAACGCTATATAACTCCACCAAGGTCGTGATAACATGCATCAAACTCAAAACATGTTTCTAAGTTTAGCTATCTCGAGAGATTTTGTGTTAGGTGTCTTGTATTCTGATGGGACTACTATTTTACAGGGATTTACTGCTCATTAAGTCCCTATCTTGAGAGAAAACAAAGAAATTTTTCCATCCCTCAAAGGTCCTGTTCAAATTCATGAAAGGTGTTTGGAGCAATCACATGTGGAGATTGCTTACCCCACACATCCAAAATTTGCTAACATCCAACCCCCATACCCTCACTGACTGATCATGAATTGGGAAGTAATGGATTGAAGGAAACAAAATCTTTCATGTCCTCTTCCCTAGTAAATATGGCATGTGCGACTGTGCGAGTATAAAATATATAAAAAAGTAGGTCGTTGTAATGAAGAACATTATGATCATGTAAACATGTTGCTAGAAAGCAAGGAAAAAAGAAGATCAATAAAGGTTTAGTCTAAAAGCCATACTGATGAGTACCCAAGTACTTTTGTATGTGTGTTCAACATGACAAATATTTAGAAACATGAGTGTGCTGCGAAAAATGGTACGTATCAAATATGGTGCAACATAGCTATTTATATTTTCCAGGACAAAGATACTGCACCTTATCAGCCGCTGCTTGTAGGGTAACATGGTCGCCCCATTCACCAGATCTGTGTGATGCAGGAAATTAGTCCTGGAAACAGAAATCTTCTCTATCCTCACATTAATGAAGTTCAACAACTGAATCATGCATTAGATGCACCCACAGACGTAAAAGCTTAATATATGATAATGATGAAAATAATGATCCTCAACAAAGAATCCTACTTAGCCATTTTCTTGTAGTAGTGTTTGTACTTCATGGGTATGTAGCTTTCATACAAAGGACGACAGTCTTTAAGCTGAAACAAGAAGTAGTTGGAAAGAGTAAGGAATCTCACATAAACCATTTCAGTAGTATGCCCAAAAAAAAAACAGCTTTATCAGTTGTATTAGATATAAAATAAGCTCTTACTAGAACTTGAGGTGGTGGGACTTGATGAGGGTCAGAGACCAACTGGACCCCGAAATCAAAAATTAATCGAAGTACTGAAACAACATTTTTTGAATTCTAAAAACCGATGATGAGTATGAAATTCTGAATTCTTCAGGATTAAGATGTAATCAATCAATATTTTTGAGCCTTCTACATAGTTCTTAAAGTACTTGACCAAGTTTTTAAGAATTTAAAAGCCCATTTTACTCCTTGGGGCTCGATCAAAATCTCAATCAAGTGACTCATCAACTTATTTGGTACAGTTGAGTTGTTAAATCCTGCTTAAAAGCCGGGATCGAAGCCACAACCTCAAAGGTGAACCATCCAACTGAACTAACACCCACCCCTTTAAGACTGCTTGAACTAAAATGCTACAAAGATACAGAATAGGCAAGACTCAAGTAAAAACCCTAAAAAAAATGCATAGTCTTGATTACTCCTTTACAGAAGAGCAAATTAAGGTGTCCAGACCATAGCTAGTAAGTCGCATATTATACACGAATTTTTTGAATTTCTGAAAAGAAAAGTAACGTATTGTATTGCCAAACTATTCAATAATTCGATAAAATTGACTTATTTTATGGCCCGTATTATATAAGAATTATTTTCAAAATTTAAAATATAAATGCAAAAGATCTTTTTTTATTTAATTACTTACCGAATTTTTGAATGACAAACCCGAATTAAACTTGAACTTTTTCCGTGCCATATTTTTGCAGTATGACGAATTGCTAACTATAGTCCAGAACCTAGTTAGCAATTCGGCATATGGCAAAACATGGTACAAGAAAAGTTTGAGTACAATTCGGATTTGTCATTCGAAAATACGTTTAAAGATTTGGCAAATAATAAAATAAAATAGAAAAATATTCATTTTTCCAAAAACAAAGTTTTTTTTGTTGCATTTTTTCACATTTAAAATCAGTTTTTTTATATATATTCAGGAATAACTCATTAATAAATGCGTTGTGAACTTTACCGTATATTTAAATAATACAGAAGTATAATATGTTTTGTTAAAAATACCTCAGATACCTGTATTAAATGCATATTAAACAGGAAATTGCTAACTAGGGTCCAGAAAGGTATCATCAGAGATTATTTCTAGGAAAATATAGGCAGATTAGGGAAACCACAACATTGTTAGATAGGAATGCTAGCTTCTGAAGGAAACCCTGATGAAATACCTGTTTGACAATCTCTTTACGGATATACTTGTGATGCTCTGGGGACTTGTACATCTGGTCCGAAAGTGCACGAAACTGCAAAATTGAGAAAAGAAAAGATAGACTAAACTCCAAGGATGAGTACTGCAATATGTTGTCTAATGTATTCTCAATGCATTGGGAGTACACGAACCTGACAATTGCCATCCCCAGAGACCTTCACTTCAAATAAGCCATAAACATTTAACCTAGCAGAGAATGTGATGAGAACATAATCATTTAGAACGTTACCTATCACAGAGGACCAACAGAGAATCATAAGCGGCAGTAAATCCAAGTCCATTGCAATTAATAAAATTAGCATGAGCACATTGAACTCCAAGCTGGGTACTGACGTTCCTTAAGATGTGTGTGTTTATGCATCACGTTACAAGAAACATCATGCTATTGTGCATAAGTTCATTTAAATCAAGTATGTACTGCATAGAATTGTGGACCAGGAAACTTCTACACCATAAAGGTCAATGTCGATGGGAACAAGTACAGGGTCATGATGTAGAGATAGAGAAAACTAAATTCATATTAATCAAACAAATTGTTAATATTTGATGTCTATCCTATAGGCATCATTGATAGTACAAACTCTTTTAGGTAACTTTCTCCTTCTGAAAGATTTCTCACTACAGCTATATATATAAGAAAAAACATCACAACAAACGATCAAGGCCATTGACATAAGATCCGACTCACAAATTGATATTAAATTATTCTCAAATTCTAGAGAAATTTTATGTGCTAATAACATGAGAAAAGGAAACAGTGGAACTTTGAACTCAGTGCACATGCATAAGATCATTTTCAGGGCAACACTGTTCAAAGTCTACCCAATTACATTATTATAGCAAAACCATACGAACATATGTAGACGACAATACCAAGAGATGTCTAGAAAAGAGAAGTAAAAATATCTTCAAAAGGCGAACATTCCTTCCATAAAAAATATCAAGATATTATCACGAGCTTCTTAATATTTATAAGCTTCATAACTGAACTTTATAATCCGGATCTATATTTCTCCAAATTGTTTCTCTTAAATTTTATCAAGATTTTCCAGGAAAAACAGAAACAGAACAATTAAGTGTTGTAAGACTTTCGAAGACTTCACTGACCAAGAAATTTCCAAGTTTGAAAGTAATGACAACAAATTATAAAGTAAACAGCATACCTCTGGAGCAGCCGTTGGTGATCCAGACCGGCATCGCTCAAGTTGGGAATGTAAGAATTTATACGCGGAACGTGCTGAAATTTTCCAAGGTTAAAAGCTAGATAAGATTCCAATGAGCTGGTTTCTTTCATTCAAAAACCAACATTATCAACTAATACAAACCAAAGAAAACAACATGATAGACCCAAACGACAACCTATCATCCCTATAGCTGCACACGCTCATGTGCAATTGGGAATTGAATCCATTCAAACAATGAGAACTCAAGCTAACTATATGACCATAGCCATTGATCCATCACAATCTTTTGCACAATCAGAGAAAAAAAAGCCACACTTTTCTCTTAATGAATGCAATAGGTTACACTATGGACATAAGACCCTCAAGAAAAATAATAATAATTATGAGATTCTTTTAAATTCGTAAAGGATCGAGATTCAAAAAAAAAACTTCGATTCAAGCTTTTTCGTGGTTCGTTCTTCGCTATGTTGCCTGGATTCTTCTAAATAGGTGAAGTGCCCCCTGTCATACACAGGTCGGAGTCCGACACGATACGGATTCTGGTGCGACACTTCCAGATTCTGTTTTGTGTTTTCTTTCCTTAGTTATAAGATAATAAGTAACATTTTCCATAGGTTATAAGTTCTACTTCTTACAATTGAAGTTTTCTATGCATCAAATATAACATTAGATGCATATTTTCCATTATTTTTTGAATCGGGTGGTCATATTCTCCGTTATTTTCCTCATCAGTTATGTTACCAGGGAGAGGCTAAGACACAGCCAGGATACATCATGGACATGACATTTACAATTAAAAAATAAAGTGCCCAACAAGGGTACAGCATCCATTTTGAAGTGTCCAAGCAACATAACTCATTAATAGATAAAAATTTATAAAGTATGTTGCTGAGTCCAAGAATCCTATTTTTCAAGGTTCACTGAATCAAGCACTCTGCACCTATATCGAACTCTGACAACCGTACCTGTGTCAATGCAACATAGGTTCTTTGGATAGATACTTATCTTTGAAAATCCTACTATTTCTTTCCTTCTAAACAATCCAACAAATGGCGAAGGGTAGGATTCTTCAAAGTATAGTATCCCAACTTGAAACTGATTGTTGCTCCATACTTGAAGGTGCTCGAGCAAGCTTCTAAACATAACCCACCATATTCCAAAAAAAACGGAAAAGATGTTGCTAAACCCGCATTGTGAATGTACAATGGAGAAGCAGATGATCAACCATTTAAGCACAATTTTACAAGGAAAACACGTGTAATGGTTTTACATATGGCTCACATTCCCCTCTTTTACCTAGGGCTCACTCTCCCTCTTGGTTTCCAATCACACTCTGGGAGCTAGAGCTTGGATACCACATGACCCTATCTTGACAAATTCATGCTTTTATACAAAAACATATTTTCACTATTTGGACAAGTTTTCAACTCAATTACCATGACTGAAGGTCAGGTCTTCAGTGCAATGATGAAGAGCATATTTTCATTAGCCAATTATTCCTGTCCTTTTCTTAATGTAATAGAAACAGCAAAATAAGTGGAGTGAAATCAGTAGATATGTCTGGTGATGAGAAGTCAGAAATGTTTGAGAGAAAAGTCTTACAGACAGGACTTATGGAGTCCAGGAAAATGCCTATAAATAACTAATGGAAGAAGAATCATGGGATGGTGGCAGCTACAAAAAGAAGAAATAATTATGATTCAGTGGATCTTACATTAACAAAAAACAAACAGTTACTTTCTTGTTGCATAAATCAAACAAGCAAATACGTATAGCTGGTTCTCTGAATCATTGTGAACTTAAAAAAGGTAAAAAAGAATGGATGGGTTTCAAAGAAATTTTTCAGTCATTCTACTTATGGGGCTTAGGAAGAAAAGAACAAGAAAAACATTTGAAGGGAAGACGAGGAAGAATGAAACACCAGTAGTGATACCACAGCAAAAGAAGATACGAAGGAGTTAGAACCATAAATGAATTGGATCATATGATCTGCCTCAGCACTTAGATTGTGTTCAACCCCAGCTTACTGTGTACATACGCACATGCATATTACGTGCATAATTAAACATAGGAGACAAACAATTACTAAAATTCATCTGAACTTTATATTTTGATGTATAAAAGAAGCAAAAGAGAAGACCGCGAGAATAAACCCCAACTACATATATGGTTTTGCAATGACTAAAACTTCCCCAATGACATGGTCAAAATAATGATCTACATTTAAAAAACAGTGCCTGGGATTGTTTCATGAGGATCTGATGAGAAAGCATGGGAAATAATATACAATATATTGAATTTTGTATCTGAAATAAGTTCTAAAACTTCAGAAAGTAGCTAATGCAACTAACAACAGACATTGACCAAATGGTTCTATAATCCAAAATGTGAGGATGTAGACTTAGAATGGGCAAGTTGCTTACAGGAACAGGTGCCAGATTAGAAAGGCGTCCGGCAACTCCACGGTCTAATTTAGCATACTCTTCCGACAGTACAACAGCAATCATCCTGTCATCCACAAGATCTTGCTGACTGCTTAGAGATGTAGAGCTAGAACATTCACCGACATTATCAGTTCCATTTCTCATAATGCAGCCGGCAGCAGCAGCTTGCTTCTTCAGTCTTCACACAACAATAATGACATGTATTGATGAACTGGAAAGGGAAAAGCACTTAAATGTATCACTATCATTTCACATCCATTACTGAATGTTATAAAATCAAGAAGGTTATCTATTCAATCTTGAATGAGAGTTTTAAGTAACGTGATGAAGGATAAATAGGGATAATCATCAGGTGACAGAGACATTCCTCTTACACCAAAAAGCATGTATAGCAAGATAATTGAACTTCACTGACAGTGTTTTGGAAACAATGAAGAGAAAACCTTGGCCCAGGTCTAGGTTTTTATCAGGATGTTTGTTCATATCAAATAAGTGGATCCAAGGTGAGAGAGCTCACACATCAATACAATATATGGTGATATTGAAATTTTAGACTGGAATTGTTACAGTAGGATTCATCTATAGCAACCCATTTATAGTGTACCATAATTCTCTAAAGCATTGAGCTTAATCCATTGTGGTTCTCAAACGTACAGACACAGAAATACACACTGCTCTCAAGAAATCAATCGAGAAGAGGCCTAATTCTGAATAACCCAGTCAGCTCAGTGAGGTATCAGTGACACCCAGTGCGAGAAATACAATCAGAGAATCAGAACCCTCTTTCACCAAGCAAAGACGAGCATCGGAATCACCAATTTAGGGAATTGAATTCATACTAAAGCAACAACATAAATAATGATTAATTAACTCAATCATGAGTTGCAATCGTCTTAAGTGATTGTCACATTAACAAAACATAGATTCTAAAACCCTTAATCCTCAATCGTTATCCAAAGAACATTGAATTTAATTCTCTTAAGAACCCTAAATTATGATATTTCAATCCATATTAGCATCAAATATTAGCATAAACCCCAAAACCAATCCACAGCAAAAACAAAACCCTAAAAGTCCAAAAGCAATAACAAATTCCTAAATTGGCATAAAACTGCAAATTTGCAGGTTCCACTTTTCAGATAGCAAATTCAACCAAAACGAAAAAAAGAAAAAAGAACAGACATACGCATACCAAGCTGAAAAAAGAAATTATCTCATCAGATACATAAAAGAAACTCCAGAGAAACCTTAAATCGAAGATTTGATTTCGTGAAGAGAACGGAGAAATGATCCTTACATTTGATCGTTTCTTCTTGAAAAGGAGCAGAGAGAGAGAGAGAGAGAGAGAGAGAGAGACGACGAAAATACGTTTGTGCGCTAAATAAAAGAAGGAAAGTCCGCACGCGATTGGGCTCCTCTTAATTAATAAAGAAGATAAGACGCCATAAATGTCAGCGAGAGGATTAACCGAAAATGTGGAAACGACGGATTCTTCTTCTTCTTTAGAGGGTTAAAATAGAGTAAAACTTCTGTCACAATGGGATTGTAAATCACACAAAACACAGCCAATGAGTTCTCGGCACGTACACCTAAAAAGCAAAAGCAATGGGTACGTTGCAAAGCACTTGTGTACGTGCCGAGAACTCATTGGCTGTGTTTTGTGTGATTTACAACTTCGTGTGATAGAAGTTTTACTCGTTAAAATAAGGTCGAATTGAATATTCAATGGGAAGATATTTACAGAAGAAGATGATGTGGGCGTTTCGCTTTGGTTAATAGCGCGTGGGTGGGGTGCCATTTCAGACATTTTTCGGTTGGTTTTCCGGTGTAGCTACTAGCTAACGCGTGAAGGTCGTGTGGTTGTGGGTCCGTTCTGTCTTGTTCTTGATAGCATATGTGGGTCCTCCCTAGGCCGACAATTCCCTGCTGGTCCTTGGGATTTACGCAAACAAATCTCAAAGGTCATCCAGAGGTATGTCGTTCACAGGATTGAAATTTAGGTGACGGAGACGGTGAAAACAAGTGAGGAGAGAGAGAAAGTTGTTTCCCGGTTTTACTACCTAACTTTCCATTAGTTGGCATTTCTCCGTCTCTTATTTGGGCAGTGTGAGCCCGGTCCGGCCCGTGAATCAGATGGGTCGGGCCTGGGTCCCAAAATCTAGCCCGAGCCCGGCTCGAAAAATGATTCATGGGCTGGGTCCTTAAAGCTCGATCCGTTGGGGTGTTTAAAACGACGTGGCTTCTTTCACGTATCGTGGGCTTAGCATGGTTCATGAAGTGCATGATGGAAAAAAAAATGCTTTGAATTCAACTGTCAGAAATCACCAATCAGGCTTATTTCTGGTGTATAGGTTTACGAGGGGGGCCCACTGACCACATGAGTGTTTTACACACACCTAGGTGAACCTACGCACCAAAAATAAGTCTTATTGATAGCTTCTATCCATTGGATTTGAGTACTTTACATCAGGTTTCATGAAATAGGCCAGGCCCATTATGAAAGTGTTCAAATCCAATGGCTAGAAGTCACCAATTAATCATGCTAATTTTCTGTGTGCAGGCTCGTCAAGGTGTGTGCAGCCAAACTTTCATGGGTTAGTAGGCCACGTGGCATTTGGAGGGACTGATCATCGACCACGAAATTTTCTACTACATCCAAAGCTCTCCATAAATTCAACGGTTTGATTGACCGAGTAGTTACACCACGTGGGAATATTATAATATCGTTGGATAATCAAGAATATCACCATCACAATTTGAACGGTTAGAAAATCCAAACAAGTTATTAATTTAGTGCTCAATCCAAAAGGTGCTCCATTGATTGGATATTGATATGCACCATGTGTTGTATATAGTGGAGTATTTTAATACGGCAGTCCCAGTAGCCAGTGGTGGAGCGAGGGAGTTGCCCACCCTCAACTTTAAAAGTTCAGTCAGGAACTTTTTTATCTTTCAAAGTACCCTTTTGCCGGCCAGGGACCAAGCCCGGCCGACTATAGATAGAGCCATGGATTGGGCCTGGGTTTTATTTTGGGCCATGGACAAAAATGCCCTTGTCTTCAACCTTGGAATAGGGCAAAAACCCTTACCCCAAATCAAATGGTTGTGGTGGACAGCCAGCCAAGAGACTCCAAAGGGTTGGCCGTCCATCACCGGCGACCAACCAACCGGAGCCTCATGGCTAGCCAGCCACCACTCCGACAATAATTTATAACCCAAGGTAATAATTAATAAATAAACAAACAAACAGCATAAAATTTTCATTAGCATAAATGAAAAACAAGACGAAGCAAATTATATTTTAAATTTTTGAGGTGTGGATTTTGGAAAGATGGGTTTTTTCAATTTTAAAATATTCCTTCATGAGTTTTATCTATTTTTTGGAGGTTTTTTCTTCTCAATATTTGCTTAATTCATCAAAAAATAAAAATCTCAAGTTTACCAACATGGGTTTTAATTTTTATTTTTAATCTCCTCTTTTCATGTTTGATTTGGGGTTTGGGTTTTGGTCTAAACCCAAACCCTTGTTCTAAAGTTGAAGACAAGGGCAATTTTATCCTTTAATACAAAATTTGGTGGTCAACTCGGGTCAACACTGGTCAAATGACTATGGACCAAGTCATAGGGGGGTGTGTCATCTTTTTCAAATTGTGGGGGGGTATGTCAAATTTTAAAGATAACTTGGGAGGGTATGTCAAAAATTCCCATTTTTTTTTTGGGTTCAACTTAAGTTGGAATGAAATATACTAGTCTTTTGCAAATGTACCATAAGACCCTGTTTGGACGACACAAAATAGGGAGTGGTATTAACCCCACTCCCCCCTTTTAGCACTTTTTCGTGCTTGGTTAATGAGTAGCTAGTGGCATACACTCCTCCAAATTCTGTACCCTTTTCCACAAAAGGCTGGGATGTTTAGTTGCAAGGGTATAGGAAGCACGCCTAGGATGGCATGTCTCCCCATCATTAATTTGTGCTCTTTTCATGGATGTCCCTCAATGCAAACAAGGCCTTCTAATGACCAATTTCAAGGACTTGCTTTTTCCACATCCATGGTTCATTAAGGACATGTCCGGGAAAGCGGATGACTAGTGGTGAGTAAAATGAATCCTCAATCCTAGTGGATTTACATGAGTGAGCAACCTTGAATTCGTTTTTTTTTTAACTATAGGTGACGTGATGTTGGTTGATGAGAAAAAAAAAATTGAACAATGAAGTGATGATTTCAAAAAGGACCGAGTACATATTGGAATGCGAATGAGAGACTCCAAAAGAACAATTCCATGATCTCAATTTAAATGCTCATAAGGAATAAAAAATCAAAGAGGATATTGTCCATACCGCTAGGTAGCTGATGCGTAGTAATCAACGATGAGACTGGGTCTGCTTTCTAGAATATATGTTAGGTACTCAACAAACATGTTTATAGTTGATTACAAAAAAACCACAAACAAATATGTTTATAGAATACGCATATTGTACATAGAAAATACCAAGGTTTAAAGGAGGCCGTTTTAACGGCTGTTAAAACGGATTGAAACGGCCAGGGGCAAAGATGGGGAAAAATGAAATTTAACGGAAAAAAAACAGAAAAAATGGTGCTGAAATTCAAATTTTGAAATTTGAAAATTAAAAAAAAAATAGATTTTAACAGATTTTAATGGAATTAAACGGATTTAACGGCCATTTTTTTAACAAAATTTTTCAGAATTAAACGGCTGTTTAAACAATTTTAACTGCCATTAAAACAAAAAAACGGACGTTTTATTCAAAAATGATAAAACGTGTTTAAACGGTTCTAACGGAAACGGGCTTGGGGCGTTACTGTTTAAACGGCCGTTTTTAAAATCATAGAAAATACTATGATGTTTATCATTTGACAATTAATGGACTAAAAAAAAGATTAAGAAAAATAATTATAAATCGAAGGCATTTAACAAAATATAAGAGTAACCCTAATATGTAATAGAACTAGTAAATGGCCTGTGCCCACAGCACTCTCCAACAAAAAAATGGGTGCCATCAGCACTCAAACGGTATAAATTATATCGGACTGGGGGCATTACCATTTTTCCGTTATAATGGATTGTAATGCATGAGAAAAAAATGAAAAAATAACAGAAAATAATAGAAAATAATGACGCTAAAATTCAAAATTAAATTTTCAATCTGGTGCGCCTGTAGGTCAAATGAGTGGGAGTGACCGAATATATGAGGGGGATTGAGTGACTGGAACCTAACCGAACCACGTTGATCTCAACCACTCTTTATCTTATGAAATAGGATAAGATAAGAGATAAGACAACTGAGCTGAGATCCAACTGTTCAACCTAATAGATGGATTTGATATGGGCCATTGATATATGAAGCCTATAAGAGGGGGAAACAACTGAGCTGATTTGTTATATAGATAAAGGAGAGTCAATTTATAATAATTCAGTAAATATAAACATGCAATTCCAAGGCTCTAAATGAGGAGTCTGTCAAGACATCCAGTTCTTACACTCGGTGGCGGGGCCCATATGGAGATCATATTGGACAATCCAACCGCATAGTGAGTTTTTCATACTATGGTTACCCTCCTCACAAAAAACTCAGGAAATTTCAGCATTCCTAACCTCATGAAAATTTGAAAAATCCAGACCATCCGATTAAACCATTATTTTGGGTCAATTTTTATATGGTCAGAAATATCGAAATGAACTGACTTTTGTTGATGATGATGATCATGACAAGGAAAACTTAATATATGGTTGGATTTTCCAACATGATTTTCATGTGGGCCCTACCACCGAGTGTAAGAATTGGATGTAAGAAATGGGTGTAGCTCTAGATGGACTCGTAAATGAGTGAAGGAAAGGCCAAAAAAGACTTTGATCGAGGAAGTAAAAAAGACTTGAAAATATTTACCTTAACGAAAGACAGCTCTAGTTTAGGCCCAGCCCACAGTACACTTGAGAGACCAAACTAAGCCTAAACATGGCCCATAATGATTTGAGCCGAATCTAAACCAGCATATAAGCCAAAGCACAATTATTTAATACTTTTCTGTAAGGTGTTACGAAAATATGTTTTTAGCAAACAGTAAATAAACAGGTAGAGTGAGCCAATGACTAGCCCATTGGGCCTGTGACCCTAGCCCATTTGCATTATATATAAAGGCCCAATTGGTGTAGCATGCTAGGAAAATACATAGCCTGTTTAAATAATAGGACTTACAAACTAGGCCTAATCCTTGGGCTGGGCCTACAAAACCCATTCGGCAAGTTTACAAGGACTTAATATATAATTTTGGACTCAAAATCAATAAGGCTTTCACTATTAAAGCCTTTAATATTATTCTTTAAGAAAATCTATTACAAAAATTAAATAAACAGGTAGAGTAAGGCAACGGGCTAAACACTTATTGCCTGAGGGCCTAGCCCATTTGGATTATACTAGAAAATTGCCCCGTGCCCACGGGATTCCCAACAAAGCGTTTGTAAAAATCAGGTGCCTTCGGGTGGAAAGGAGAGTCCAAATGGTATTGGATCGTGAAAATAAAACTAAAATGAAATGAATTGAGCTAAGTGGGTCGAGCGGGGTCAGATCTGACCATTTATCTCAGCTACTATTTATGGCCCGCTCGAGGAAGATATATTTTAGTGGCTTGGGGGATAAGATGGGAAGATCTGACCGTTCACATGAGATGAACGGGAAGATCTCGTCCATCCTGTATACCTTTACGAAGCCTTATAAGATAAGAGAGGATGACAACTGAGCTGTTTTGTTATATAGATATAAAAGTTTATTAAATTAAGCTGTTTATATAACAAGAATTAAAAGCTAGGGCCTAATCTTGACTAGCCTGTTTAAAATAACAGAAGTTAAAATCTAGGCCTAATCCTTGGGCTGGGCCTTCAAAACCCACTGGGCCATTGAGGCATTCGTTATTTGTAGTACGACCTAGGAGGATACAAACATTGTCTTGGGGTGTGTTTGGACTTTGGATGGACGCAAGAAGATTTCTCGAAGTGTCACCCCCATGGAGAATGGAGAACGGATTTTTCTTTTTCTTTTAGGGGTGCTAATGGGCCAGATTCAGGCCGGTCTGAGTTATACCCAGCCCGAACTTGAATAAGTGGACCTGTGATGGGCCAAAACTTTAGGCTCCCAGATCATGAGTAGCTGGGCCCTTGATGGTACAAAGCAATTTAAGCCCAAGCAAGATGCCACGGGCGTTAAAAGCTAGCCTAGGCCTAATCCTCGGGGATCTTGAATGTGGCCCAAGCCTGGCCATAATTTAAACGAGGATATTAAGTCTCCACTAACTTCTTTTATGCTTATCTTAATCAAAGTGCAGGGGTGACCCACAAAGTATGGATTGAAGTCTCGTACTCAAAGATTGAGCAATATATGCAATCTGAAAACCGGACTAGCCATTGAACCGGAGAAACCGCTGGCACAGATTAGCCGCTAAACGTGACGTCATACGACATCATAATAAATTTACTTAAAACAAAAAAAATGAACTGGTTTGAATTGTTTAACCCAAGGTTTAAAGGGGACCGTTATAATGGTATAACGGACTGGGGGCATTACCATTTTTTCCGTTATAATGAAAAAAAACGCTCAGGGGCAAAAACGGGGAAAATGGCACTGAAATTCAAATTTTGAATTTCGAAATTTCAAAAATGGAAAATAACAGAAAAAAATGGAATATAACAAAAAATAACGAAAAAAAATTAAACTAACGGCCGTTTTTTTCCCAAAATTTTCCAGAAAAATAATGGAAAATAACGGCCATTACATTCTGGGCATTTTAACAGTCCATAACGTAACGGGGTAGGTCCGAATCCGTTATAACGGCCATTTTTTAAACCTTGGTATAACCACCCCCAAACAGATTTCCAGTTTATCCCGTCAATACGAACAATTTTAACTATTGAGAACACTTATTTAATAAAATTCTGGGTCGATGTTCACTTGAACTGGTTTTTGGGTCTGATTCACCACTTTTTTGGTCGTAAATCAGCTGAAAAAAAAATATTATTCTTAAAAGCACAAAGAAGCGGATTTCGCATACCCATTCGAACTATTGATCCTTTCAATTTGGGGTTGACTGTAGAGGTTAATGTTTCTGACTTGGTCAATGAAGGTCAAAATACAGTCAAGGAGCAAGGCCATAAGAATAAAAACACCGGGTTTCACTAATATAGTAGATTTATCAGGAGGTACTGCAGAAAAAAAAAACCTATTAGTTTTATCAAGGCCGTATCGATGCAAGTTAAGGCCTAAGGCAAAAACTCCATATGAAGCCTTTTTTAATGGCTAGAATCAATCCTAAAAATTAATAAAATCTATGGCTAAAGATACCCAAGCAGATTAATTTTTGGTCTGTATATCGACTAAGGGGTGGGCTAAACATTCATTTGGTTAGTGGGCTTGGGCCTTCTTTCCTGAGGTAGGGGTCTTCTCTCACCTAGGGCCAAGGCAACCTGTCACGGGGTCACTAGTTGGGCCCGATCCAAGCCCACCAACGAAGCCCGTTCCAAGCCCATAACCAAGCCCGGTTATGGCTCAAGGAGTCTAGAGTGCTTTGGAAGCTTCTAGAAGACCCTAGAGTATGGTAGAGAGCCTTAGAAGATGGAAGAGTCTAGAATACTCATGAGAGTTCTAGGGAATCTCTACCCATGTATTATATGTAGATATTCTAGATAGTTCCTAGAAGAAATATCTAGAGATTCTTTGGTAGAATTGTAGGGAAAGTTCTAGAATAAGGCTTGAAGCCTATATAAAGGGGCAAGCCCCCTCATTTGTAATCATCCCTGAAATCCTGAAAATCCTGGAAATCCTAGAATCCAGAATTGAGTAGCAATATAAGCTTTCTCATTCTTCAAGCTCTCTTGTGCCTTTGTGTTCTTGTGTGCTTCTTGAGTGGGTTGAGTACTTAGGCAAGGCAAAGTCCTAAGTGATCAAGGGGGAAAGGCTGACTTGAGCTAAGCAAGGAGCGCTAACTCGAGTGCCGCACGGTCTATAGCAAGGGTCAAAGACTAAGTCCGTGACAAGTGGTATCAGAGCCAACTTCAAGCAAGCACCATGTCGATGGTCACTGAAGAGACAAGGGGATGTGATGGGCACAACCCTAACCCCACCAAGGGAAGGAAAAGGGTTAAGTCTCAGGATATCTTTGCTGCTTGGGAAGCCAGGCTTGCTAAGGTGGAGCTTGCCATGGCGGATGCACGTGACAGGTTCGACGAGTTAGGCATGGGCATGGAGGACCTCAAGACGGGATTTGAGGAACTCAAGGGGGGTATGCTGGCCACCGTCAACGAACTAGTGCATGATCATCAGCAAAAGAGGGATGCCTTCCAAGCCCAAGTAATTGGGATGGTGGAGACTCTAAAGGATCAGGTTGAAGAAATGAGAGGTGACTGGATCCTATGGAAGAAGGCCATGACAAATGAGGGCGTGGTCGCACGGGGGATGCCCAGGATCAAGACACCGGAGCCCAAGACCTATGGTGGGTCAAGGGATGCCAAGGAGTTAGATAACTTCTTGTGGAGCATGGAGCAGTACTTCGATGCCATCTCCCTACGCGACGAGAGGACTAAGATCCGCACAGTTACCATGTACCTCACTGACACAGCTACTCTATGGTGGCGAAGGCGTCATGCGGACATGGAACGAGGTACGTGCACGATCGACACTTGGGATGACTTTAGAAGGGAGATCAAGAGGCAATTCTACCCGGAAGATGCCGAACATCAGGCAAGGAGGAAACTAAAACGGCTTAAGCACACGGGGTCAATTCGAGACTATGTGAAGGAGTTCTCGACCCTAATGTTAGAGATTCCAGACATGCCGGATAAGGAACTACTCTTCAACTTCATGGATGGTCTCCAGCTATGGGCGGAACAGGAGCTAAAACGACGTGGGGTACAAGACCTCGCTAGTGCTATGGCCGCTGCCGAACAGTTACTGGAATTCAAGAGGGATGATTCCTCCAAGCCAAAGTCGTCCAAGTGTAATCATGCCAAAGGTGGAGGAGATGAGACATCAAGTGACAAAGAAGGATCAAATCACAAGGAGAGATCGAGTCACAAGGAGGGGTCATCCAAGCCAAAGCATGACAAGTTCAGGATGGAAGGTAAGGACCACTCCAAATCGAGGACTAATTGTTTTCTTTGTGATGGGGATCATTGGGCAAGGGACTGCCCACAGAGGAAGGCACTGAACGCCTTAGCTGCCAAGTTGGGTAGCGAAAGTGAAGACAGCGACGAGGAGCCAAGGATGGGATCCTTACAACTCTTCAATGCTGTGAAGAAGCAACCTGAGTCTTCCAAGACTATGAGCAAAGGACTCATGTACGTGGAAGCTCATATCAAAGGGAAGCCTACACGGGTCATGGTGGACACCGGGGCGACACATAACTTTGTCTCAGGAGAAGAGGCAAAGCGATTGGGATTGAGAGCATCCAAGGAAGAAGGATGGATAAAGGCGGTGAATTCACAAGCCAGACCTATCCAAGGCACGGCTCGTGGGGTGGAGCTACGCATAGGGGAATGGAAGGGGCTCGTGGATTTATCAGTCGTTCCTATGGATGACTATCAAGTGGTACTAGGGATGGAGTTCCTGAAGAGGGTCAAGGCAATACCTATGCCGTTCGTGAACTCGGTGTGTATCATCGAGGAAGGAGCTCCTTGCATGGTTCCTACGGTCAAAGGAACCAAAACCGGAACAAAGATGCTCTCGGCCTTGCAACTGTCGATGGGAACCAAGAAGGGCATGGTCGAAGATCTTGAGGACAGGGTAGATAGGGAACTACCCAGGAATGAAGGCAAAGTCCTTGAAAAATTCAAGGACGTGATGTCGCCTAAGCAGACAAAGGCGCTATCACCTAGGAAAGAGGTGGGTCATCCAGTCGAGATGAAGCTTGGTGTCAAGTCGCCTGCATCGACACCACCTAGGAAGGCTATCATGAGCCAACCAAAAAGGAAGAAATGGACAGACACGAGGAGACGACCAGTAGAGTGCAAGGAAGTGGACTACATACTCGCTGATCGTCGGGTGAATAGGCGTGGAGTCCAATTATACATCGAGTATCTGGTGAAATGGAAGGGATTACCCAAGGACGAGGCTACTTGGGAGCACGCAGATACTCTATGGCAATTTAAAGACAAAATCACCAAATACCATGGAGATGACGCGCCGAGGACGTCGCGCAATCAGGTGGGGGAGAGTGTCACGGGGTCACTAGTTGGGCCCGATCCAAGCCCACCAACGAAGCCCGTTCCAAGCCCATAACCAAGCCCGGTTATGGCTCAAGGAGTCTAGAGTGCTTTGGAAGCTTCTAGAAGACCCTAGAGTATGGTAGAGAGTCTTAGAAGATGGAAGAGTCTAGAATACTCATGAGAGTTCTAGGGAATCTCTACCCATGTATTATATGTAGATATTCTAGATAGTTCCTAGAAGAAATATCTAGAGATTCTTTGGTAGAATTGTAGGGAAAGTTCTAGAATAAGGCTTGAAGCCTATATAAAGGGGCAAGCCCCCTCATTTGTAATCATCCCTGAAATCCTGAAAATCCTGGAAATCCTAGAATCCAGAATTGAGTAGCAATATAAGCTTTCTCATTCTTCAAGCTCTCTTGTGCCTTTGTGTTCTTGTGTGCTTCTTGAGTGGGTTGAGTACTTAGGCAAGGCAAAGTCCTAAGTGATCAAGGGGGAAAGGCTGACTTGAGCTAAGCAAGGAGCGCTAACTCGAGTGCCGCACGGTCTATAGCAAGGGTCAAAGACTAAGTCCGTGACAAACCGCCTTATTGACCTTATTGTAGAGACGGCCCTGAGTTTTATTTAGATTAGGGTTGAGCTACCCTTGATTTATAGGCAATCTTGATCACAACCAAATTCCTCGAATTAAGCTTGTATGGACCTTTAGTTGGATCACTCCTTTTGCCAAATCCAACTGTAGTTGGCAGTGCTGAGCTGGCATTCACTTCTGTCAAAGCAAACCACCGTTGTATTCTCGAAATCCACGCCCAAGAACGTCTGTGGAAATTTAAGTGAAAACATTTCAGGTCCCCGGAAGAATTTTCTCTTTAAATTAGTCCATATATTTCGATGTTGACTTTTAGAGAGCAAGTGACCCGGCAATCAAGACTTTTATAGCATAAAAGCAAGTTTTGATTCTTAAATCATTTTGGAGAAGACTAAAAAGAAAATTTACTAAAAACAGACGGTGAATGGGAAAGAGATAGGAACTTGACAAAACTTGTTCTCCCGGTTCACTTACACGTCCACCTCTACGTGGTGATCCTTTGTGCCGTAGCTGTACACAGCAACAGGCGGACTCTTTTTTCAAAGGAATCTTTGACTTACCTTTGTCAATAATTAGAAGTGCCTCCCTGGATTCCGAAAATTTAGATTTGGCTCCCTTCATCATTGACTTTCAACAATGAAATTAAAAAAGACGCCAGTGAAAGAGTTGAAAAAAAAAAAAAAAGAGTAATATTGTCATTTCCGGTTAGACTTGGTCAAAGTCAATGTCCAAAGGAAGTACGATCAAAGTTTTCAATGGTAAACGGCCGTACTTAAACCATGACCGATTGACCATCACCTACTAGCTAGGTAACCCAGTAAAACTTCTGTCACAATGGGATTGCAAATCACACAAACACAGCCAATGAGTTCTCGGCACGTACACTTAAAAAGGAAAAGCACAAGGGTACGTTGCAAAAGCACTTGTGTACGTGCCGCCGAGAACTCATTGGCTTGTGATTGTGTGATTTACAATTTCGTGTGATAGAAGTTTTACTCGTAACGGATTGAACTCCAAACGCGTAGTGTTCATCTTGGAATAAGATTTGAGAGCTGGCAAGTGTGAATAAATCCTAATGTGTATGGACTTTATCATACGTCCTCATTGAATAACGCGTCTAACACATAGTAGTTCCGTGTGAAACTAATATCGGCATGGTTGAAAATCTCGGGATTGGAGACTGGATCGGCCAATCTCGCCCTAGACAAAGTACGATTCCTTTGTGAAACAGTGATCTCGGGGCGAGACAAAGCCTGGTTTGTATTGGATCGTGGGGTCCCATCCTGATCTGGATTGCCCAATCCAGACCGGATCGGCTAAGACTTTGAACCATGAATATCAGTGTTGGAGATTATTTACGAGGAACATTTTTTTAAGAGCTTTTTTGCTTTACCCCCTTAGTTTATTGATGCAACTTGCATCTCACCCAATGTTTTTAAAATATTTACCCTTTGGTCATTAAAGGTCTCCGGATGGACATCCCAATTTTTTTAAATGACTATAATGACCTTGGGTGAGACGAAAATATTTTAAAAACATTGGGTGCGATGCAAATTGCATCAATAAAGTAAGGGGGACAAACAAAAAAAATTGATTTTTTTTTTATTATTTATAAGATTGTGAGCTCAAAATGTTTCTTCATTTACTTTTTGCTTAACCGTTGGATGTTGGGCCATCGATAGGTGGAGCTACGTACCAAATATCAGCGTGATTAGTGATTTCAACCCATTGGATCTTTGTACCCCAAATAATGCTCAAATTCTACGGATAAAATGAACCCAAAAAAATGACTCTAATCCAATGCTTAAAAATTAATAATCAAATTAATTTTTGATATGTAAGTTAACTTTCGGTTGGGCCAAAAGTAAATGAAGAAAGGTTTTGAGCTCACAATCTTTCAAAAAAAAATTCTTCAAAAAAAAAAGAATATTTTGCTTGTCCACTTTACTTTATTGATGCAATTTACATCACACCCAATGTTTATGAAATATTTGCATCTCACCCAAGGTCATTATAGTCGTTTAAAAAATATTGAAAAATATTGAGATGTCCATCTGAGGCCGTTTTGTTGACCATGGTCAAAGGGTGAGATGCAAATATTTTAAAAACATTGGGTGAGATGCAAATTGCATCAATAAAATATTGGGTGATGTGGAGGAAAAATATCTGATCTAACCCACACAATTTTCAAGGATAGACGATTCAGATTTTGGTGATGATCGAACGACTCTGATGCTCTAGGATGAAACTGCTTTCTCCTCTACGAAGGATAGGATGATCTCGAGATGAGATTTGGTTGTACCTGTTAATAAGGCTCCGACGCTCAAGTCAGCTTAGGAAATATAACAAGTTTCACGAAAGTAGTAAAAGGTTTCAGAGTTTAGGCTATCTGGATCTGGAGAGCAAGATCTTCTCCTCAATTCCGAGGATCTCATATTTATACCCTTAGAACTAGCGTGACTCACCTTCCACGTGTCGAGTCATTATCAGTCAATGATAACTCGGATGGATTCTATTATAAAACAGAATCTTATGGTTGACTTCATTGATTCGGTTATACCTGAAATATGTGAAGTGATACTGAGGTGGCATCCTTCGTGTCAGGTATTCGGATAAAAGAATGTCGAAATCGCAATAATTCAACTAGCTGCCAGGTGGCTAATATTCATAGGTTAAGAAACTGATGATGTTCAGAATACTTACCTCGTTCGTAAGAGATCCTGTCACGTAAGTCTATTGACCTTGCCGGGATGAGATTGTAATAGATCCCGTCAAGTAAGTCCGCTAACCTTGTCGAAATATATGCATCCAACCAATCATGTGATCTTGCAGGGATGCCATTGAGATAGATCTCATCGAGTAAATCTGCTGACCTTGTCGGGATACATGCATCCAGCTAGACATAAGATCTTGCCGGGATGAGATTGAAATAGATCCCGTCAAGTCTGTTAACCTTGTCGGGATGAGATTATAATAGATCCCGTCAAGTCTGTTGACCTTGTCGGGATGAGATTGTAATAGATCCCGTCAAGTAAGTTTGTTGACCTTGTCGGGATATATTCATCTCACTAGTCATATGACCGTGCCGGGATGATATTTGAATAGATCCTGTCAAGTATGTTGACTTTGTCGGGACGAGATTCAACAATAAATATGTCAGGCAAAATTGAATGCTTCCCGACATATTAAAGGCTAAGACGTTAATGTATTATGTTAGCATCACTTCCATGTGTCGATCATTCCATCTTGACACGTGGCACTTCCAATTAATGGAAATCGTGTGACACGACGGGCAGTTTATGGCTCCTGATGATGCCTCAGGCGCATTTACTCTCGCGTGATGTCCATTAATACGCGTCATCTTTTTATGACCGTACGTGCTAAGCCAGTGACACGGGTCAATATTTGACTTGCTGGAAAACACGACACCCACAGGTGAGATGCAAATAAAGTAACTATGAAGCCAATTAGGTGCCGTTGGAGTCCATTTTTGCTCACGGACATTCATGACCGTCCATATGAATCACATGGCACATTCTTAGAGACCACTGAATGCATGGATGTTTGGCCCATACATAGGTAGACTTACAGACAAAAAATTATCTTGGATTGGTGATTTCTAACCATTAGATCCGAGTATCCCAAATAATACTCGAACCCCACAGTTGAAAATCAACCCGTGAAAAGACTAAATCCATTTGTTATAACTCTAAAATCAGCAGGTCCACCTAGGGATGGCCAAACATCCGAACTGCTAGTGGTCTCTAAGAATCACGTGCTGCTATGAGCAAGTTGGCGAGAGAAACCGAAATATTTTACTTGCCATGCACAGATGGCAGCATTTGATTGTTTCCTCAGTTTAGCACCTAAAATCGCTTTGTCTCTACCACACAATAGAGGCGTAAGGACATATGAAGTCAAACAAAATGGCTAGGTAATCGGTCAACAATTTGCTTTCTTTGACTTTGACTATTAAATTATGATACCCTCTGTTACCAAGTCAACTTATTTTTATTATATACCGATGGGGTGGGGGGACCCTCGTGAGCTTTTGATCTGCTTCAGCGGACTCTACCTACCAACAAACTCATAAATAAAAAGAAGGAAGAAGAAGGAAGGAATAGGTATGTCTGAACATAATTAAGTTCCTTGTCAATCATAATAATAAGACTTTTTGAGTACAAAATCATACACATTTAACAGAAAATATAATATAACATGATTTAATGACAGAGGCTAAATAGACATGAACGTTACGTCGAATGTTACACGACACCTTATGTCGAACGGACATATTCAGATATTCACCACGCTCTTCTAAACTAAGTGGGTCATTCTCACTAAAATCTTTGACGATACATGTTTTCTACGTCTCTATTGGTGTGGTCCCCTTGTTCTTGAATAACTTATAACAGTGGACCTAAAAAGGGATAAAGAGACTGCATTTAGTCGAAGTGGAAGCATATGGTGCAACTTACAGGAGAAAATTTAGTCAGTTTTGAAATAAATCATGAAGAAGGATTTTGGGGGTCGGGGAGATGGGCCCCCCACATTGTAAACGAGAATTTTTTTTGATCCAGTGATTCTGCAACCTATGTTTGGCCCATCCCTAAGTTGACTTACATATCAAAATTAAACCTGATTAGTAATTTCTTTAAGTTGTATTAGAGTCTTTTCCATGGTTTCCTATTAATCGTGGATTTTGAGCATTATTTGGGGTACTTGGATTCAATGGTTAGAAATCACTTATCGGTCTGATTTTTGTTATTTAGGTCCACATATAGATGGGACAAACATCCATACAGTCAATAGTCTCTAAGAGAGTGCCATGTGGCCCACAAAGTCGTCCGTCATCCCCGTGTTTGCTCTGAAACCCGTACATGAAGGGGCATGCCCCAACCCCGATTTTTGCTTTAAAGTAATAATAGATAATCTTGCCGTTTCTTAATGTAGGTTTTTGGGATTTAATTATACATTTAGCCCTCTCGAATTAAGAGCTGGATGATTACTTTTCCCACAATGCAATGTGGCTTATTTGAATTAATGGGGAGAAAAGGCTTAAAAAGCGGGCCCATTTTAAGCCCATGTTCATCAATGTGCATTATGAAGTATGCACTTGACTGCTAATTTGTCCATGACGTGCGGTCTTCATTTGTTACATTTCTTTTACGTTGTTCAAGTGGAAAGCAGGAAAGACTCACTATTGAGATTTGGAGACTTTAGATGACTTCGTCAATTTACACCAAAAGCCATGAATGGCAAAATTAATGGATCTAGTGTTAAAAGCCGGACAAAACTGTTGTCAACATAGTTCATAAGGTGTGAGTAAAAACTTATGTCACAGCGTTTCTGTCACAACGCAAAATACGAGCCACGTGGCACACTCTTAGTGATCACTGACCGTATGAATGTTTGACCGGTCCCTCGGTGGACCTATAAACCAAAAATCATCCTGATTAGTGATTTACAACCTTTGGATCTTTGCACCCAAATAACGCTCGATAATGCTCAAATTCCTACCGTTGAACCCATGAAAATAACTTCAATCGAATTGCTTAGAAATCACTAATCAGACTGATTTTTCGTTTATAGATCCACCGAGGGACTGGCCAAACATCCATACGGTCAGCATCCACTAAGAGTTGCCACGTGGCTCATATCTTGCGTTGCGACAGAAGTTTTACTCGTTCATGAGCTCATTAACATCCTTTTAATGACTTCTGACATCTTGCAATTAAATGTTGCTCACATCATTCAAGACTGCAAACCATATTCTCCATGGAAACGAATAATGTGGTTTTACTCTGATTTACAAGTGGTCTACTTTGGCGTGTCAGGCAATCATAGTTGTCCACAGTCTATTTTAGACGGCTAAAATGTCGCATCAGAATCCTTCAGATCACAGAAGATTGCAAGAACTTTCCAAGCTTTAATTTTCTGTTATGAGGAATGCCAGTAAGCAACCCCTCAATGTTGTTGCACAGATGCAATCCCACGAAAGACAAAAAAAAAAAAACCTGCTTCGCAAATCACCGCAGAGTTATCGGTGGTCAAGCAAGATTTTCTCTTTCTTTTCTTGTCTGTATTGCAGGTTGGTCCTGGTTGGATATGGTAGCATTCATATTTTTTTTTTAATTTATTTTGTCTTTGTGGTGGAAAGATTTCTTTGATGTCTAACAAGAAGTCGTGAAGACGCGTTATTGTTTGTATCTACGGGAAGATCATTTAATGTGGTTGATCGTTGGATTAGAAGATCTTCCAATATGGATGGTAGTTGTTGGAAAAAACTTTGATGACGGGCCCTGTCATCGAAGGAGATGGCAGGGCAGCAGATCTCGGCACGTGTATTTGTACGGACTGGCCACCTAGTCCTCACCACACACGTCCCCAGGTGAGTACTTAGTGCTTTTTGCCAAAACACTCGCCTGTGTACGTGTGCGGTGAGGCGGAGGTGGTCTAACCGTACAAAACCAGGTGCCATGATCTGCTGCCCTGTCATCGAAGTTTTACTCGTAGTGGTTGAATGAAACATGACATTTCTCTCTAAGAGTCTTTTTCTGATACCACATGCCAGCTTGGATGTCTGAACAGGTGCTTTTGTGTGGGCTAAACTAAATAGGCCTGGGTCTTGATGGAGCCCACAGAATAGGCTGGGCGAGGTCGTTTTAGGCAACATATCCATGAAAAGTAGTTTCATTACGAAAAGGTCGCTAGTCTTTATCTGACTATTCAATTCTCCATCTCTTGGTCTTGATATGAATTCAAATTTGTTTGTGTTATTTCTTGTCATGCATATTTTTTTTTGTTTTACTACTCAAAAAAAAAAAAAAAGTGGTCGAACCCAATGGTTAGAATCACGCTTTAAAATGTACTAAAATCTAATGGCCAGAGCTTACCAATCAAGGTGATTTTTAATTTGGTGTGTATATTCTATCAAGGGTGGGATAAACATCAATGCTGTCAGTGGACCCAGTGTGCAGAGGTGAGTAATAAAAATGGCGCTACTTGACACCAAAAAGTGTCAGGTCTACCTTGTTAGTTGTTATATCTTTTCTTTTTTTGTTAAGTCACAAAGAAAGTAAATCCATTCTACTTTTTTTTATAAAGGGAAGTAAATCCATTATTTAGAAGTAATAATACATTGTAAGGAGCAGATCCATGCACCTGACATCTATATAACAAGTGACAGTGGTTGTCTCTCTACTTATATCCCTTCTTATAGGCTTAAATAAAGAAGGGCAGAGATCTTATCCCCCAACTGGACAGTGGATCTCATCCACTCACACCCGTTTTTGGCAAATGCTTTGTGGCCACCCACTAGTACTCTACATTTAAAAACATGATCAGATGAAAGTAATTAACTATTTGATCTGTAAGTAGCCTGGTGAATTATGACAAACTTCTTTGGATTCTTGTGGTCATTCAGCTAATTAGGCATTGCAGCCAGAGATCTCTATTATTTGAAAAAAGCGGTCCCTTTTAAGTGTATCATGTATGGGCCCTTGTGCCCCGAAACTCTTATTAGGGCTCCCTTTGTAACCTTGATGTGGTAGGTTGGATCCGACTTTGGGCCTTGAATCCAGTTGGATCTTTACTACTGTAGTGTTTTACTATACCACATTATCCACCAAAACAAGTCGGGGAATTTTAGCAACACCCCCTGAAATTTGAATGTAATTAGTAATACCCCTTAATAGCCCTTACTTTAACAGGCGCACGATGCTAAGTCAAATGATGGTTAAACTAGGGCAAAGGGGTAATCCTAAAGTTTGAAAGTATAAAGGGCTATTGCTAATTACTTTCAAATTTTAGGGAGGTGCTACTAAAATACCCAAAAATAAAAAAAAATTCTTAACCGTTGAACATTGATCACGATTCCGCCGCCTGAATGAAGTCCGTCCCTGGGTTCCACCAACCAGTTTTTGTCTTAAATGGGAGCTGTAACACAGCATGGGAAGTTTATAACTTTCTAAAGACAATCCCAATTCCCGGAAAAATTTTAGATGCAGAGGACTTTGGATGCAGTCGATGCAAAGGGGTCTCGTGGCCCTATATGGCTCATTTTTTGGGGGTCCACTGACCGCATGGATGTTTACCCCACACTTTGGTGAATATTCATACCAAAAATCAGCTTGGTTGATAATTTCTAGCTGTTAGATCCCAACAAAACTTAAAAAAACATTCTTGAATCCAATAGCTTCAATCAATCTTAAAAACGTGCTATAATTTATAGTGAGAGAAAATCAATGAGACTGATTTTTGGTATACATATCCACCAAGGGGTGGGGTAAAAATCCATGCTGTTAGTAAGCCCCAAAAAATGAACCATGTAAGGCCACGAGACCCCTCTGCATCAACTGCATCCAAAGTCCTCTGCATCTAAAAATTTTCCCCAATTCCCAACTATAAGATATAGTCATGTCATATATCTCTTATATTACATTGTTGTCCTATTCAACAACTGGGTTTAACAGGCATGGAAGAAAATTTTTGCCTCACGCAGTGCTTGACAGGTGTCAAATGCTATCTATCGATTACACGGTGAAGTGGTGCATTGCAATTTTTGAAATACTCTTGTGACATTATGCAGGCCTACCTCCCATTTGGGTGACACCTTTTGGATCTAGCAATGCGTGAGGCAAAATTTTCCTGGGCATGTAGGTGAAAACCCAACTTCCTTGTCCAAGGCGCTTGATAAAAAGTTGTCACGCAACAAGTACCACCAATGCTCTTTGAAAAAGTGAAACTTTGATGACGTACGTCTGTTGTAAATGTTGACGAGGGACCATAGTATGAGCCATGTGGCAGACTTTTAGAGACGGGTATGAATGTTTGGCCTCCTACATACAAAAAATCAGCCTAATTAGTGATTTCAAACCTTTGGAGTACCCCAAATAATGCTCAACTTCCACGGTTAACAATCAACCCATGAAGACGACTCCAATCCAACGCTTAGAAATCACCAATCAGTCTAATTTTGGTCTATATCCACCTAGCATGGGCAAAACATCCATAAGGTCGGGGATCTCTAAGTGCCACGCGGCTCATAATGTGATACGTTATCATAGTTCTACTCATCTATGCATACAACAAGAGGTGTATTCCCAAAAGTGCTGGGACCATGGTTCAAAGTCTCGGCTGGCTGATCCCAGTCTGGATCGGGATTGGAGCCCACTGATCCGATCCAAACCAGGCTCTGTCCCACTTGAGATCACTATTTTACAAAGGATTTTCACATTGTCTCGGGCGAGATGGGCCGATCCAGCCTCCGATCTTGAGCCTTTTATCCTCGCTGAAGACTTGATTTACTGTTTGCTGAGTACAGCCAGTGGCATAGTCAGGATTTTGTTCAACCGTGGGCAAGGCGGCAAGTGAATGTCAAAGTCGAGCAAGGGCCGGCAGGGGCAGCAGGCATCCAAGACCTTAAGAGGGAAGGTCGCATCCGAGATTTGGGAGAATTGAAGGTAGTAATTCTTCTTTAGCTATGGGTTAAAAGGATATTTTTGAAAGGGTCCTAATGTAACAAGGTAGACCTGACGCTAAAGACATCTAGTATAGCGTCCATTTATTGTTTGTTGAGTACAGCCAGGATCTTGTTCAAGGGTGGGCAAGGCAGCAAGCAATTGTCAACGTAGGGCAAGGGGTAATTCTCCTTTAGCCATGCATGGGTTAACAGGATATTTTTTAAAGAGTCTGTGATGTAACATGGTAGACTTGCCACTAAAGGCCTGAGTATCTTTGTTACTCACCGCTGCCATATAGGCCGGCTAACTGCATGGATATGTTTAGCTCACCCTTTGGTAAACATTCTTACCAAAAATCCATTTGTTTAACGATTTTTAGCCGTGGGATAGTATCCAAAAAAACTGTTGAATCTAACAGCTAAAATCACGCCTTAAAAGTACTAAAATCTAATGGCTAGAGATTAGCTACCAGGTTGATTTTTGGTGTGTGCATCCACCGGGGCTAAACATCCATGTAGTCAATGGGCCCGGAGGGCAGCAGTGAGTAACAAAAATCACCTTTACCTTGTTACATCTTTAACCTTTTTTTGGAAAAAAACAAAAAATTAGGGTCGGGATCGGGTGACAACCATTTTAGACAACTAGTTTTGACAACCATTTTGGCGGACCCACATAAAAGATGAATCAATGGCTGATTTTTGGTGAGATGATCTGCCCACCATATAGATCACCCCAACATAGACTGTCCATATTTCTTCTAATTCTTCAACTTCTAAACCAGTCTACAAACATTAGAATGATTTGAATTTTTTGTGAGGATGATCACCAAAAATCAGCCGTTCATTCATTTTCTATGTGGGCCTGCCAAATGGTCATAAAAAATAGTTGTCAAAAATGTTTTATGTGGGTCCGCCAAATGGTTATCAAAAGGGTCGGCTCCAGTTACCACCCTAAAATGACAGGCTCTGGTTACAGGACACAATATTAGCCGTGTGGCACACACTTAGAGGACTATGACCGTATCAATGTTTGGCCAATCCCTAGGTGGACCTATAAACCAACAATCAGACTGATAAGTGATTTCTAGGCGTTGGATCTTTGTACCTCAAATACTGCTCAAATTCCCTCAGTTGAGATTAACCATGGAAATAAGTCCAATCCAACGACTATAAATCACTAATCAGGCAGATTTTTGGTTTGTAGGTCCACTTAGGGATTGGCCAAACATCCATACGTTCCGAGTCCTCTAAGAGTGTGCCACGTGACTCATATTGTGTCCTGTAACAGGAGTCTGTCATTTTAGGGCGGTAACTGGAGCTTGAGCCTTGTCAAAAATGAGCAAGACTTGCCTGACCACCCACAATATAAGCCACGTGACAATTTATTAAAGGACACTGACCGTATAGATGTTTGACCATTCTGTAAGTGGACCTACAAACCAAAAATCAGCCTGATTAGTGATTTTAAACCGTTGAATCTTTATATGGAAATAATGGTAAATATTTCTCAAATTCCTACGGTTAATATCAACCAACAAAAATGACTTCAACTAATGCTTAGAAATCACTTATCAGATTGTTTTTGGGTTTGTAGGTCCACCTAGGGATTGGCCAAACATCTATACGGTCAGTGTCCTCTAATAAATTTCGACGTGGCTTCTATTGTGGGTGGTCAGGTAGCTACCAGACCACGGGTAGTCAGGCAAGTATTGCTGGTCAAAAATGGTTCCCCCCCACCCACCACCACACACACACGGACCCCAAAAATTATCAATTTTTAAAGTTGAGGATCCCCCACTGAAATCATTGTCTGTACCAAGGTTTAAAGGGGACCGTTATACCGTTATAACAGACTGGGGGCGTTACCGTTTTTTCCGTTAAAACGCTCAGTGGCAAAAACGGAAATAACAGAAAAAATGGCGCTGAAATTCTTAAAATTTGAATTTCAAATTTTCAATAATAAAAAAAAAATGGAAAATAAAGGAAAAAAAACGAAAATTTACGGCCATTTTTTTCACAAAAAATTCTAGAAAATAACGGTCGTTATTTTCGTTATAACGGAAAAATAACAGAAAATAATGGCCGTTATTTTCGTTATAACGGCCGTTATTTTCTGGCCGTTTTAACGGTCCATAACGTAACAGGGTAGGTCCGAATCCGTTATAACGGCCGTTATTTTTGTTATAATGGCCGTTTTTAAACCTTGGTCTGTACTACTCTCCAGTTGAAAGTACGCCGATTTACCTGTTTTAATTTTTTAAATTAATTATTCAAGAAAAATGGTGCTGTCACGGGTATGTGTCAAGTGTAGAGGCAAATGGCAAAACTGTTGATCAATACTACCTAGCAAAAATTAACTTGCACGGGTGCATTAGATGAGCGGACTTGAATTGTGTGCTATTTTTCGATCAAATATCGTGTGAAGCAAAAAAATTTCCTACTATATGGTCAGTAAAGCAAGAAATTTTCACGCACGGTAGATGGTCGCCTCATACACGGACTTTTCTAGTACCGCGTAGAGTTTTTGGATAATTGTTTTTTTTGTGTGTGTGTGTGTGTAAGCCGGATATTGTAGACTTTTGTAGTGTCCAACGAGTCCATTTTGCTCACCGAGGCCTTTGATCATGGACGCACATAGACGTTCATATGTACCACGTGCCAAATTCTAAGAGACCACTGACCGTATGGATGCTTGCCCATCCCTACATTGTCCTACTGACCGAATCAGCCTGATTGGTGATCTATATCAGTTCGATTTAAGTTTTTACCTGGGTTGATTTTTAACCGATACGAGCATTAATTGGGGTTTACAAGTCAAATGAAACGGTAAGACATCGTCAATCAAGCGGATTTTTGGTCTGTAGGTCCACCTAGGGATGTGTCAAACATCCATGAGGTCTATGCCTATAGTTTCTAAGAGTGTCCACGTGGATCAACAAACGTCCCTAATTTAAAAGGAAAAGATGTGTCAACACAAAAAAATTAATCACCAATAAAAATATGCCACGTGTACCTAAGGAAAGACTTGCTTGCTTTGGTTTTTTTCCAAAGCCTGGACTCTCGTTCATGGTTGCCAAAGACAGGTGACCCGAGTAGAACTTTGCTATAAACCAAAAATCAACCTGATTAGTGATTTCAAACCTTTGGATCTTTGTATACCACGTGGCTCATATTGTGGTCGGTTAGCACCTTTGCTGACTGGTAATGGTCAGCAGAATTCTACTCCAGGTGACGCTATCACAACACTAAAGAATTTTTTTAATTAAAAATTAACTCGTGCCATTTTAGTGGAGGGTGACGTTAGAAGACCGTCTACATCCATAAGCATCTTGTAGGTGTAAAATGAGAAAAAATCAAAATTGGCCCGCCCCGCAATTTGCCATCGTATTTGAGAAGCTTCGAAGCCATTTCAAGATTAATCACGAATTAAAGGCCGTTCAAATTAATTAAGTGGACAATAAACTTATGATTAGTGGCATGGATAGGTGACGTGGGTTTGACCGTCGATCCCAACTACAAGAAAAGTTGGACTGTACCCTGTAGCGGAGAAGCTTCACCCTTCAACCGGTTTTATATACTGCATCTTCCCTCATTCTAAGATGCGGCAAGGAAGAAAAAAAATCCTCTTTCGAGTCTCTAGAGCTCTGAAAGAAGATTTAGCTTATTCAACTCTGAAGGATTTAGTACCTTTTCTACTAAATACAGCGGTTGTTGTGTACAGTCCGATTCGAAGAAAAGTAGGATTTTAATTACGATTTCGAAAAATTCCGCAATTTTCACCTAATTTTGTCGATCAAGGGCTTGTTATCGGAGATTTTCGGAGCTCGAATGCAGAAAATGGGAACGGACGAGGGGAAAGGAGCTTTTCCCGATCACCACTCCGATACAGAGAGCGTCGGTAGCGAAAGGACCTCTTACAGTGGCCCTTTGAGCGGCCCTCTTAATAAGAGAGGCGGGAGAAAGAGCGCCAGATTCAACATACCTGAGACGACAACGACGACTACCAGCCGGCTCGGCAGCAGCAGCAGCCTCAACTCTCACGATGAGACATATGTCGAGATCACGCTCGACGTCCGTGACGACTCCGTCGCCGTTCATAGTGTTAAGACGGCAGGAGGCGCGGATAACGAAGATCCGGAGGTGACGCTGTTGGCCAAGACTCTCGAGAAGAGATCGTCGTTCGGTTCATCGGTGATGCGGAGCGCTTCGTCTCGAATCAAGCAGGTCTCGCAGGAACTGAAACGCCTCGCTTCGGTCACGAGGAGGCCCTCTGCTAGTCGGTTCGATCGGACGAAATCGGCCGCTGCTCACGCCTTAAAGGGACTCAAGTTCATCAGCAAGACCGACGGCGGTGCTGGATGGGTGGCTGTTGAGAAGCGATTCAACGAATTAACGGCGTCTACTGAGGGCGTTCTACCTCGGTCTCTCTTTGGCGAATGCATAGGTAAACGGACGATCTAACTGCCGATTTGACTTGGTCGGTCGCCGATTCAAACAGGATTGTGATTTTACATTCTTTTTTTTGGTATAATTCAGGTTATTTGAAAAATGCTAATCAAGATCTTTGTGACGTTTGCATATTACAGGGATGAAGGAATCGAAGGAGTTCGCCGGTGAGCTTTTCAACGCGCTTGCTCGGAGGAGAAATATAACAGGAGATTCGATTAACAAGGCAGAGTTAAAAGAATTCTGGGAGCAGATATCCGATCAAAGCTTCGACAACAGGCTTCAGACTTTCTTTGACATGTAAATATCCTAAGATGGACTAATTCTCTCCTATCAGATCCATAATTAACATTAATCAAGGAACTAAGCAAAGATTAAAATTGCAGGGTGGACAAAGACGCTGACGGGAGAATTGCCGAAGAAGAAGTCAGAGAGGTAAGACAACTAAAAATTCCGAGTCATACAATAGCCACATTCGGCTTTCTCACTCGTTCTAACTACCGGATCAATTAATCGGGTTTTCAAGTTTTAATTTCCTCATTATGATACAGATTATCAGTCTCAGTGCTTCTGCAAACAAGCTCTCGAATATTCAAAAACAGGCGGAGGAATATGCTGCGTTGATCATGGAAGAGCTTGACCCAGAGAATCTCGGTTACATCATGGTGAATGACATTAGATTCGAATTAATTAAGACTAAATATTAATACCCATCTCTGAATCATTTGAGCCAATATGCTATTGTTTTGCTAATGGAGAACAGATTCAAAACCTGGAGATGCTACTGTTACAAGCTCCGAATCAGTCCGTTAGAGGAGGAGAAAGCCGAAATCTGAGCCAAATGTTGAGCCAGAAGCTTAAACCGACGAAAGAGAGCAACCCATTGAAGAGATTGTACCAGAAGACCAAGTACTTCTTGTTTGACAACTGGCAGAGAGTCTGGGTAATGGCGCTATGGCTCGGAATTGTGTCGGGTCTGTTCGCCTACAAGTTCATTCAGTATCGAAACAAGGCCGCTTATGAAGTAATGGGCTATTGCGTCTGTATGGCCAAGGGTGCGGCGGAGACACTCAAATTCAACATGGCGTTGATCTTACTACCTGTCTGCCGCAACACCATCACCTGGCTCCGGAACAAGACCAAATTAGGCGTCGTCGTCCCTTTCGATGATAACCTCAATTTCCACAAGGTTAATAGAGTTTCTATTCTGATCTTACAATTTTTAATTCTTGATTTCTTGTCCTCCTCGCCAACAAAAAATAAAACAAATTGTAATTTTTTTTTTTTTTTCGTATATGTTGTATAGGTAATTGCGGGTGGAATTGCAGTCGGGGTTGCAATACACGCGGGCGCTCATCTAACCTGCGATTTCCCTCGCCTGATTCACGCGACCGAAGAAGAGTACGAGCCCATGGAGCCTTACTTTGGCGAAGAGCAGCCTGAAAACTACTGGTGGTTTCTTAAGGGAGTTGAAGGTGTCACCGGGATCGTAATGGTTGCGTTGATGGCAATAGCGTTCACACTAGCCACCCCATGGTTTAGGCGAAACAAGCTCAACCTCCCCAAGCCCCTAAAACGGCTCAGCGGCTTCAATGTCTTCTGGTATTCCCACCACCTCTTCGTCATCGTCTACACTCTCCTAATCGTCCATGGCATCTTCCTCTATCTCACTAAAACATGGTACCACAAAACGGTCAGTACCTTTTACAACCCCCCGTAACTTTATTTTTTTGTCTTAGCACCAGATTTAAAAAAAAAAAAAAATGGGAAAGCTGACACCACATTTTGATGGCAGACATGGATGTATTTGGCGGTCCCCGTAATCCTTTATGCTTGCGAAAGATCAATTAGGGCATTCAGATCAAGCATCAAGCCCGTTAAGATCCTAAAGGTAAACATAAAAAAAAGAAGACCAATTTGCCTCATTTTAAGACTTTTCCCTATTTTTACCAAAATCTAACTCTCTCGATCGTTCTACTTGGTGAAGGTTGCTGTTTATCCCGGAAATGTATTGGCATTGCACATGTCCAAACCGCAGGGCTTCAAATACAAGAGCGGGCAATACATGTTCGTCAACTGCTCTAAGGTTTCTCCCTTTGAATGGTAAGCTTGCAAGAAACCACGAGTTAAACAAATCAAAGCTCTTCCTTTCTACTTTGTTGGATGTTTAACATATATGTATGATATAAACAGGCATCCATTCTCCATAACCTCGGCTCCAGGAGACGACTACCTGAGCGTTCACATTAGAACCCTCGGCGACTGGACGCGACAACTCAAAACCGTTTTCTCCGAGGTATGTGTTTTAATTAATTACTGCTCACTTTAAACAATAATACAACGGTGGTTCCTCAGTCCTCAGTCCTCAGTCCTCGGTCCATTCTCATAAATAATTAATTATTTCTTCGTTGCTTAATTTTAATTGGTCTCATTAATATTGTAACTATTTATGCAGGTGTGTCAGCCTCCTACCGGCGGTAAAAGTGGACTGCTAAGGGCCGATTTCATGCAAGGAGGGAGCAACCCAGAGTAAGCGACTTTACATTTTTAATTTCGGAGCAAATATTCGATGTGTTGGAGCCTCATTGTTGTTGATGCCACCTTACCATTGACGTGGACGTGGTCCATCGCATCCTTTGAATAATCCTTATCCTCCTCACTAATCTTCTTTGTCGCCACTTTGATTTAAATGAGGAAGGGACAAGGAAGTTTTAACTTTTAATAACAATTTGATTTATTTAATTGAGTCTTGCTAACGTAGGTATGACAGGACAAAAATATGTGCGGTGGAGGCCATTGACCATTGGATTCAAGATCCACGGTCCACATCATTTGTAGTTGTTGCCTGGTGGACCGTGGATCTCTTGAATCCAGTGGTCAATGGCATCAACCGCACATCATTGATCATTCTGTCCGTTTATCCTTTGTTTAGCTTTTCCTTATTTTTATTTTAAATGTATAGAAAGGACAATGATTGTGTAGTGCCTTTGAAATTGAAATTATGGGGTGGTGTGACGCTTTATCCCCAATTTTCTAATCGTGATCATTGTCGTATTCGTATGTGGTCCTCCTGGTTTCACGGGTATGTGGATCATCCGTACATTTATAATAATATAATCGTCGTAATCTAACGGGCAAGAAAATGGGTTCACGTATTAGAACGATTTTTCTCCAAAGTGTACATTTTAGATTGGGAAATCTCATGTGCATAATAAGACACTGTTTCACCGAACTTCTAGATAGTACTAATAGTTTAATACGAGTGTGAGAAGAACTTTAGGAATTTAATAAATTGATTCTTTTCTCTTTTGTAATGGGAAGGATCATTAATGTGTCCCCATAGCTAACACAGAGATTTGTGAACGTACAGTTTCCCTAGGGTGTTGATAGACGGTCCTTACGGTGCGCCAGCGCAAGACTACAAGAAATACGATGTAGTGTTGCTGGTGGGGCTGGGGATTGGGGCCACACCTATGATAAGCATTGTGAAGGATATTGTGAACAACATGAAGGCCAATGAAGAAGAAGAGGCATCGTTAGAGAATGGGAGTGGTAGTAGCAGTAACACTACACCAAAGAAGAAAGTGTTCAAGACGACGAGGGCTTATTTCTATTGGGTCACGAGGGAGCAAGGTTCGTTCGAATGGTTCAGAGGGGTCATGAACGAGGTGGCTGAGATGGATAAGAAGGGTGTCATCGAGCTCCACAATTACTGCACCAGCGTCTACGAGGAAGGTGACGCTAGGTCTGCCCTCATAGCCATGCTTCAGTCACTCAACCACGCGAAGAACGGTGTTGACGTGGTGTCCGGAACACGTGTCAAGTCCCACTTTGCCAAGCCCAACTGGCGCAATGTCTACAAGCGGATTGCACTCAATCACAAAGATTCCCGAATCGGTGAGTTAACTACTTACTACCGTATGCAATACTGGGGCTGTCAATGCATAGTCAAATATTCGAATCCTTATTTGAGTATCGGATATTAACCAAAGATTTCCATACCCGATTCAGATTCAGATATTTTGTTTTAATATTCAAATACTTTTTTCCGATATGGATTGATTCGTGAAAAGATTCGCTGGTCCCAGGGACCTTCAAGGTTCTCCTCCAAAAATGTCCGATGCTCAAGTCAAGGCCTAAACCTAACCCATGTTAAACCATTGGTTAGTTAGTTAAGAGTGGTATGGTTAACAAAGGTTATGTGTCAGACATTTTGGGAAGGAACCTTACAAGTTTGAAGGTCCTTGGGACCAGCTAATTTTTTTCTCTATCCGATTCTATATATCCAATCCAATATATTAGTTAATAATTAATATATAATTATATTTATTATATATAATAAATTATATTATATTTATCATATTAAATAATATTTATTCTAATATATTATTATCATGGTTCGAAATCTCGGGATAGGCGCATCTCACTCGAGACAACGCGAGACTTCTATAGGAAACAGTGATCTTGGGCGAGACGATCCATTTTTTGTGTCAAATCGGCCGAGACTTCAAACCATGATTATTATATATTATATTTATTACATATAAATAAAATTATTTATTATGTATATCCACTTTTTGGATCCAATATCATCGGGATATTTGATGAGTTAATTGGATACAAATTTGAATATTGATTTAGAATATCAGATATCAAATCGGAGGATTCGGATGTCGCATATTCTATCGGATAGTATGGTTATTCTCGTCGGCCTACTCTATGGTCTAGATAATCTTTTTTCACCGGAGGCTTGAGGAGTTAGGCAGACCCTTACCTAACCTAATCACAAAAATAAATAATTACATTGACCAGAGCTAAGCTTCCATACAAGTTGGGTTCCATTTGCCTTTCTTTATCAAATAAAGCCTTGGAGACTTTCTTATCTTAAATCCGTTGTTGTATCTCTATCGGTCGTATTGACTAAATTGTTTTCACACCAAAACAGGTGTATTCTACTGCGGGGCACCGGCGCTAACAAAGGACCTACGTCAACTAGCTTCGGATTTCTCTCACAGAACCTCCACCAAATTCGATTTCCATAAAGAGAACTTCTGATGAGATCTGGCATCAAACGGATAAGATAAGAAGAGAGCATCGGCCATCTCCCTCTCATGTACAGCTATTTTCTCTTCTTTTTTCATTCAATAAATGCCGACGCAGCCAGCGACTACTAGAGAGACCTAAGCGATCGAAAGAGGCAGACAAGTGATAGTGGAAGTTGCAAGGACCAGCACCTACTGGGATTAGCTAAGACTCGTGACACGTTTGACGCGGTTATAGATTATAGTTGTCCCCCCGCTGATTAGATGAAGTTGGGTGTTGGTGGGAAGTTGGACCACACACCCACCATCCCTAGTTACTAACATAGGATTTTTTTATTTGTTTTTTTCCCTTTCCTTTTCTTTCTTTTAATAATTTTGTTATTTTATTAATGCACGCACACAGGTACATATGGCCACAAGGCTATCTACGTCTATTTTTATGTGGAAATAAAATTTTATTTGGGTGTATTCTTATGTTGCATGTACAAAATAAAACTGTTACATGACGTTCAATAAGGATCGTGATGAAACAAGGTATACCTCACAATTTTTGGCACGGTTTTCGTTACTCACAGCTGCCATCAGGGTCCAAATATCAGCTTGTTTTTGTTGATTTATAACCATTGGATTTAGTACTCAAAAATAATGGTTGAATCCAACAGCTATAATCACGTCTAACAAGTACAAAAATCTAATGGTTAGAGATTACCAATCAGGGTGATTTTTGAGGTGGGCTAAACATTCATGCTGCCCAGATGGCAGTGGTGAGCAACAAAAATCGTGCATCCACACCCAAAAAAGCGTGAGGTATGCCAAGTAAGTTTGTGGAGACTTCCCTCACTCACGCATATTACGATGTGGAAGTGAGGGCAGAGGCAATCGGGAGATTAGATTGAAATTTTTAAATTTTAAACAAACAAAAATTAGAAAATGAAGAACAGTCACGGTTGCATATTCAGCAACCTTCTCTGGCTTTTGGCAGTGCCTTTTGGTTACCAGAAGAAAATGCATTAGCTTCTCCAAAAGTCAGAGAAACAGTCACGGTTGACGAATTCTCCCCATTTGATCTGCATATATGCCTAAATTGTATGGTTTTTAAACCCTAAAAACCAATTTAAGGGTTAACAAACTAATCTAAATAATTACTTAGATCTAATTTTTAAAATGACTAAAATACTCATAAATTTCATCATTACCAATACAAGCACTAGATTTGGAACGCAATTTTTAGGTTCCAAAATATCAAAATCTTGAAAAAAATCTTAAAATAGTTGTTATAGATCAAAAAACATATTTTTAATAGATTGAATGACTTTTCAATTGGATATATGAGTAAAATATTATGCCTCTCAAAAATTGACTTCATCGAAAGTGTTCTCAACCCATTTGAGAAGTGCCTTCTTTGTCAATATAAGATCTAAATGTGAATATAACCCCATCAAGTGTGGTCTTCAAGTTCGGTAAAAATAAACATTCCATAATTCTTCAACTTCTAAACGAGTCTTCGAATATTCAGAAGGATTTGAATTTTTGTGAGCTGATCTCCTCACCATAGAGACCATCCTTGCCAAAAATCATCTACTTTCAAAACTTACAATTTGTTGTAAAAAACGTTGTCAAAATTGTTGTCCCCCGATCCTGACCCGCATATATATATATTGTCAATCCCAAGAGATAAGTTTAGATAAATTCCCTACATTCCAAACCGATGTTCAAAAGGTGGCATGAACCTAGCCGTTAGCCGGAGTCGCACTCGAAGTTGCGTGCCCATTTGCCAGCTCCATACCCACCCCTCTTTAGATTTATGCCGCAAGAAAATTCAGCCATTGAATATTTTAATATTTTCAAGTAAAGGAGGGATAAGAGAAAGGCAGTGCAGGTCCTTAGGCTGAAACATGCCACTTTGAGATGACAGGATACAAATGGGTCCCATTGGATGTTGCCACCTCAGCTGTCCCATGTAAAAGATGTCAGCACTGCAGGTTTCAAAATCGTCCTTTATAAAGTAACCAAATCTTATCCATAAATTTTAATCACCCCTTCCCTCTTTTTATAACAAGGGTATTTTAGTAACACCCCTCTAAAATTTGGAAGTAATTTTTATTACCCCCTTATACTTTCAAATCTTACAATTACCTCCCTTGACCTAGTTTAACAGTGTTTGACTTAAGTTAAACAAAAAAAGACAACGTTTAAACGAGGTCAAGGGGGTATCACTAATTACTTTCAAATTTTCAAGAGACAATTACTAAAATACCCTTATAATAAAGTTGTAAACACTTTTTGTAGGCGGCTGTGGATGTGGTCCGCAATTCACGATGGTCAAATCCTTCCGGGGCTTTCACATTTTTGCTTGATTTATGGATTTGGAATGAAATTGCAGATTTTAAACAAATTTCATGAATTGCCAAGTTCAAAGTTCAAACTAAGGAAACGACCAATCGATAATTTCATGCGAGTCCACCATCGTAGCCATCCGATGCAACACCTGTCGAATCAATATTAATGGTTTGTCATTTTGTTGGATCCACAACAAAGTCAGGGATTACTTGTGTGGCTACGCATATCTTTATGTTATTGGAATAGTGCCTAAATTTTGGCTTTATGACTTATTTGAGGACCTTAACAACTTGTCTACTATAACTTTGGATATGATCTGGTGATTTTAACGCCATTGAGATGGCCTACCACGGCATCTCCTGTACGTCAAATCTCTCCAATTTATTTCAAAGTCGTGATCTTTGTACCTTCATGGGTAGGTGGATATGACCACGGTTTTAAAAACGGCCGTTTAAACGGTTTTAACAGCCGTTTTAACAGCCGTTTAAACAGTAACGCCCCAAGCCCGTTTCCGTTAAAACCGTTTAAACACGTTTTATCTTTTTTGAATAAAATGGCCATTTTTTTATTTTAACAGTGTTTAAAATCGTTTAAACGGCCGTTAAAATTGTTTAAACAGACGTTTAATTCTGAAAATTTTTGTGAAAAAACGGCCGTTATATCCGTTTAATTCTGTTAAAATCTTTTTTTTTTAATTTTTAAATTTCAAATTTGAATTTCAGCACTATTTTTTCTGTTTTTTTCCTTTAAAATACATTTAATTCCGTTAAATTCAGTTTTTTTCCATTGTTTGTCCCTGGCCGTTTCAACCCGTTTTAATAGCCGTTTAAATGGTTTAAACAGTAACGCCCCCAGTCCGTTTAACCGTTAAAACGGCCTCCTTTAAACCTTGGATATGACCATGGTGATTAACACAATTAGGAAAAAGAAGAAAGTGTACTGAGTAAAACTTCGATGACCGCCCACAATGACCACCACAATATGAGCCATGTGGCACATTTTTAGAGGATGCTGACTGTTTGACGAATCGCTAGATGGGGCCTACAAACCAAAAATCAGCCTGATTAGTGATTTCAAACCATTGTGTCTCTTTACCCAAATAATAGTAGGTGGTTATAATCAACCCATGAAAATGACTCCAATTGAACACTTAGAAATCACCAATCAGGTTGATTTTTGATTTGTAGGTCTACTTAGAACATATCCACTTGAGTTCACAAAAAAGTTATTTTTTTTTATGATAAAGTACTTTTAAGCACATCAATATTAGTGTCAACTTCAACCACTCATCCCTTTTTTAATCTCTAAAATGCTATTCAAAAAAAAAAAAAAACGGAAAATTGCACAAAAGAAAACAAACTTTAATTTATTTACAAAAATGAATACAACTTTTCGCAAATCCCAAAAAAGAAAACGAAACGCCCTTTCAAAGGGCGTTTCGTCTGCTGTCAGTCCAATCAGTCGAGTCAGAATGACTGATGGCTGACACGTCTGACAAACGCCCTTTTAAAGGGCGTTTATTCCTGAGAAATTTAAAAAAATGTCCCATAATTCCTCAACTTCTAAACCAATCTACGAATATCGGAATGATCTGAATTTTTGTGAGGATGATCTCCTCACCGTAGAAATCATCTTCACCAAAAATCAGCCATTGATTCATCTTCTGGGTACGCCAAAATGGGCGTAAAATTGGGGTGTCAAAAAACGCCCTTTAAAATGGCGTTTGTCAGTAAAAAACGCCATTTAAAAGGGCGTTTTCTACTGACACACGCCCTTTAAAATAACGTCTGTCAGTTGTCAGAGGTCTGACAGACGTTTCTGACAGACGTTTTTTAAAAAGGCGTCTATTACTGAAAAACGCCCTTTAAAATGGCGTTTTTTACTAACAAACGCCCTTTTAAATGGCGTTTTTTCATAAACATGTGCCACGTAATGAAACGCCCTTTGAAAAGGCGTTTCGTTTTCTTTTTTGGGATTTGCGAAAAGTTGTATTCTTTTTTGTAAATAGATTAAAGTTTATTTTCTTTTTAGAAATTTTCCGAAAAAAAAAATACCAAATGAATTTTTTTATCATTTTAATTTACTTAATATATATTATTTTTAAATTATTTTAAATATATTCAATATTAGTCTCATTTTAAAGATATTGATGATATCTTTTCAAACGATACTAATTTTATAAAATTCTACATTAATTTTATAAAAATATGTTAAAAATATAAAAGACGTAAGCCGTAATAGAGAAATGTTAAAATAGGAATTTAGAACAAGGTTGGAACATGGTTTTCCACCTGACAGCTCTCTATTTTGCAAATTTAGAGTACGGTTGGAAGCCAAACATTCATACAATCAATGCACTAGCGTGGCTCATATCGTGGGAATTCATTGTGCGCGGTCAAAGAAATTTATTATACTTATACTATTAATTAGACTCCCGAGGTTTAAAGGCGACTAAAAATCAAGCATTAATTTATCAAAAATTAATGAATATTAATTGTAAGCATTAGTTGATTTCCAAAAGCAAAAATTAAGATTATTGCTACCTTGTGATAGTGTTTTGCCACATTATCAAACATTGAAATGTGCATAATTATATATGGATCATAATCAATGGATATTGGAAGTCATTAGTTGAATTCCAAATGCAAACTTATGGCGGAAGTGATAGCTTATGATGGTGTTTTGCTTCCTTGTCAAACATTGATGCCGACAAATCTAGTCTGCAGCCATTTACAGACTTAAAAGTATGCAAACATTGTCAAAATTGTTGGATGTCCCTTGAAAAATGTGTTATTTCAATGTTTTTAAAAAAATATTTTATAAATTAAAAACACATTTTTCAATGAGCATCCAATGGTGTATGGTATGTTTGCATGTTTTTAAGTCTGCAAATGGTTGCAGACTAGATTTGCCCCATTGAAGTCTGCATAAAGGGGAGTAAGACTTTGATGACAGGGTGCAATAGGAGCCACGTGGTATATTCTTAGAGGACTTTGACCGTATGGATGTTTTTCCAATACCTATATAGACCTACAAACAAAAAATCAGCTTGATTTGTGATTTCAAACATCTGGATCTTTGTACCTCAAATAATGATCAATAATGCTAAAATTTCCCACGGTTAACATCAACCCATGAAAACAATTCCAATCCAGCGCCTAGAAATCACTAATCAGGCTGAGTTTTGGTTTGTTGGTCCTCCTAATGGTTGACCAAACATCCATACGGTCAGAGTCCTCTAAGAGTGTTCTACGTGGCTCATACTGTGCCGTGTCATCAAAGTTTTATTCCATAAAAAGGGGAAGTAGTTTGTGGAGGATATCGGGGGAAGGGTAGGTAGCGGGTATATGATGTGTAGCAGCACTTAATTTAGTTAAGTAGCTACAGCTCCATATCCTTCATTAATAAGTGGAGTGAATGGGTCTATTCAACCACACACTTAGTGGGTGGTGGTGTTATTGTCCTATCGTTACCAACTAGTGGGACTATTCAACCACATACCTTTTTGCATGCATGAGACACACAAGCATGGTTAGTAACCATTAGAAGGAGCATCTTTTTTTGTTTGATGGCCACGTCATTCCCTAGCGTGATTGCTTCAATTATTGACAATGCTTGTCTTGTACATGTGATCAGCATGGCCCACACGTTCAATGCATCCCACATCATCAACTTGCTCCCTATCTAAATCATGTTGCTGCTACATCCAATATCATTTGTGGTTCTTGGGGTCGTATACGCACTTTATCTAAGTTGCATCATCTTTAACAACAGTGTCGACCACACATCTCCTGTGATTTAATCACACCATCCAGCGCACATCTCATGTGATGACCACCCTTAATTAACCACTTATAAGTGTAATGAGATATTATATTTATTAGAATTTATTTTATTTTGTTTAGTATAAAGGAGAGAGACTAGTCTGCACCCTATGTGCAGACTAAAGTATGGCAACGTTGTTTGTACCGTCAGATGCCCTTGACAATATTGTCATTTCACTGTTAAAATGTTAATTTTTAAAAATTTAAAAACACGTTAATCTTTGAGAATTTTGACATCGTCGTATTGTTCTTGAATGGATCTATTCAAAAGTTTGAAATATAAGAATGTGAGAGAAGAATAAATTAAAAGGGAATCCTCTAATTGTTCTTGAATGGATCTATTCAAAAGTTTGAAATTTTTTTTTTTTTTCAGTTTCTGACGTTTCCTCTGTCTCCTCATTTATTACTTTCCTTTTAGGAAAAAGATGTTTAGCCCACCCCTTGGTGGATATATAAACCAAGGTTTAAAGGAGGCCGTTTTAACGGTTAAACGGACTGGGGGTGTTACCGTTTAAACGGCCGTTAAAACGGATTGAAACGGTCAGGGGCAAAAATTAAAAAAAAAAACGGAATTAAACGGATTTTAAAGGAAAAAAACAGAAAAAGTGGCACTGAAATTCAAAATTTGAAATTTGAAAATATAAAAATAAAAAAAACAGAATTTAACGGATTTTAACAGAAATTAAACGGTTTTAACGGCCTTATTTTCACAAAAATTTTCAAAATTAAACGGCTGTTTAAACGATTTTAACGGCCGTTAAAACAAAAAAACGGCCGTTTTTTTCAAAACCGATAAAACGTGCTTTAACGGAAACGGGCTTGGGGCGTTACCGTTTAAACGGCCGTTAAAACAGTTTAAACGGCCGTTTTTAAAACCATGATATAAACCAAAAATCACACTGATCGGTAATCTCTAGCCATAGATTTTAGTACTCTTTAATGCGTTATTCTAGCCGTTTGATTCAATCATCCTTTTGAGTACTAAAACCAACGGTTAAAAATCATCAAACAAGCTGTTTTTTGGTATTAATGTCTATCAAGGGGTGGGCTAAACATCTATACGGTCGGTAGACCCAGATGGCAGCGGCGAGTAACAAAAACGTACTACCCTGTTACATCACAACCGTTCCTTTATCTCTCTAATATCTCTGTACAGTTCATCCTTGTTTTCAACGGGCTACAGTTCATCCTTTTCAACGGGCACTCTTCTTCTTCTTCATTTGCTCATGTTCTGTATGTGAGTGCGTTAAACATGTCCAGTTCTTCGTTCACTTAGAGTTTTCTGGATCCAGTTTACTTGGTTATTTTGTTTAATTTCTAGAGAGTAAAGGAAGGAAAGTAGTGTTTATTGGCTTTAACTGAGAGGAGAGACAAAATAAAAACATTCTAAATTAAAAAAAAAACTCAAAAAGTAAGTTTTATACATATAACCTACTGTTTAGGTAACCCTTGCCCTCCCTCCACATGTCAAAACATGATAGGGGGTTGAGGCATCTCCTCAACCAAATGGGTGAGGCAAGCCGAACTCTTTAATGAATTAATAAGTTAGCTACCAAAAACACAAGGGCTTTTTTGCTTTAGCACCTTACTTGACCATGGTCAACGTCGTTGACCATAGACGGTCTTGGGATGGTCATCCCAATATTTTTTAAATGACTATAATGACCTTGGGTGAGATGCAAATATTTTAAAAACATTGGGTGCGATGCAGTAAGGGGGACAAGCAAAAGATCTTTTGTTTTCGATGATTTTTTTTTTTTTTTTAGAAGATTGTGAGGTCAAAACCTTTGCTTCATTTACTTTTGGCCGAATCGTAGGTGGACCTACAGACCAAAAACTTAATCTGATTGTTGTTTTTTAAGCATTGGATTAGTGTTGTTTTCCTTGGTTGATTTTATCCGTAGAATTTGAATATTATTTAGGGTACAAAGATCCAATGGTTTAAAATCACTAATCAGGCTGATATTTAGTATGTAGCTCCACCTAGCAATGGTCCCAACATCCGTACGTTAGTGACCTCTAAGAATGTGCCACGTGGCTCATATTGTGGTCCCTCGTCATCCTTAACGAGGGACATTAGCATGGTTAACAACCTACTAAGGTGTTTTCCTTTTAGGGTTGTGATGTATACCTGAGATCTTTTGAAATGCGAAAGCCGCATTGTTGGTAGTCACTGCTGCCATCTGGGCCCACTGACCGCATGGATGTTTAGCCCACCCCTTAGTAGACATTCATACCAAAAATTAGCTTGTTTGACGATTTTTAGCCATTGGTTTAAGTACTAAAAAGAATGGTTGAATTCAACAGCTATAAGAACGCCTTAAAAAGTGCTAAAATCTAATGGTTGTAGATTACCAGTCAGGGTGATTTTTGGTGTGTATAATGACCAAGGGGTGGGATAAACATCCATGCGGTCAATGGGCCCAGATGATAGTGGTGAGTAACAAATTCGTACTTCCGCATTTAAAAATGTTTCGGGCATACCTTGTTACATCTTTTTCGTTCCTTTTATGAATCAAAATCCTCAAAAATCAGGTTGAGATCACAATCCTCAAAAAAAAAAAAATATTTTTGCTTGTCCCCCTAACTTTATTGCATCCAATGTTTTTAAAATATTTGCATCTCACCCAAGGTCATTATAGTCATTTAAAAAATATTGGGATGTCCATCCGAAGACCCTCAATGGTCAATGACATTGACCATGGTCAAGGGGTGAGACGCAAATATTTTAAAAACATTGGGTGAGATGCAAATTGCATCAATAAAGTAAGGGGGTAAAGCAAAAAAGCCCAAAAAATAAAACTACTAGGTACCTAGGTGAACGTAGTGTGTCTTCTTCTTCTTCTAACTTTTTGTGCATCGCACGTGATTTTGCCCACACATAAATGAAGGTGGGTTGCTTCTTTAAATAAGATTCTCACTGTTGATAATCTAATCATTAAAAAATGGATTATTGTCGATTATTGTGTTATGTATTAGGCAAGCGGGGAAAACACCAACCACCTTCTTGTACATTGTGAGTTCGCCTGACAAGTTTGGTGTTTCTTTCTTTCTTGCTTGAGTATCAATTGGGTGTTTCCGGAGAACATATGAGCTGTTTTGGAGAGTTGGCCAAAAATCACTATTTCAACTAAGGGTAAGGTTCTTTGGAAGTTGACACCATTGGCTATTATATGGAGAGTGTAGTTGGAGAGGAATAGAAGAACTTTTCAAGGCAAAGAGTGCTCTTTCCAGGAAGTGATTTTAAGTATCAAGACTCTTTTATACAGTTGGGGAAGCATCTCTCACGAGATGAGGGGTACCTACTTTAGGGACATGGTCTTTAATTTCAATCGCATTTTATTATAATTTTTTTATTTTTTATCTTTTTGGTGTTTTTTGAGATCTCCTCAATCTCCTTATATCAATATATCTTGGACTTATCAAAAAAAAAAAAAATGAAGGTGGAATACAGTGGCGATGACGTTAATAATTCATATTAAAATTATAATATTAAATTGTCTCATTAAGATGTAGGGCATAGGAAGCGTTCCGTTTGAGAATTGAAGGGGAGTTGGTAAGACAAATTATTGGTGTAAGACTTCCAAAAGTAACCAGGGTTCATTGGGCTGCCATTTTTGACTAGACAAACCACGGGTTATGGCCGCCCAAAGACGACCCAAATTTTTTTTGTTTGCCTTACGTAGCGCTTTGCTGAAAGGGTGCCAGCAAAACAAGGACTGTCCAACAATACATGGGAAGGTGAGGCTGATGTCCAGGTGTGTTTGATATGGACCCTCAAAAATGCCTAGTGGGGCCAACTATAAATCAGGCTGTTGGATTCGAGCATTTTTCATTGGGTGGTTTGTAACTGTTAGATTTGAGCAATTTTCAGGATACCCAATTCCATCGACTAGAAATAACAAATCAGATTATTTTTGGTGTGTAGGTCCACTAGTGCGTGGGGTAAACATTTGTGGGCTCAATGAGTGTAAAAGAGTGTCCCACAGGGCTTTTTTGGGATAGACATTAAACTTTGATTTTCCCAATAAGACGTCAAAGTTTTTCCTTGAAAATAGGTTCCACCCGTAGGTGTTAATGGACTGGGATTGTGTTGCATTTCATAGGCCCAGAGGGATGGGCCTGGTCTTATTTTATAGCCGATATTTAATCAGACCGGGCTTAGTCCCGATGGTCCTTTAATATGTATTTACTATTTAGCCAGAACACCTATGAGATCTCTTGTTTTTTCAACCGCGTCTATTATGACTTATAACATCTCTTAATCTATGTCGTGTATTAAAAGAATGGCTAGAAGAAGATGTTTTACAAAATTAAGGGGGTGTTTGGATCACCATTTTTCAAAAAATATTTATTTTAAAAAAATAACTTTTCTGAAAATGTATTTTTCTTAAAAAGATCGGTTGGATCATCATTAATGCAAAATATCTTTATCTTCTTTTAGTTGGCCCCACCAATATAATGTCTTTATGTTTTGGGAAGGGGATTTCTACCAAAAACTGGTTCTTTGTTTATTATGTTCATTGAGCTAGCAAAATTTTAAAAGTCTCTTTTTATTTGAAAAACTATTTTTAGCTATTTTTTATAAAAAGGCTTTCTGGCTTAAAATATATATTTTTATGGAATAAATACTTTCAAAAAAAAGTCCCATCCAAACAATCTATTATTTTGGAAAAAGACTTTTTGTGAAAAAAAAGACTTTTTCAAGTCTGAAAATGGCGATCCAAACACCCCCTAAGTGTTTTATGAAAAGAATTAGGGTAATAGAGTTAGAAAATAACATGGGTCAGTGATTGGGTAGAGCCTACTAGGCCCATCCCAGGCATGGGACTCGAACAATTCCAGTCCTGTACTCCTGTAAGTCCTCGGATCCCCGACCCGTTTGTTTTTCTCAGTCTGTAAAGCATGGGGTATGTGGCAAACAACGGGATGTAGGAGTTAGGTAATTTACCCAACACCCTGGAGTAAAGGATATAAATTTGTCCATTCAAGGATTTTTCTACGCCTTCTCCTCCTCCGTATATTCCCTTCCCTTTCTCTTCAATATATTTATGTTTTTCAAAAAAACGTTAGAACTTACTGAAACAGGCAACTACATCGTGTACAAAGCAGAAAAAAGCACAGCCATCTCGATGTGTCTTCTATGTAAGAAACTCTCAACCATCCCTGTGTGAAGAAAGAATCTCTAGTTTACCTTAGTTTCCTCTTCAGCCTCTGGAAATTGGGTCTCATTGGTTGGCTTGAGGTCGTACCCTGGTCCATTGCATGGTTGGGTACAAATGGAACCAGAGGCTTCTTCTTGGGCACACATGCATCTGTCCTGACGCTGCTTATGATAACAGGTGAAGATCCCTTTGTATTCATCTGTCTTGGGGCCTCCAGTCTCTCTAAGATCCTTGAGGTTTTCTCGTACAACCGCTTATCACCATCTGGTGGCGATAAAACTGACGTCTTTATCTTGGGTATTGATAAACAAGTGGGAGAATAGATCTTGCAATCTTCATTAACAATCAGCTGCTCCCATTCCTCTGGAACGCAATTATCAGTCTTACATTCTTCAGTTGCCTGTGTCAGTTATGGGGTTTGCTCTACTTCTAGAGCTTTCTTTGTTGACGCTAGTAGTACTGTCATCTCTGAAGGCTCTGGTTTGAGAGAGTTGGGTTCATAGTTCGTCTCTTTTCGTTTTGGTGGTATTGACCTGGCATATCCATGGTTAAGAAGGTTAGATATGCATATGGTTTATCATTAATAACCATGAAGGGTGAGTCGAACACTAGAGTTCACTAGGTTTGGCCAAGTTGATCAGTGAATACAAGATAGTCTTACAGGCTCAAACTCGAACTTACGACAAGTCATACTGAGCATTGACTAGTTTTGACTCCGCAGGCTGAGCTCAAAAATTTAACAGATTTGAGTAGCACCCGTTTTAATAGTTGCGTCAGTGTCAATGAATGACCATTCTTCTGACAAGTTAAAGGGTTAGAACTCAGAAGTCCTGGTAGACCAACCAAGTTGACTAAGCCAAGTTCCGAGTCGGACAGCTGAGTTTTGAACCTTTACCGATTGCCTCCTTATTGAGGATTATAGAACACCCAAAAACCCAAATTGATCAACAGCACCACTCCTTTTTCAGTTGATGAAAACATGTTTCACTAATGACCAGAATATAATCATACTATTGCAGAAGGGGAGACTTTCCCTTAGGTAGTTTAAGAAACCCCTGTAAAACCTCTGCAACCATATTCTATCTACTGGGAAATTTGTTATGAAAGAGAGGAGGTAAGTTATAATTCACTTGGAGAGACCCAAAATCCAAGATTGCTCCTGGGAACCTTAATACCTTGAATTAAGGAAAATATTTCTTGATTATACAAAGAACCACATTAATGCAGTAGTCAGAGAAGGCCACAAACAATTGTACTTCAGTATATCAACTAAGAAGATATAAGGTGAGGGTAGTTGATTACCCAAATTGTAAGCTCTCCTTTACAAGCAAATTTAGCTTTGGATGGAAGCCTCTCTCATGCAAAAGAGGGTTGTAGTCTCTTAATTCCATCTGAAAGGAAGCCATGGCAAAGCTGCTCTAGTTATGCCCTCTGAACATAGCAAAGAAAATAGCTAATTGGGATAACATAAGGTTGAAGATGTTCCATTCAAGATTAGGAAACTCCAATTCTTAGGAGAAGAGATCTTGAATTGCAGACAATATTGCTAATGTAACAATCTTTCAGAGATCTAATATAAAAAGACTTCTGATCCAGATCTAACTTGCAGATTAATGTTGTACCGATAAGTTTCCCACGTTATTCTCCACATGAGGTCAGATTAGTAGCTTGCAGATTAGATGGCACAGAGCTTATAATGTATGTTCATCTGGGAACCTGCACACTATGCTAGTGTGTCTCTGTTAAATATAGGATGATAATGCCAGAGTATCTAGTCCATCAATACTGACAGGTTCCTTTCTTATGATGTAACATCCTTAACAGGTGGATGTGGCATGCTGAAATCTGGTTAATGATTTCATATTCTTTGTATTCTATTTATACTAATAAGCAAACTGAAAAAGACATAAAACATGAAAACAGGATCTTCAATATTTTAGAAATCCCACCCTCAATAAAGAGGCTTGAATGGAGTTCCCTATCTCCTTGGGTACTGCAGTGTCAATTGATCCAAGGCCATCAGGAATGGGCAAGATTTCCTCTGATCCTGCAAGCCTCTGGAACTTCAAAAAGTTACTGAAAACGTGAAAGAGAGAGAGAGAGAGAGAGTATGGGGTTTACCCTGAGAAGCATTGGTCCACTGTCTGAAGGTTGAAGAATATAATAGCAGAGGAAGGTTGCCTCTCTCATGGTTTCTATATTACAGTTTGTAGAGCATACCAACCCCTGATCAAGAGAATGCAGCGATTGACAAAGCCCTTGAAAAACTGTCATGAAGATGAGAAGCAAACATACACCAATGAAACAGTAAAATTACAAGTTAGAGATTCAGCAAAAGGAAACATGTAACACTAATAAACAATTACAGCCAAAACCAGGAAATCAACAAAAGTAAAGACATGTATAAATAAATATGCACAGCCCAAATCAGGAACTGAGTCTGTTGAGACATTAAAAATGGAATCAAACAGAACTTGAAAATAGAGACATATTAAAGAACTATTCGCAACCAATCCACATTGACGCCTACCCACTTACGTTGGGCATTCAGTTCTGACTTATCACATTCATCTGAAGTAACTTCCACCTCATGACAAGCCGATGGAGTAACAACATAAGAACTCCCAATTACCACACCTGCTTATGTTCACCAAAGGGGGATTAATAGGATTGTTTTATTTGAGAAAGTCACTGCAGCAAGAAGACTTGAACATATCAACTCATTGATCTGAACTGTCCCAATAGGCAGGGTCAATCTAGGAGAATTTGAACCATCAATAAATAGGCTTTTTATATACCATTTTTTTCTTTGACCGCACGAAAGAATAAATTAATCAGAGTGGCTAGGACCAACCAATTGGCTGACATTGGAAGTAGATCTCCTAGATGCCTGTTGATTGGACCGTCCAGATTAATGAGCACATACACCACATTTATGGGAGAGATGCCAAACCGTGTAGCATTCAAACTCACTGTGTGCTAACCCACCCTCCAAAAGAAGCACGTCTACCCTCCCAACACCACACAAAAGAATACATCACAAAAACAGTCCAAAAGCAACGTAATTTGATATCCACCTTCACTGAGAGAACCCAATTTAGTGCGCTCAATAACATTGAAGCTGATGGGTGCAGAAACTTGCTTAAACTTTGGACAGCTCTGAAACGAAGGCAAAAATAGGATTGTTTGTTCTCCAACCCTCACTGCATTTTCAATCAAATTACATGTCCCCAGCTCCTTGGATGTGATCGGACAGGAAGGAGACCTATCGGACGTATTTCCAACTGAACAATCTAAGGGCAAGCCATGACACCTACATGTCTGTACAAAGCACCCAATGGTTATAGTTTTCTCAATAATAACTTCCCAAATGTTGTTCAGCTTTTGTACTATAAATCATATGAAAACACGAGAAAGAGAGATACTTGAAAAGTGCTCAACTTGAATGAGCCAATTCTATTATAATGTGCTATATATAGAGATTTACATAGGATCATTGCCTTATATGGAAACGAACAAATTTATTTGATAAATGATGAAAACACGAGAAAGAGAAATGTTTGAAAAGTGCTCAACTTGAATGAGCCGATTCTATTACAAAGTCTTGAGTCTATTTACAATGCTAGACTTAGAGAACTACATAGAATCGTCCCCTTGTACAAACAAAGAAAGTGTATACAGAGGAAATGAGCAAATTTAGAGAAGCCAAAATAGGTAGGTTCGGTGACCCAAATAAATTTGTTCATTTTCATATCTTAAACGTATAATAATATTGAGGTACTTTTATTCAATTTAGTTCCATCATTTCATTGAAGATAGGTGCATTACCCAATAAATGGGTAGCGTATGTATTGTATGCAATGTTTTAGCTTTCACGGTGCATCTTTTGGATCAGTAAGATAGTCATTGAAATGAAACCTTAAACCAAATGTAGATATCAATTATGAAATTAAGACCTAGTCAATGGAATCATTGGTTCCAGCCCAACTTACCCACCAATAAATGTATAGAACTATAGACACATTCTCACATTTTTCTTTTTAAATGAGCAACCTCTGAGAGCATATTTTTGCACTTGCACCCACACCGACCACGTGTCCCACCAAATTTAAATCATAGTATTATAATTTGAAAAAAAAAAAAAAAAATCTAGACAACATCCCTAGCACAGTCAGACTTGGACTATCTGCTAGCAAATCCTTGAAATATTTTGTGGAAATATTTTTTACCAGTGTGGAAATAACACATTTTCATGAAAATAATGGAAATAATGCTGAAATGATGGAAATATTGTGGAAAGTTTAGGAAATGATAAAACAAGCATAAAACACTCTTAAGCCATCAAACCATAATATAAAACTATATATAGTATGAAAATGAATGACCATAGTAGGCTGTAATATGTCGAAGCTCGTAAAACTAATGAAATTAGGGTTTTCCCCGAATTTCGAATTTTCACCTTAAACGATCTTCAATCCATGCACAAGTCTGGTCTAAATGCATCATAAATCTATAGATTTAATGCATTTTCACCTAAGGACATGACCATTGATCATCAAACTTATCATCTCACAAGCAACATCCTATCTATGTAGACCTATAAATTGACTAGGATTCTACTCCTATAACCTATATAAATAGGACCCTTCATAGCCCATGGAAAGGGACACAAGGAAGCTCATTCTAAGATAAGATGACTGAGGGAGGAAAGAACATTGTACGGGGGAGAAAACACACGTATACTAGAAGATATTATAATGAAATCGACTCTCCAAGCCCACAAGGAAGCTCATTCTTAGATAAGATGACTGAGGGAGGAAAGAACATTGTACGGGGGAGAAAACACACGTATACTAGAAGATATTATAATGAAATCGACTCTCCAAGCCCATGGATGTAGTTGCCGACCTTGGCAATGAACCATGCAAAATCTCTCTCTCTCTCTCTCTCTCTCTCTCTCTATATATGTAATGGGCTAGGATACATTGACTCGTGCTATTCTTACTAATATAATGACTAATGGATGTAGGCCCCACATGCAGATGAGTTAAGAGCTGATTTTTGGTGATGATATTCTTCTCAACATGGATATCAACCTCACAAAAAATCAACTTATTCCAACAATTGTAGCCTTATGAAAAGTGGATTGCAAGTTGAAAAAATTTGGACCATCCATTTTCACCGTTAAATTTAAATCCATATTTGATATGGTTAGAAGTTTTAAAAATTACTGATTTTTGGTGAGGATGATCTCCTCACAAAAAACCAGCTCTTAACTCATTTGTTGCACCACCTAACAAGGTGATACGGTGTTATATATAGCAATGTATTGAGCATCAATAGATATTATAGAATGTGAACAGTTGTAATCATGCATAGTACCTGGCAGGGGCTGAATCCGTCAATTATCTGATTGACAGATGCAAACAAATTGCAGAAAATCTGGTTCGTGGAACCTGCAAGATCGCCCTTGAATAGAAAGACAGCCTGCAGCGGTTCCTCTAGGTCGTCCTTCAGCTCCTGTATCCATCGCTTTACAAGCCCAAACAATACCCATGTATCTGCATGTGAACGTTCTTTATGATATAGTCAATCTTAATTATTGCCCACCTCTTAACTGCAATTCACACAACTAATCTGTAATAAGTCAGAAAGACCATACTATCAAAGAGCATTTTGGTGTCTACCTCTGGTGATTTGGAATTAACTCAAATGCAAGTCTAATAAAAACAGGATAACAATATAAACCATCTACACCCACAAAACACACACCTAAAAGTGTATCCTGCCGATGATCCTACCCATCCGATCAAATAATACTTGTGTTGACTAAACTATATTATGATTAACAATTAACAATCTCCAAATAAACTCCACAGGATGGATCATGATGATCATAAGACAAGTATACTTTCTTGGGATATTGCCCATCCATTATCATGAGGTGGCCCTAGATTGGACAGTCTAGAATCTCTAGATCAATGGGCACATGCAGCAACCATACTAGCAGCTAATTTTATACAAGTAGTGTTTGTCTAAGAGCTACACATGACTTCGTTATTGTGGAATTTATGGCATTGTGTTTGGTTGTGGGTTTCATGATGTGTGGCCCCAATTTAAACATAGGAACAAAATTTAAATGTGCTTGGTACCGACTTGACTTTTAGGGGTGGGGATAATGTGTTTGGTGGTGGGGATAATGTGTGCTTATGTAACCACCTCCGAAAGGCATGCTGAGTGCCTTTTTGAATGAGGCCCAGTGCTAGTTAGGTCCAATGAAAAGTTGATCAAGCGCCCCATGTATGAGGATGGTCTCTTGCTGCACAACTTGTTAATTGTTACCAAACCCCATGTGTCTCTCTAGTCCCCCCTTACCGGAAAGATGGGTTCCAAGTGAGCAGTTCTCGAGATCAGAGATACTGTTGACAAATTCCTGTACATTCTCTGAGACATCATTTGCCTGGCTTGGTTCTTGCTCCAACAGTACAAACTCCACCGAAATGCATTTATCCGCTGCATCCTGTCAACCATGTTAACATGTCCAACCAACTTAGCATGGATCAGGGCAGTGGGAGAAGCAAGTTTATGTTAAAAATAGGAAGCATCAATGAAATTGCTGTCTTACTATGAGAATCTTCCGCAAAGAGTCGATGTTTTCCACCAAGCAGGAGCTGATGAGAATCACCTTTCTCACTATATCTTTACTACCCCATGAGTACAGAACTTCCTTGCTTAGTAGCTTTGCAAGCGTTACATCTGCTAGCATTAGCACACGTCCATTCAAGCATTATAAACGAAGAGGAGAAATTATAGAGTGAACACGATTCCAATAGCCCCTAGCTGGAACAAAGTCTACCCATTGTCCATTTGAGATTTGCATCAAGGCTCATGGTGGATTTCCAGCTTCTAGTTCGTTGCTCCACCAAAAATCTCAATGCAAACCTGAAATAGGCAGCAGATAGGCCTCTTGTACATCAAGTTCATGGTCCTCACCACAAATCTTTTTACACGGCATAAGCATGTAAAGCAGCTTATACATGTAAGCACATGTGGGCACCGAAACTTGTAATTTGCCAGACATCTGGCAACCGGAGTCTGATAAGCAATTCTCCTGCAAAATGAATGCTCTAAATGTAGGGAGAAGAGATAGTGAATTACTTACCACCACCACCGATTCTGATAGCCCCCGAATCGACCGTTTCCGGTAAAAATCCATCGGTAGGTAAGTTGTTAACGGCATGATGGAAATCGCGTAGACTGAAATTTCCTCTTGGAGAGTATGCAATCTTCAGCTGTTGTTGTTGATGAAATCCATTCGATGATCAGCAAACAAACAGATCCACTTTTCTTCAAGTTCTAAAACGCATTAGATATCCAATAAAAGACCTAGTTTCGATGGCCAATAATGTTCGATTTCCGTTTTAATCGCTTCTGAAAACCAAATCAACTGAAGTCAGGTTGTTCTTTTCGAAGATCTGATACAAAACTGCTAGTTTCTTGATCGATTGAAGGCTAAATTGTAGAAACAAGGCCCTAAAAATCATGAAGGAGGAGAAAGGATTGGAAATTTGATTGTAGACTACAACGTACCTCATCAGAGCAAGAAATTCTGTTTTTCTGGATGTAGCACAATCCGATTCTATCTCTGAGGATTTCCGATTGTCTCTCGCCTCTCCTGGAAGATATGGCATATAGATTCGCGAGCTGCAGCAAACACTGATAGAGGGGGAAAACGAAAGATGTCGATCCCCGAAGATCACATATCGAGCAAATTTGAAAAGAATTGTAGAATAATTTTCTTTTCCTGATATTCGACAAGAGGTTTGAAGAATAAATTTTCTTTTTCACCTGCTTTAAATCTCTGAGTAATGGAAGCGATAAGGTTCGAAGATCGAGCATGAAACAGAGCAAAACCATAGCCTCCGCTCTTCTCCGCCAAATGCTTTTTGTGATTTTTGAACTCTGATAGCTCTCGAATGGCTTTCGATGCACATAAAAATGAACTTTTCCGCGCGGATAAACGCGGGAACTAAGACGTCGAGTCCGCCTTTCCTAAACGACATATTGAGCAAAATATGCTCAACGACATCTGAATAAGCCACGTGGCAAACTTTTTTTCTTTTTTTTTCTGATAACGCAGGTATCCCACACACATTGGTGATGGGACTAGTCCTACGGTTATAGAGTTCCGTTTACTCACCGACGTCTTTAATCACGGACGTTCATATGAGCCATGAGACACACTCTTCGAGACCACTGACCGTATGGAGGTTTGTCACATTCCTTAGTGGATATACATACCAAAAACCAGCCTGATTAATGAGTTTTAAACCTTTGAAATTGAGTATTTTCATGGGTTGATTTTCAACAGTGGGATTCGAGCATTATTTTGGGGTACTTAGATCCAACGGTTAGAAATGTACAGGCTGAATTTTGGTGTTATGTCTACCATAAGATGGTTCGCGTTCCTGATCGTCCGTGAGCAAAGACGTTCGTAGCAAAACTGGATTAAGAATCGAGAATCTTTTTTTTTTTTTGATAATTATAGAGTTTTATTGGATGTGGACCTTTAGAGGCTGAGGAAGCCTACCAAAAGCCAAAACGAAATACATAGGAAAATAAAACAACATGAAAAATAAAAGAGAATCACAACCCAAAATGTCCCAACCGAATACACCCACTAATCCCTTCCCCTACTAGAGTCTAGTTTTGCTCGGGTACGCAACGCCCACATGAACCACGTGGCACATTCTTAAAGACCACGGGCCTATCCCTAAGTGGACCTAATGTCAAAATCAGCCTAATTGGTGACTTCTAACCGAACAATCTTAGTTTTTTCTTGGTATTTAATGATTAGAAATCATCAATAAGGTTGATTTTTTATCGGTAGGATGGGCCAAATATCCATACGGTAGGTGGTCTGTAAGAATGTACCACGTGGCTCATATGACGTTGGTGAGCCTTCTTGACCAAACTGGATGTTTAGCCGGAGAAAATATTTGATATCCCTTAGGACTTCACCCCTACCAAAATGCCAAGTTGATCCAGAACTCTCAGGCCCACTAACCTGATGGATATTTGGCCCACCTCTTGGTGAAAATGCACACCAACGATCAGCTTGATTGGTGATTTTTGTCAGTTCGATTTTAGCACGAACAGGACGTGTTTGTTTGCCAAGTGGAAAATTGCATTTTCCTTGGGAAAACGCAACTGTCCATTGCTGGATAGCCTTTTTAATTCTGTATAATTTTCTCTACCAAGCCATTTAAACCTGGATAATTTTTCCTATAAGCCTGGCATTCATTTCCCATCCAGTGAGAATTCATTTCCACTCGAAAATAAGCTTTTATTTTTTTTACATGATTGAAATATGTGTTCTCAGTTGCAATCAATCAGTCATTCAATGCATTTCCCAGATGTATTTTCTTGGAAAAAAAAAAATTTGTGCAATCAAACACCTCCTAAGTCTAATCGAATCCATATGTGGATAGCCGTGCAATTCCTGCGAAGGAGCTAATCCATATGTGGATAGCTGAGGCCCGAGGGTTTTATCCAACCCCAGGGACAAGAAACATTGGAGGAAGCTGCAGAGGTTTGCCTGGAGAGCTGATCCAAAGAAGCATGATCAAAGCGGTGAGGAGATTAAGTGGGAGTGTTAAAACCTGTCAAGTCCATGATCTTATGAAAGATCTCGCCCTTTCAAAGGGCAAGGAAGATAGGTTTCTGGACATATATGATGCTGTAGGCTTTGCATCTCCTACCAGAGCACGTAGACTTGGTATTCATAGTAGCATCCAGGGGCGGAGCCAGGTAAGTGGCCAGGGGGGCACGTGCCCCCCCCTCAAGTTTCAATTCCCATGACAAAAAAAAAGTTGTTGCCAAAAATCTCCTTGAAATTTAATTTAGTGCCCCTCGTATTTTAATCCTTTAAGGCGACCTTCTTCACCCAACTTCTATTTTACTTTTTTGAATTGTTTATATTGATAGGGGTATGTGTGTCTTTTCTAATTTTTTACTTTTTGACTGAATTTGCGTTCACATTCAAATCATTAAAGCTTGTGTGTTACAGATTTAGCTGTTTGGGCAGAATAATTTTACCTAAACATTCGGTATCCAAGCCTGCACATATAAATGTCACTTGGAAGATAATTAGAGATCCATGACTATGGATGTTTTAAACATCCCTAGATGGCCATGCTGACAAAAAAATTAGCTGGATTGGTGGTTTCTAACCATTAGATTTGAATCCTTTTCATGGATTGAATTTCAACCGTGGATTCAAAATTATTTTGGATACTGAGATTCAATGCCCAAAAAATACCAATCAAACTAAGTTTTGGACTGCACATCCACCTAGCAATGTTTCAAACATCGGTACGGTCGTAAATCTCTAATGACGTGCCACATGGTACTTTTAGGTGCAGCTTGATGCCTATATAAGGTTTCAAACATCAAAAATTTCTCACTCCTAACTGTTACCATTATTAAAGAGTAGAAGTTTCATGATGGAGGTACATCCTCAATGTTGATGCAGGACCATAGTGTGAACCACGTGGCATACTATTAGAGGTCACTGACCATATGGATGTTTGGGCAATCCCTAGGTATTCGTACATAAGAAAAAATGCTTGATTAGTAATTTGAGCCTTTAGATCCGAGTAACCCAAATAATGCTCAAAATCCACTGTTGAAAATAAAATGTGAAAAAGACTCTAATCCAACGGATAGAAATTACTAATCAGGATGAATTTTGGTATGTACGTTCACCTAGGATGGGCCAAATATCTATAAAGTGGTCATCTCTATAAGAACATGCCACGTGTCATCCCCTAGTATACTGCAAGGATTGTGCCCTCCCTAGAGCAAAATTCTGGCTCGACCGCTGGTGGCATCAATGAATACATTTCTCTCAATCACTCCACCCGTACCTTCGTACTGTGTCCTTGTTTTCTTCATGTTTGCCTGAAGACCCCATGGCAACGCTGCAGAAGCTGCCCAACCTTCAGATTCTCCTTTTACGAACTAGTTCCTGCGGAGTGCATGCAGATGATATGCTCCTCCGGAGGGTTTCCTCGACTTGTATACTTAACACTTCATAATGAAATTATGATAGTAGCTTGCGGCAATGGAGAGCCGAGGAAAGAGCTATGCCAAGCCTTGGGTATCTGAAAATCGATGGATGCAGTAACCTAGATATGCTTCCGGATGTATTGAGGGGTTTGACTAACCTCACACAACTGTTTATCCGCATGCCCAAGAAGTTCAACGCCAGACTTCGACCAGAGAAAGGAGCCGATTGGGAGTTGGGACAAGATCAAACACATTCCGTATATTACCATAGAAGAGTGCTAGCGGATGCGGTTAGTGTCTGGATCTTCTCCTTCCTCTCCAACAATTTTATTCTTCAATGGAGACAACAAACTACATTTCTTGATCTATAAGGTGAGTACCCTTTTTTCTCTTTCATTTTTAAATGAATGTGCCCTTGAGTGACTATAATTGTTAAGTGCCACGTGGGTAAGGGTGGCAATTTGGCCCAACGGGCCGGGGCTCGGGCCGGACCTGCCTCAGGTCGGGCCTAATTCAGGTCGGGCTGACCAAGCCCATCAGAAACTCGGGCCGGGCTTCACCACTAAAATAAAACCCAGGCCCAGTCCCGTGGCCCGGTCCATAGTCGGGCCGATGGGCTTTGATCCGGGCTGGGCTGTGGGCCGGGCGTGGGTTTTTAATGGGTTATGTTTTGGGATTTGGTGCGGGGTTAAAAATGATCTACAAGGGGTCGTTCTAACACTTTGAGGACGGGTAGCAGCTATTGATCGTAGAAAAATAGGTGCATCCGTGCACGCGTGAATATCAAAGTTTGTTTTTGTAGATCTTGAATAGATTTAAAATTGAATAGAAGTAGGGTATTTGGTCTTGACTCTTGAGTCTGTTTTGCAGAAAAATAGTATGAGGTTCACCGTTCACATTTCTTTATGTGCATGGAGTATAAACCGTATCGGACCCAAATATTTTTTATATAATTTGCCTTGGTACAATGTTTTCAGATTTTGACCAACTGCCATCCACCTCATGAAACTTGTCCAAAATTGACCCAATGGGATAATCTTTGCAATATGCTCATTAAATATTGAATAATTGTACAGGAAAAGTCTACACGATGGATGTGTACGATCAATCAAGTGGATGTGTTCAAATAAGGAATAAGCTAATCCCCATCAACCCCAATTACTCACCTCTTTCGTTGATCAAATTGTCTAAAGTTCAAAAAATACATTTTTTGATACATATTGCATCAATTCCCCCACATTCAATATTTGAGTTGGGCACACTTTTGAATTAGATGGGTCGGGCCACGTATCGGGCTCAAGGTCGGGCTTTTTCTTTTCTTTTTTTGCTAAGTACAGGTCGGGCTTTAAGGTCCAGCCCGAACCCAGTCCATGAAACATATTTCGGGCCGGGCAACGGTCCGGGTTCAGGTTAGATTTCTGACCCATCTAATTCACGGGCTAGTCTGGGCCGGCCTAATTTCGTAAAATCCTGTTACCATTCCTAAGCTGATTTGAGCGTCGGAGTCTTGTCAATAGGTACAACCATATTCCATCTGGAGATCATCCTATCCTTCGTAGAGGAGAAAGCAGTTTCATCCTGGAGCATCAGAGTCGTTCGATCATCACCAAAAACCGAATCGTCTGACCTCGAAGATTGTGTAGGTTAGATCAGATATTTTTCTCCCTCATCTTTTGGCGCCGTCTGTGGGAATAAGAGCAAAAAACTACAATGTGCTCTTTTTTACTCCTCAAATTATATTGTGGTGTTGTAATTCAACTTCAAGGTCTCGGGGGCTTTTTGTTGGATTTCGGCCACCTACAAGCTACCCTCTGGCAACCATCAGCTTACAAACGTATTCCCCATGCTCAGGGGATCCTAGATCTTAAATTTTGTGTTTATTGGAGGTCTGTGAAGTGCGCAATACCCCATTCAAATTTCAGCCAACTCTGGTAACCTCTGGGGGTGGTGGCGGCATAGATGTGTTCCTCATTCACCTAGAAACATCCCACTAGAGTTTCGTGGCGATCCAATGGTGGGAGAGCCCACAACAATCTGGTAAATTGGGTATTGTTACAAGAAATTTCAGCAACATTCTATGACATTCTTTTGCAGATTTGATCTATAGGGAAGGGCAAATGAGTCTTTTCAACCCCCAAAATATCTTTGCCATGTCAGCAAAGATTTATATGCAATCCATGTGCTTCAGCGCCACATTAGCAAAAGTTAAAAAATTTAAAAAAAAATTTCACCCGAAACTTGTTCCCATGTGAACCACAAATGGAGCATGTGCCAGAAACTCAATCACATAGCTCAAGTATCTCATCCCGGGAACTCATCTTGGCAACTCAAGCATCTCATCTTGGCAACTCCGATATCTTATTCCGGGAACTCATCCCGGTCATCCTAATAGTTCATCCAACGATGACTACACTTACTGGATACAACCTATAAGGCTGCATTCTGCACCAGTTGGCAACACACTTGATGGCCGACAACACCTGGGGGCTTCATATATGATCAAGGCTTCATATACGATCATGGTTTCATCTACAATCATCCAATAATGCAACCAGAACAACCCAATCACGGTCCAATCTCGCTACAAGACGCCAAGAATTCAATCATACGGAACATCGAGTAGATGTCCAGGGAGCCAGAAAATCGTAAAACTCTCGGCATTCAACCTTGATTACGAGAACCCTGACACAAGTCCCCTTGAGGGCGCAAGACCTTCTACGAGAGGTCGGGGATACCTAAAAGCTTGCGGCTGAAAAGCCCTAGCTAACAGACACCTTGACATTATTACGAAAGTCCTACTACAGTAGGCCAGGGAAACTTAAAGCTCCCGGCATTCAACCCTTGACTACAGGAACCCTGACATGAGACTCATCATAATCATCATTCATTGTCGTCATCATCATCATCATCATCACCATCATCATAATCATTATTCATCATCATCATCATCAAAGAGCCCTAGAGCTCTTAGTCATGCTCCGTAGAGCTCACATCCATGCTCCCTAGAGCTCACAACCGTGCTCCCAAGAGCTTACGGTCATACTCACGAGAGCTCACAGTCACGCTCCCTAGAGCTCACAGTTATTCTCCCTAGAGCTCACAGATATGCTTATAAGAACACATGGATCAACCACCAGATCAACTAGCAACTAGTTACATTATTTCTTCATTATTGCAAGTTATTCTTACATTTCTCGAAGGCAAACCATCTCTCACGGTCGAGCTCCATCTTCGAGCGGGGGCTAATGTGGGTATTATAATTTTCACACGAATCTCAAGGATTGATGTGCACATATCTCGAGGTGTGCATCCATCGAAGATATTTCAAATGGTGCATTATTTCTAATGTACACTCATCCCGGCAACTCCAACATCTCAACCCGGGAACTCATCTTGATAACTCAAGCATCTCATCCTAGCAACTCATCCTGGCAACTCAAGCATCTCATCCCGGGAACTCCAACATCTCAACCTGGAAACTCATCTTGGCAACTCAAGCATCTCATCCCGGGAACTCCAACATCTCATCCTGGGAACTCATCTTGGCAACTTCAACATCTCATCCCGAGAACTCATCTTGGCAACTCAAGCATCTCATCCCGGGAACTCTAACATCTCATCCCTGGAACTCATCCCGGCAACTCCAACATTTTAACCCGGGAGCTCATCTTGGCAACTCAAGCATCTCATCCCGGCAACTCCAACATCTTATCCTGGGAACTCATCCCGGCAACTCTAGCATCTCATCCCGGGAACTCTAACATCTCATCCCGGCAACTCATCCAGGCAACTCCAACATTTCAACCCTGGAACTCATCTTGGCAACTCAAGCATCTCATCCCGGGAACTCATCCCGGCAACTCCAACGTCTTATCCCAGGAACTCATCCGGCAAATCTAGCATCTCATCTCGAGAACTCAACCCGATAACTCCCAGCATCTCATCCCGGCATCTCAACCCAGCAACTCTAAGCATCACATCCCGACATTGTCGACGAGATCGACATTCAACTCATTCCAACAGGTTTAGTTATCATACTTAGCGGGAATGACGTTCAACACATCCCTATAAGGTCAGACGGCATACTTGACGGGAGTAACGTTTATCTCATCCCGACAAGGTCAAGTGACACGCTTGACAGGAAGGATATTCAAGTACATCCCGACAAGATCAAACGACTTACTTGGCGGGAGTGACATTTATATCATCCCGACAAGATCAGCAGCATACTTGGCGGGAATAGACTTCTATCCATCCCATGAAGTATACAAAATTCTACAAACGAGATAAGTATTCTAAAGTATAATAAAGTTAGTTACTTACCTATCCATTGAATGTTAGCCACATAGCGGTTAGTTTGACTATTGCGCAGCTCCTACGTTTTCCTATTCAAATATCTGCCACGAGGAATGCCACCTCAGTCGTTTCAGATATAACTGAATAGGGTCAGTTAAGATCTAACAGAAAGAGACAGTTTCGTAACAGAATCTCTTCGGATCATAACTGACTAACAAGGAGTAGACACGTGGAAGGTGAGTCACACCAATTCTGGGGGTATAAATTCATGACCCTCAAAATTGAGAAGAGATTTTTCTCTCCAGATCCAGATAGCCTAAACTCTGAAACACTTTACTATTTTCGTGAAATCCTGTTACCATTCCTAAGCTGATTTGAGCGTGAGAGTCTTGTCAACAGGTACAACCATATTTCATCTAGAGATCATCCTATCCTTCGCAGAGGAGAAAACAGTTTCATCCTGGAGCATCAGAGTCGTTCGATCATCACCAAAAACCGAATCGTCTGACCTCGAAGATTGTGTGGGTTAGATCAGATATTTTTCTCCCACAGGGCCTAATGACTGCGTGGATGTTCAGCCCATCTATTGGTGGATAAACACACTAAAAATCAACTTGATTGATGATTTCTAGCCATTTGATGAACTACTCAAAAACATGCATGCTTGAATCGAATGGCTAGAATCAATCTTAAAAAGTCCTAAAATCTATGGCTAAAGATAACCAATCATGTTGATTCTTGGTTTGTATATCCAACAAGGGGTGGGCTAAACCTCCATGTGGTGAGTGGGCTAGGCTGCTGGGGCCTTCTCTCACTTGAGCCTAAAGCGACCGCCTTATTGGCCTTATGGTAGAGACGGCCATACAGTAATATTGTACTCTACTCTGTGGTGTGAGATTTTATTTACATGTGGAGGTTGATGTAACCAATACGGACCATCCATTTTATAGACAACCCTCTAGATTGGCCGTGTGGATGTTCTGTCTATATATATCATGCCAAAATTACATGTCTATTTTTGCCACATGGCAGATTAATAGTTGGCTAAAACTTGCACGTGGGGAGACGCCAAGGTAGCAATGCACAGACCCCTTGTGCCCTGCCACATCAGTTGCTACAGGTAAAGAAAATGCCACTACTCCAGCGAAGAATTCTAGAGGGTAGATCCAGAAAAAACGATGTAAAAAATAATTCAAAATTGGACATGCAAGTCCACCAATCTTTTGGAGTATATTATGAGGTTTAGCTCATAGGTATTATTTTTTAAATTTGAGTGTTTTCATGGTAGGTACGTAGCAGATAGAATCTTTTTAGAATTATTTATTATTAAAAGACTTATTTATTGAACAGGAACGAATCTCCACGTCAAATTGTACGTGAGTGATTGTAAGGGCATTTTTGGAAGAAATGACAAAATGAAAAAGTGGTTGTAGGAGCATTTTTGCATGTGTATTAGTTTGATAAATTAAGAGCATCTCCAACAGGCTCCCTATTCTAGCATTTTCGCTAGAGTAGGGCGGTGGCTACAAAACTAGCTCCAACAGCCTCGCCAGTTGACTCGCTACTTGTAGGGAGCAAGAGGATCGCCAAACTACTGACCATGTCCCACTTTTGCTTTTTACCCTTTTTGCTTTTTCAAAAATCAGCCTAATAAGTGATTTATAACCGTGGGATTGGAGTCATTCTCATAGTTGATTTCAACCGTGGGAATTTGATGTACAAGGTTCCAAATTGAGGTTTGAAATCAGTAATCAAACTGATTTTTGGTTTGAGGTACCATCTAAGTCTTCGCCAAACCTCTATATGGTCAGCTTCCTCTAAAAGTATGCCACGTGGCTCATATTGTGGGTGATCATTCTGGGCTGTCAGTGAAGACCTGTTGGAGTTATGATCCAATGGCTCCCTACTCTAAAATAACTTTTCACTACTTTTCTCTAAAATCTACCGAAAATATAGGGAGACGTCTTGGAGATGCTCTTAGGATATTTTTGGAATAATTCAAAAAGGGCGCTGATGACCCCATGGTTTAAAAACGACCTGTTATAAAAGATATGTTATGAACCATTTTAATGCTCAGAAATAATGGCTGTTACTTTCGTCATAACAGCCAAATTTTATTTTTTGAAAATAACGGCCGTTATAACGAACATAACAGACCGTTAATTTCTGAGAAAATTTGTGGAAAAAACGCCTGTTATTTTCTGTTAATAAATTTTATTGAAAATTTGAAATTCAAAATTTGAATTTAGCACTGTTATTTCATTAATTTCGTTATTTTTCAGTGTGAGGATTCACTGATCACACTATTTTTACCCCCGAAAGAGTATTATGTGGCAAATCGTGGGACTTCTGCATCAAAATTTTGATATAGAAGTCTATATCATAGAATTTTGTGATAATTGTAGCGTGCATGGTAGATAAAAAAGCATCCAACACTAATAAAGTTGTGCCACGTGTACCTAAGGAAACCTGGAGACCCTGCCGACCAATTTTCATGTTTTATATTTAACAATAAAGGGACAGATTAATTTCCTAGGTAATCTGTAACTTTCCTTCAATGTTTGATGTGCCACACCCCCATGAATTTTTTATCCTATGGTTAGAAATCACCAATAAGTCCAACTTTTGATGTATAAGTCTACTAACGACTGAGACAAATTAGCATACATTGATTAGTGGGCCCAAAGAGTGCCATGTGGCCATTATCAAACTTTGGTGTCCAATCCTGCATATCCAAGTTTCTCTAAGTGAGTAAGATCACTTTAAGCATAAAATTAAGTTTTTCCAATGATGACAACCACTGTTGGATTTGTGAAATCCACGTCCGAGTGCGCGAACACCAGGAGGGGTCAAGAAAAGGGGGTCTTCGGAGCCTAAGCCATTTTTAAGAAGTAACAAAAGAATCGATTGTCACAAATGAAGCAATAGTAAAGATGAGATATAATCAATCTAGACTGTCCATGGATGAAATCCATCTAGAAGATTTGCTTAATTGAAAAACCAGGATAAGTGGATAGTTTAATCAATCACACTGATTTTAGTTTTTTTTCGACAGCCAAAGGTAACAAGATAAGTATATTTTGGAGGATGATTAAGACTTTTTAAGATCATCCCATTAAGCTAATTTACTAATATGATCGATATAATCTTTTTTCACCTGAAATTAAATATCAGTTAATGGCCGTTATATTTCCTAGATATGTCACAATTTCTTTAGCATTAAATATACCAAATAACGCAAGGAGGTTGGGGAGATGTGAATATTTTGTGAGCATCACTAATTATTGGCATTTTATTTAACAACATTGTCATATAAAAGGGTCGGGCTCAGGGTACCCCTATTTTCTGACATCGCTCGAGAGTTGTATTTGCAGCCGTAAATTCCGAGAATCCAACGGTGGTTGATAGCGCTAAGCGAATTAAGCCATCATTCATTTTTTTTTCACTTTTTGCAGTGCTATCCAAGGTTTAAAAGGGACCGTTATATTGGTATAACGGTCTGGGGGTGTTACTGTTTCAAAAACGGAAAATAACGGAAAAATGGTCATTCTTTTTCACAATATTTCTAGAAAATAATGCTCATTATTTTTCGTTATAACGGAAAAATAATGGCCGTTATTTTCGTTATAAAGGCTGTTATTTTTTGGGTGTTTTAACGATACATAACTGTAAGGGGTATTTTTAGACGGTACACGTGGGTTCTTACGATGACGACATGTCGCGACCCGAACCCGGGACCCATGACCCGACCTAGAAGAGTATGGATCGAACCTGGTATCCGAGGTTGTGGCACGAGGTGTGGATTAAAATAAAATGATTGAAATTGTGAGCATATATCTAAATCAACACACAAATCAAAATGAATCAATCTCATAATGTAAATCTAAAACTTATTTCCGATTACATTTTAAATCTCAAATAACAACCTACTGGGGTAACTGGGAATTCAAATGACTAGAAGCAAAACCTAAACATAGTTTCTAAGAAAGTAGTAAAAGTGCTAAAATCATCTGACTCCTATCACTGAGCCGCTGGTCCATCCGGTATCTCTGCAAAAATGTTATAATATAGGCATGAGTTATCAACAACTCAGTCGGTTCGCTCCACCACCCATACTGCTATGGAGATGAGCGATTAAACATGATAAAATCCATACAATGATCAAACGTGCATCAATAATATCGGTAATCAAATAACTGGACTCATCGAATAAATCCTAAAACTCCAATGAGTCAAAATATAATTGAGAATGCAAAGAGTAGCTAAACACGTGGCTTTCTTACAGGCGGGCCATGCCGTTAATTCCACCAAGAGGATCCAGGGATGTTTCAGGTCTTTCACCATTGGGAGCAGAATGTCCCCGTTGCTCTTTAGGCTTGCTCTCGGAATTCGAGAGAGCATCCAAGGGGTCAAGATCTCAACCGATCAAATCGAACCCAACCAAATAATAAATAACGAAATCAATACCGTGAGCCTCAATGCATCTCTAATAATAATAATCAATAATCCAGGATAATATCCAAAACAACCATGTCTCAATACATGCAAATAAAGCAACGAAATGCATAGAAATCGATATACATGCTTTTCAACATAAACTAAAACAAGATTTTCTATTTTTAACACATGCAATTAATAATATAATAATTTTAAAACACAACGGGAACAGAATCCTACCTTAGTCCGTGATCCAATTAGTTGTAATTCTTTAAGCGGTTCACCTTCTGCTAATTCAACCTGTTATTGGACCTTCAATTTAGTTATGATTTTAGGGTTAGATGGAATCCAACCAATGGGCCTCACTCATGAGTTGTGTATCCCATGAACTGTGCGGTCTAGACTGAAATATGGTTGGACTGACCTTCCAGTAGTTGCAAATGGGTCCACAGTAATGAAGTTTTAACTTGAAACAACTTTCTCGTGGTAGTGCTAAAATTGCTACTATACCATTCATCAGAGGTTCAGAATCCATTGATTTTCTGAGAGTGATTACTAATGTTGTACAATTTACAAAGGAAAGAATCGGGCTTCAAAGAAACGGATATCAAATGTGTTGTTGTGTTATTCCTACTTACCATGCTATGACTAATGAAGGTGTTTGAAAGTCACAAACGAGAAGTCAATTGTTACTATTCAATTAAATACGCACAGCTAGATGGTATCACAATGATGCGATCAATGGAAGTGAGGTTTGAGTTGACCCTTTACTTCAGTCAAAGGTGATCTATGAGTTTGCACACAAATAAACATTTCCATTATTGCAGCAGCAGGCCAAAAATCAAATGGTTGTAGGGATTTGAACTGAAATTGACGAATTTGAAGTGGCACACAACATGGGTGTTAGTGAAAGGGGTTGATAGTGACTATCTTGATCTTTGATTATGACAGCAAAATAGACCAACATTAATGGTGGTCCATGATAGATGATGACCTCATGATCTCCTAAAAATTTACAGCAAAAGAAAAGTAAAACAAAAATCAACGAAAGAGATCTCACCTGAATAAGACGGTAAAATATGGCGGTAGATGACAAGCTTACGATGGTGATCTCGATCCGGCAATTGGGTTCACACCGCTACACTACGGTTGCAGCACACTATCTAAGCATGATGGCAAGGATGGAAGCAATAAAGAGGAAAACATCTTGATACTTAGCTGAAAATTAACGGGCCGGTTTGGTTTGTTAGCAACAAAAATATCCAGGGTTTGATCTTAACACGTTGAGTGGGTAGTGTGGGTCGAAGAGGAGGTACAACAGATGGGGGAGATGTGCATGTTAATCTACGGTGCTGGAGATCAAAGTGAAGAAAAATGTCGATTCTACGATGGAGAGTGGCTGGACTTCTTATCTAACGGTGGAGTTTCTTTAAAGATTTACACATGGCTTTTTCAGTTGGGTTTATGGACGTAACAAGAACGAAAAGAAAAGAAAAACTCTTACCTGCAGATGAAGGCAGCATGGTTGGAGGAGGTGAGATCTGATCTCGTGGTGGAGATATCTCCAAGATAATCTCCACTGTTGAAGTATTTGATGGCAGCAGTAGCAGCACGAAGGCACAAACACAATGGAGATGGCAGCTGTCCTTTGGTGAAGGATTTCTTGATCTTCAAAGAATCAATCTTGTTGGGTTAGGGTGGAACAAAAGAGTATTTGTAGATGGGTGGCTAGTAGGACTTCTTGAGGGACAACCAAACTAGCAAATTGATAATGGGTGATGATTTTTGATGGAGATTGATGTGTTTCATTGAAGGAGACGATCTGTCATCCTAATGGTGGACCATTGTTCACACTAAAATCAGACCTAGAAAGGTTTAGATCTAGCCTAAAGAAGGATTTGCGTGGCTGATTGGAAAGGGTCGTCGACTCGTTGTAGGCTTGAAGGAGGATAATGGGAAGCTTTGATGGAGATCGTTGGGCAGCAGCACCTAAGTATACAAGTGATGGTTGGGTGGTACATAGGGCTGGAGTTAGGAAGGGTTTAAGGATAGGAGTTGCTGCTAGACATGATGAAACAACAGCACTCTTGTGGCTGATTTAAGGTGGGGATAACTTGGACGTTGGTTTAGGTTTAATCCTAGTTTCACTAGGTTAAGTTTCAAAGGAGGAGAATTTGTCAATGGCTGAGGTGGCATTTCTATCCAATATTAGGTGAAGCAAAAAGACTTAGTCGTACTTGGGTTTGGAAACCCTTTTAATGTCAAAAGTTAACAAGGGAATGATGGGGTGCATTGGTGTTTTAATAAGGGATATCCAAGTCAAAATGGGTAACAATAGGATACGGTGAAGAGGTTATGGTTAGATGTTTGTAGTTTAATAAAGAATAATATAAATATAAAAATAATTTATTTTTAAAGAGAATGGGTTAAGTTATTATCAACTCTAATGGGCTTTTGGGCTTAAGCCCAATACTCAATGTTGGGTATTAGTTCATTTATTAATGCATGAAACTATAGGTCAATTGTTTATAAAAGTCAATCTAATGTCAACAATCTTGTTTAAAAAAAAAATGTTACGTATATGGGACTCACAGTATTCTAAAAAAGCGATGAGCCTATTGAGCTCATGTGGGCCCGAATGGAATGGCCCTAAAAACTTTGAAATATTATTTTCCTCAGAATTGGCGAAAAATTCACATGGGCGTCCTAACAGTTAAAATATATTGTTTAATGAACAAAAACAAAAAAAAAATATATATATATATATATATGCAAAAAAAAAATTCTATAAATTTAAAATGGACAAGAATACCCTTTTACAGTTTTCGGGGTTTTACACGACATGTGTCCCTTAGTACTTTAATTGAATGTCCGACTTTAGCACAATGATGGGTTGGCCGACTTGAGATTGATGAAGGTCTGGCCGACTTATGCACAATGATGGGTTGTCCGACTTGAGAATGATGAAGGTCAGGCCGACTTCTGCACAATGTTGGTTGGTTGACTTGGGAATGATGAAGGTTTGGCCGACTTGGGATGATGAAGGTCTGGCCGACTTGTTCACAATGATGAGTTGGCCGATTTGAGAGTGATGAAGGTATCGCCGACTCAAGCATGAGGAAGAGTTGACTAACGCGAGCATGACGAAAGTCTGGCCGACTACGTCGATTACCTTGATCTCACGGCTAGTCGGCCAAACAGAAAGTAGAGCCTGAACAACCAACGGAAAAGTAGCTACCTATTATACTTCCCCAGTAAAACACGATCTACGACAGGTCACATATAAGATAAAAATGTCGAGATTGATTGGTATGATCTCTATCGTGCTCTTAGACACGTAAGGGGTCGCATGTCCTATAAATATGAAGCTACAATAATATGAAAGGCAAGCAATCTTAGAGGAAAAGGGGTGGAGAAAAGATTTTAGAGGTTCTGGAAGGATTCTAACTTAAACATCAGAGGCTCTACAAATTTGAGGTGTAAATTTGGTGTATGTAAGTCCTCCAAGAGGTGAATTAAAAATCCATGGTTCTGTTGGCCCAAAAGAGTGTCACGTGACATTTCTGGAAAGGGCCAGGGATAACAAACTCGGGCTGGTTGGCCAACATACCTAAAATCGGCTTGATTTGTGATCTCATCAAGCCGTTGAGGCCTTTTGGAAGTGGAAGTTTAAGGTATTATACCACGCTTGAATGATTGTAGGGGCCTTTTGCTTTTGGAAGAAGTGACAAAATAAAAAAGTTTCAACCCAAGGGAGAGTTTGGAAGATTAGTTTGGAGGGGTGAATTTGTAAATTGTAGCAACTAAAGGCACAATTAGAATATCAAAATTTTGAAGTTGTCTATGTAAAATAGATATTTTGTTGTTTTGGAAACATGGAGGAAATGGCATAGAAAATATAATAAGAAAAATATATTTGTGTGTACAGTGAAAAGGCATGCATTTAATGAACTTTTTTTTTAGATAGAAAAGATCTTAGGACATTTAATGAAGGGTCGGCATTTTTGGTAGTCACCACTGCCATGTGGGCCCACTGACCGCATGGATGTTTAGTCCACCCCTTAATAGACATTCATACAAAAATCAGCTTGTTTAATGATTTTTAACGTTTGGTTTTAGTACTCAAAAAATGGTTGCATTCAACGGCTATAAGAACACCTTAAAAAGTGCTAAAAAGTATTAAAATCTAATTGTTATAGATTACCAATCAAGATGAGTTTTGGTCTGTATATCCACCAAAGGGTGGGATAAACATCCATGCGGTCAGTGGGCCCAAATGGCAGCGGTGACTACCAAAAATGCCGCTTCCGCAAATGAAACAATTTCAGGCATACCTTGTTACATCTTTTTCCTTTAATGAATTGATAGGTTGGTTACAGAAAAATATAAAGAACTAAGTGCTAGGTGAACGTCGTGGTGTTACTGTAGTTTTGGCTTTAAAAAGTAGTAGGTGTAACATATTACATCATATTTTATAATCACATACGTTTGCACAAATGATTAACGTACAAGTCATCAAGATTAATGGGTTGTCATTTTATTTAATATTTAATTGAAACATGTTTTTTATTTTAATAATCTTGGTTCAGGTAATTATACGGGGCTATTTTGAAAATATAGAAGAAATGGCATGGGAAGAAATTATGTAGTTAAAAATTGTTAATATGGATAAAATGACACAGTAAGTAATTTAGTGATTACAAAGGAGGTGTATTGAAAATATATTTAATAATAAGTGAAATAATTAAGAAGTTAAACAGGGCTATTTTTCCAGTGACTATTTAACTTTTTAAAACTAAAAATTTGATTCAATAATGCGTGAGTATGTAAAAGGCCATTTAATAGTGAGCCTTTTTTATGTTTTTGGTAGAAAGACGTATTTAATGAACTAAATCTGGCTTGTGAACCCGCTGTCCAACTCCTTTTCCGAACCCAATCCTGACCCCTCCCGCCCAACCTGTCAGGCCTGTGCTGTATCCCCTCCCTTTTAAGCCCAAGATACTCGACGGCCCGAGCTTGGGATTTGACTTGTGGCCTGGCACGTTTAGATCGGTGTCTAAGTCAACCTCGTGTTGCATGCCAAGTTTGGACTTTCAAGTAGTAATGGATATATAATAGTTAATTTCAATATGAAACTAACAACCTGGATCATGTTGGATACCCAAGTTTTGGCTTTAAAGTAGTAATAGCTATATAAGAGTAATTAATTTCAATAAAATGACTCATGTTATTCTTACTAATAGATTACTAGCTAATGGACGTGCGGTCCACATGAAGAGCTGATTTTTAGTGAGTGCGATCTCCTCACTACATATATATAGGTCGGGCTCCGTTGATGGATCTAAAATGATAGGTATCTGTACAAGGACACAACATAAGCCACGTGGCACACTCTTACAGGACTCTGACTGTATGGATGTTTGTCCTATCCCATGGTGGACCTACAAACCAAAAATAAACCTGATTGGTGATTTATAAGTATTGGATCTTTGTACCTCAAATACTGCTCAAATTCCCACAGTTGAGATCAGCCCATGAAAATAAGCCCAAACCAAAGCCTATAAATCACTAATCAGGCTGATTTTTTGGTTTGTAGGTCCACCATGGGATAGGACAAACATCCATACGGTCAGAGTCCTGTAAGAGTGTGCCACGTGACTTATATTGTATCCATGTTGTCTGTATAGATATCTTTCATTTTAGATCTGTCAACGGAGCCCAACCCTATATATATATATATATATAGACCAATAGTCATCTACCTTATTTTATTTTATTTTTGTGGTCAACTATAATGGCCATTCAAAAATATTTTTGAGGTCAACTATAATGGCCATTCTGTTTACAAAAAAAAAATAATGGCCATTCAAAAATAGTAGGTGACAAATGGTCCAATGATAACGTCAAATAATTGATAAAAAAAATATCTTAGTTTTATCAGAATCGGATCAAGTGTTGATCTCTTCTTAGCGTGAAAATATTCCAAAAAAATTATATCTTTGTTTTGCACGAGACGTACAGTGAGTTTTACTTTATCACAGAATCAACGAATGAACAGTAAGTCAAACTTTGATCTGGAACAGCTAGGTGACATCAGCATTCGTCGTTAAACTCCACTATACTCTGTGAGTTATCTGATCAGTCCCTTTGGAATGGTGTACAATCGATGACCTTAGGGATGTTTGGTCCAACCCTACCAAAAATTAGCCTGATTTTGTGATTTATAAGCGTTGGATTGGAGTCGTTATTTGGTTTGCAAAGATCCAAGGGATTTAAATCACTATTCACTAATCAGGCTGATTTTTGGATGGGCCAAGCATCCATACCGTCATGAGTCGTCCCTAAAGTCTGCCACGTGGTTCATATATTATGGTCCGTCATCAAAGTTTACTCCTTTTGTGACAATATTCCCTTTCGAACGTACCCCTCAGTCCTAAAAATGCTTTAACTCAGTTTAAACTTGACTGAGGTTACTTTTCAATCATGGATTTAACATGGGTTGGGGTCTTTATTTAGTTACGAATTAAGATTAAGGAGTAAAACTTCTATCACACGAAATTGTAAATCACACAATCACAAGCCAATGAGTTCTCGGCACGTTCACAAGTGCTTCTGCTTTTAGGTGTACGTGCCGAGAACTCATTGGCTGTGATTGTGTGATTTGCAATCCGATTGTGACAGAAGTTTTACTCAAGACTAAGAACCCCGTGACAAGTGAAACACATTTGCTGCAGGTGCGTAGAACTTTGATGACGAACGTCCGTTCGTCATCATGCATCATCAACGTTGAAGGCAGGCCACAGTATGAAACACGTGGCAGACTTTTAGCGGCCAATGACCACTGACCGTATGGAATTTGACCTACATACCAAAAATCAACAAGATTATTGATTTCAGAATTCAAAACTTACCATCTTTCTGCCCCAAATAATATTCGAATTCCACGGTTAAAAATCAACCCACGAAAACAACTGCTATCCAACACTAAGATATCACTAATCAGTTAATCTTTGGTCTGTTGGTCCACTGGCCATTTTAAAAAAAAGCAACAGTCGTTTGATGTTCCATTTTAAATTTGACTTCTATAAGGTGATAGGCTTTCCAAGCGACGCGGTGGACTTGGACTTTAATTTTTAAATTTTTAAAGAGCTGCTTTGACGGGGTGGATTAGATGCAACACGACGGAGAGGCAGGGAGTGACGTTATGATTGTACATTCGTGGCCCCATCCGAAACCGAAAGTTGATTCTTAACTTTTTATCTCATATCATCACATAAGGAGTAAAACTTGTGTCACAAGATGTTGTGATGGAACACGGTCACAGCACTCAATACGAGCCACGTGGCACACTATCAGAGATCTTTGATCGTATGGATGTTTGACCAGTCCCTCGGTTGACATACAAACCAAAAATCAGCCTGATTAGTGATTTACAACCTTTGGATTTATGCACCCAAATAACGCTCAATAATGCTCAAATTTCTACCGTTAAAATCAACCCATGAAAATAACTTCAATAGAATCAGTTAGAAATCACTAATCAAGCTGACTTTTTGTGTACCAGTCCACCGAGGGACTGCCCAAACATCCATACAGTCATTGTCCTCTAATAGTATACCACGTGGCTCGTATTGAGTGCTGTGACCGTGTTCCGTCACAACATCTTGTTGTTTCAGCTAAAATCCTCGCTAATTGATCTTATATGGTGCTTCCTCCATCTCAAGCCCGAGTTATGGGGTGTCCCGGCTCGTCCTAAAAATCTGAACCCCGGACCTAGGGTTCCCCCAGCCTGACCCAAATTCAAACATAGGTTGATACCCAAGCTCAACTAGAGCTCGGCCCGTTGGAGAGGGAAGGGAGGGGGTCAAATTCAATGGTGTTAAAATGTTTGGATAAGGTTCCTCAAGCTTCGGCCAATTAAGCTCCGTGTGGTGGGTAAATTTGGGGTTGCCATCAGATTTTCTCTGATTCACCCACCATAAATAATGAAATAAGTGATAAAAAAAAAAAAAAAAAAAAAAAGAGAATGAGAGACGGAAAGAGACAACCATTTAACGAGGTTCGTCTTCGGAATTCAGCCAACTACGTTCTTGGCCTAATCAATGAAGGCAATCCATTATTTTGTGTGTATTACAATGCTTGACCCCTCTCTGCAATTGGTAGAAGATTTAATAAGGAAATAGTAAAATACGCTTCTAATTCTATTAAAACTAGAAAAGCAAGAAATAGAAAGCCTACTAAGATATGTTCTTATAGGATTAAAATCCTCTTTCACGTTAAAATAAGAAAGTTATTTGGTGTATCGTGGGCTGTGACATGGTAGAACCCATCGTACAGCCTGATTTATGATTTACAACCTTTGGATATTTGCACCCAAATAACGCTCAATGATGCTCGAATTCTTACCGTTAAAGTCAACACTTGAAAATAATTCCCATCGAATCTCTTAGAAATCACTAATCAGGCTGATTTTTGGTTAAGAGGTCCACTGAGGAACTGGCCAAACATCCATACGGTCAGCGTCCACTAAGAGTGTGCCACGTGACCTGTGTTTTGCATTGTGACAGAAGCATCTGTCAGGACGCTGTGATAGAGGTTTTACTCCATTTAGACCGGTCAATTGAGGTACTTTCGAAGGAGGTACATTATGGGATTTTTGTTCTACGTACAAGACAAGTGCATGGGTATCGGAATCGGTAGGCCACCTTTTTGTTCATTGTGATGTCGTTAGTGAAATGTGGAACTCTTTCCTTCTCCTTTTTGGCGTTAATGGGTCGGCTCCGTTGAAGATGTTTCTACGGATGGTTAGTGTTTGGAGGGAGCACAATAGATGTTAGAGGACAAAGAGAGCACAAGCTTTAGTATTGTTTTCACCGTCAAGGGTCTCATGTTCCAATAGTCTAAGCTTTTCAAGGAGTATGGAAGCGTCTTTTTTTAAACGGTTTTTTTTTTTCAGATGAGATTCGTATCTGCGAGGTTATCTCAACTACCTCTTTGTTTCTTGTCTTTCACGCTTCCTTTCTTCTTCTTTTTTACTTATAAAAAACCTATTAATTGTTATGTTAAATTGTTAATTGACTTTTAATTTAAACTTCAACAAATAAAAAAAATTGTAAAACCTTGTTTGGACAAGCCGCCTGCTTTTACCAGTAGTCGGTGGTTTTGATAATTAGAAGTCTGACTTGTCATTATTATTATAATACAGTTCTTTTGCTATCAACCAGGGATTTAGTGGCTTTCCAAAGTCACCCGTTTTAATCACGCAATGGACTTTAAATATGGAAGAGCACATGCATTTCTCCCACGCCATATTGCCATCTCCATTTCTCCATTCAATTATGAATTTGCCTGTCCAATTCCAAGCCCTTGTGGGGGTTTTAGCCTTAGTTTTCTTCTTTTACCTATGGATTGCAAGGACCGTCGACGATCCTGCAAAGAAGAAGGCGGCCTTGGAAGCACCGGAACCTGCAGGTGCATGGCCCATAATTGGCCATCTGGCTCAGTTAGTTGGGCCTGACCCGCTCTTCCGAACACTTGGAGCCATAGCTGACAAGTACGGTCCAGCCTTCATGCTACGGTTCGGTATGCATCGAACACTCATTGTGAGCAATTGGGAGGTAGCAAAGGAATGCTTCACAACTAACGACAAAGCCCTTGCTAGCCGTCCAAATAGTGTAGCCGGGAAGTATTTGGTTTACGGTTATGCCATAATCGGATTCGCGCCTTACGGCACTTACTGGCGCGAGATACGCAAGATTGCAACCCTTGAGCTCCTTTCTAACCGTCGGATCGAATCACTCAAGCATATACAATATGCTGAGATTCGAACATGTATAAAAGAATTGTATGGAGTTTGGAAGAAGAATCATAGGGTTCCCTTTAAATTCGAAATGAACGGATGGTTTGGAGACGTAGCGATGAACGTGATTGTGAAGATAGTTCTCGGAAAACGATATTTCAACACCACTGATGCTGCCTGTGATGAGGGAGAGGCTCGGCAGTTCCGGAGAGCAATGGTCCAATTCTCTAGATTCGCAGGAGCCTCGGCTGCATGGGACGCGCTTCCATTTCTTGAGTGGATGGATTTGAAGGGGCACAAAAGCGCCATGAAGAAGGCATCCGAAGATATCGACTCCATCGCTGTAGGTTGGCTCAAGGAGCACTGCGAAAAAAAACTGTCCGGCAAGGCTGAAGGTGATCAGGACTTCATCGACGTACTGCTCTCAATCCTAGAAGAGGATGATCACCTTTCTAGTTATAACCGTGATACTGTCGTTAAGGCAACCGCCCTGGTACGTAGTTCTACACTTCTACAGTTCTACTTCTACCTAACGCTCAAGGGTAAAACTGGAAATAGACGATTATTTGATGTTCGGTGGATTCGTTATCCTCTGATTCCTTTTTAAGAAACCGCCGTTGATACACTTATGGCGGATCCCACGGCATATTTGCGGGGTAGTTTCTTTAAGGGGAATATCGCTTTTAACGCAGTTACCCTTAACAGTGGAAGAAAACACAACTATAGTTAAGGGCCACATTAATTTAAGGACAGGTGGTGTTTAACTATAAGTGCTAGAACACCATGGTTCAATGCCACAACAAAAGGATCTTCGGCAACAGAAAAATTTGTTCCATTCTTTGTCCTTCTCCAAGTAATTTTTTTTTTTTTTTTTTGGTAGTTAAGCCTGTTTTTAAAGAGATCAGTAACCCCGTGGAGGAGGGTTTTGAACCCAGGTCTATGGTATCATCACCAACAAACTTTACCAACTGAGCAAGCTGGCACCTTCATTGTCCTTCTCCAAAGTTGGTTACCTTTCTCAATCACTACCACCTACACTAGTAAAACTTTTATCACAGCACCTTGTGATAGAAGAAAGTTACAGCTACTAATGGATCGACACGTGGACCACAACCTAACTCAGGTTAAGATAACCCAACAATCGAATTTTTTTTCCATACCGCTTCCCTCTGTATTTTTCTGGGTTCCCGCCTATGTCAAAACTTTCCCGTCACCCAATTTTCTTTTCTTTCCCGATGAATTGTTCAATGCCAAAAAACAACACCCTCTTCCAAAACAAAACTCTCTTCCAAATCCGGACCGCTGGTAGTCCTCGAGAAATTTCACACAAATTTGAAGGACCATCCAACAGTCTAGACACAAGGACGATTATTCCATAACCTTGTACATCTTTTAAAACCAAACACAATGAATAATCACAAGTTCCTTTTAACCATCCGATCAGCTGCTTGTCAAAAACATTAAAAAAAAAAACCATCTCATCTACCAATTTCTTTTGTATAGTAAGATAAAGAGTCATGAAAACAGCTACGATCATACAATAAGATCAAATCCACTGAATACCTTATGTTGCCCCCATAGATTTGCCCTAGGCACACAAATACATCCTATAAACCAAAAAAACAAAGCATGGAGTTGTGTTTCAGTATTTGAGCTTTTTATTGAAGTTGGAGAAAAGAACACTTCAGCGGAGGCTCAGAGCAAGACGGAGAGAGAGAGAAAACTAATTTTTTGATTAAAATAGAATATGGTGAAGAAGGCATGGAAGATAATCCCTCGACCATTACTAAGGACTGTCCTCAACAACCAAGTCCAACGCCATAGGGTTCCAACCCCTCATCCTCAACGGTCCTAGAGGAGTTGGCAAAACCACTGTGGGCTGTGCGACGGCGAGAATAATATATAGAGGCTCAGAGCAGCGGCAGCAGATCCGACGGTGGCGGAATAAAACTTCTGAGGTTTTGATGTTCCCAAAGAAGAAAGAATGGATTTTTCCTTTTTAAACTCTTTTCAACTTAAAATTTGAAATTGTTATTTTAACTTGAGTTAAATTATGCTCTACGTGTCTATCCATTAGTGGCTGTAACTCTCTTCTATCACAAGGCTGGCCGTGATAGAAGTTTGACGAGTACGGCGCCTGACAAGACTCTTTCAAAAAAATTGATTATTTAAGGATAAAACTTTGACCACAAGGTGCAATATGAGCCACGTGGCACACTCTTAGAGGACTGACCGTATGGAAGTTTTTCCAATCCCTAGATGGACCTATACAAACCAAAAACCAGCTTGATTGATGATTTCAAACATTTGGATCTTTGTATCTCAAATAATGGTCAGTAACACCCAAATTCCCACGGTTAAAATCAGTCCAAGAAAATATATAATTCCAATCCAACGCCTAGAAATCACTAATCGGGCTGATTTTTGGTTTGTAGGTCTGTCCACCTAGGGATTGACCAAACATCTATAAGGTCAGAGTCCTCTAAGACCCTGCCACGTGGTGCATATTGCCTTGTAATCAAAGGTTTACTCATTATTTAAACACAGGAGTACTTGTCAAGCGTACAGGTGATATTGATTGAGATGACTCCTCGTTCCACTATCAATGATCGTTTCACCACCAAGGAGTTTAATTTTTAGGCTATAGGAAGACTTTTTGTAGGTTGGAAACAGCGAATTTTTTCTCGAATGGGAGCACCCAAAAGAAAAAAAAAATGGAGTTTAACAAGTAGAAATCGCCTATAGAAAAAGCTCAATACCAACAGCTAGAATTCACCAATCACGCTGTCATTTGGTGTTAGGTCCACTAAGGATCAGTGCGCCTCGAAGAGTGACAAGTGGCACATTTTTACTTAACCTACAGTGCCACAACGAAAACGACCTTCAGTAAAAATCGTTTTGTACCATTTTTTGTCACTTAAGTTAGTGACCCATCTCAATCACTGCCACGTGTATTAAAACATGGGTAATTTTCAGGTGTAGGTAGCTGTGGTGGAGATGACTCAAAGTTATCTTTTATAATTACATTTCTTTTTAATGACTCAAACTTACCTTATCGGACCGGTACCAGATCGGTACAAGCCCGATTTGGTACCGATTCGATGAGAATATAGGTAGTTCCGACCAGAAAATCCGATTTTTGGGTTTATCTAATCCATTGACAGCCCTATTTATTAGTTGAGGAAGTATGGAATGGGAATAAACTTTTATGTGGACTTTTTTCTCTGTGGAGCTGTGGAGCGCATAGAAGTGCACCACCTGACAGTCTTTGAGAGCCACTGACTCATTAATGAATGGCCTACCACTTGATGAATCCATGCACCAATCAATATTAAGGATCTGTGGATGGACCCCATTTATTGCCAAAAGTTCACATAAAAAATTGACTTGAGTGGAGCTGTGGATGGACCCCATGTTATCCGAATATTAAGGATCATCCAATTGGCCTCACTTTTGGCTTGAGGTCCATCCAATTGAATATCCAGAGTCTCCTGACCATGGCTGTGGATGGATATGGAAGGACTAAATGTAAGATACTGCACAGATTAGGATCTTGTGCGTGAATAATTGACCATCCATTTAGATGAGAATCTCTTTTCATTTTTCATCTGTAATGGTTTTCTTGTTACTAACATCCATTCTGCAGGCTCTAATCCTAGCCGCCAGTGAAACCACATCCATCACCCTATCGTGGGCCCTATCTTTACTACTGAACAACCGCCGTGTGTTAAAGAAGGCCCAGGAGGAATTGGATTTCTACGTTGGCAAGGACAGACAAGTGGACGGCTCAGATATCAAGAACCTTGTGTACCTCCAAGCCATTGTCAAGGAAACACTCCGCCTGTACCCTGCCGGTCCGCTCTCAGTACCCCATGAGGCCACTGAAGACTGCTCCGTAAGTGGCTACCGTGTCCCAGCAGGTACACGTGTGCTTGTGAACCTGTGGAAGATACAACGGGACCCAAGCGTGTGGACAGACCCTAATGAGTTCCAACCAGAGAGATTCCTCACAAGCCATTCCAATGTGGATGTCAGAGGTCAGCATTTCGAGTTGATTCCTTTTGGGTCCGGAAGAAGAATATGTCCGGGGATCTCATTTGCTCTCCAGACCATTCACATGACTCTAGCATGCCTACTTCATGAGTTTGAGTTGCAGACACCTTCGGATGAGCCCGTTGACATGACCGAGGGGTCCGGACTAACCGTGCCCAAAGGAACTCCATTGGAAGTCCTTTTCACTCCACGCCTCCCATCTAAAGTTTATGAATGATAAGAGAGTAGAAAGCAATGAAGCTCAAAGTCCAATTGTGTACCAAGAAGTTCTATTTAGAACTAAAATGCATGTATCATAAACATCAGTTCAAATTTCTTCTCAACAGTTTAAAATGTTGGTAATTTTAATAAAAAAATATTTCCCTTTAATGGCTTTTTCTGCCTCTCTTTTTTTTTTTTTTTTTTCGACAAGTGGTTTTTGTCTTCTTTAGTAGCTCTGACGTTTTCTCTCGCTATTTAGTCCCATATCAGATAGACAAAGGGAAAGATGATTTATAAATTTTTTGGTTGACTCTAGTGAGTGGAGCCCTTGGGCATCCCATTATGCATCTCCTCCTCCACAAACACATATGCTTGTGTCGTGTGTCAAGTCGTGGTTGTTTTAATGCAATGCACACATAACAGAAGAGAAGCAATTGCTTTCTTTTGAACTTCTTATTCTATCATTTTCATTTTCGTATTGTTTTTACCTCAGGCAAAGTGGTTCTATTAGTTCGGCGTTTCCTACTTAGTGCATAAGTACGAAACCGACATTGCCTTCGGAGACTGGACTATTGTATCCTGAAGGTGTTACATCAGAATACTGCTGCACATTGGGTTCTTCTTGCAAAAGCGCAAAACACCTTAAAAGAGCGACCTAATCCATGTCTCATCCCTAATTTCCTTGGAATTGCAGAAACGTACACAATTGCATTATTTTATTTGGAGAGCGAATGAGGTACAAAATCGGTTCCCCTATTTTTGTTTGCATTCAAGCATAGTAGAACAATAATATGTTCAAAAAAAGATCATAGATAAAGGTGGTTGGATTATCCAATTGGATAAATGTTTGACCCAAGATCTTCCCATACCTCACCAGAAATCTTTACAAGAGCACACCCCATCTGTGAAATGGTGGAAACGAATCCGATCCCTAATGATAATCTTCCTACTAAAAATCCTCGAAACAAGCTTCATCGCAGAATGGCAATCTTGGCACATCCGCAAATTTTTCACAACCGTGAGTGTACTTCCCGGGCTTGTGTTTATAAGCCCAAAAGCAATTGCCAGCTTCTCACTGTGCCAGGACAGGGCATACTCCTTTTCCTCTTCCTCTATATCGTGCAAGACCTCCCCTATCCGAGGGATATAGCCCATGTCTCTTAACCTCATTGCTAGTCCATCCAATAATTCATAGATTTCCTTGGACAGAGATTTATCCCCTTGAATGAACTCGTATACCAATCCAGCAATTTCAAGAGAACTAAACCCGTGAATCTTCTTGACCCCAGAAGCTCTCATCATCTTCCTAACCTTCTCAACATCATCCCATCTATTCGCCGCGGCATAAATATTCGACAAGAGAATGTAATTACCTCCATTCTGAGGTTCAAGATCCAATAGATGCTTTAGAGCCCTTTCTCCAAGTTCCACATTCCCTCTGACCTTACAAGCACCAAGCAGAGCTCCCCAGACAATGGCATTGGGTTCAAAGGGCATCGTGTTTACTAGCTCTTCAGCTTTGTCTAGGAACCCAGATCGACCATGAAGGTCAACCATACAACCATAGTGTTCAATCCTGGGGGCAATGCCATACTCATTAATCATGCGGTTGAAGTACAATCGTCCCTCTTCTACTAGACCCATATGACTACAAGCTGTGATCATGCCCACAAATGTCACCTCGTTCGGTTTGAATCCTTCCTCTTGCATCTTTGAGAACATTTCCACCGCATGGTGTCCGAGCCCATGAGCTGCAAGCCCTTCTATCATAGTATTCCAAGCGTAAACATCTCTTTGGGACATTAGATCAAATACTTTCATAGAACTCTCAATGTCTCCACACTTTGAATACATGTCTATAAGAGTGGTTCCTATGTACACATCAACAAAGATACCGTTCTTCTCTATATACTCTTGTATCCTCATTCCTATCCTAATTGCACCCAATTGGGCACAAGAACAGAGTGCACTGACCAACGTAATATGGTTAGGCTTACTGTCCGACACTCTCATCAGGTTGAACAGATTGAGGGCCTCTCTGAAATCACCTCTTTGAGTATAACCCCCGATCATGGAACTCCAACAGACCACATCTCTCTGAGGAAATTCTTCAAACAGTTTTCTAGCTGCGACCATCTCACCCCATCTAATAAACCCAACGATCATTGCATTCCAACACACGACATCTCTTTCAAAGGGTATCCCTTTGAACAATCCAAATGCCTCATTGATGTCTCCATGTTCTGAACTGTAAGCAGAGATCATAGCCGTCCATGCTACACTATCTCTGAATCGGTAGTCCATCTCATCAAACACCCGACGTGCTGCACTCACGCTACCGCATTCAGCAAGAAGGCGGAGCAGCTGGGTTTGAGTGTAAACATTGGAACCCAAGCCGGTTTTAAGGACATGGGTGTGAATTTGGAGGCCTTGGCTAAGAGATAAGAGCTCTGCGCAGGCCTCGAGAAGAGGAGGGAAAGTGTAGTGATCGGGTCGGAGGCCTTCATCACAAAAACGACGGTAAGAAACTATAGCGCCAACAGGATTGCTACTCTTTGAGTAAGCTTTCAGCAATGTGTTCCAGAGAAAGACGTTGGGCCGACGGACATTACCAAAGATTGTGGAGGCGTAGACCATGGTGCCTGAAAGGGAGCAACAAAGTCCAAGCAATTTGGAGACCAAAGCAAAGCTCTGATCGAGTCCATTTACGATGACAAGGGCATGAACACGCCTCAGGTTGACCATGTCGGAGCATCGGTTTATCAGTAGCATAAGCTTCTGTATGTTGTAGGAAGACATGGCAACAATGAAATTGTTTCCATGGGGAAGAAGACCATGGAGTCGGAGTGAGCAAGATTTTGGTCCTAAGCAGAACTGTTTGTACATTGCACGTCTTGGAAATTATAACCAAGGTAACGGGCGTCCTTTTGGAGAAAACGTTGAAATGTTGACCATGGTTTAAAAAACGGCCGTTATAACGGATTTGGAACACACACGTTATGTTATGTATCGTTATAACACTCAGAAAATAACAGCCATTATTTTTCCATTATAACGAAAAACTGTTGTTTTCTGAAAACAAATTGTTAAAAAAACATCTGTTATTTTTTCACTATTTTTCATTATAAAATTTTGTTGAAAATTTAAATTTCAAATTTTGAATTTTAGCATTGTTTTTTTTTTATTTCTATTATTTTTTATTTTTTTCTCATTTTTTGCCCATGTGCGTTACTATCTGTTATAACGGAAAACAATAACGCCCCCAATCCGTTATAGGCCCCTTTTAAACTTTGGCTGGGACATCCTTCCTAAACACCTCTCTCTTTTTCAAAATGGAAGAGCTGAGATTGACATTAGTAGTATTTTTTTTGCTTTAATACGATTCTTAAATGGCAATAAGATGGATAATGCTTTATGGAGTAGAATGTTGGACAATCAAGAAACAACGTAAACAATAGTGTTTATAACACGAGTGTAGTCAAGGTGAGAATGTTGAAAAAGATGTGTGGTAATAGAAAGAAAGACAATTGAAATGAATCCATTTGTAAAAATATAATAGTCCTAATAAGTGACAAATTGAAAGAAAGTCACTTGAGATGGTTTGGTTACGTACAACAAAGACCAATGACAACACCAGTGGTGAGGAATGTGTAAGTCGGAGGACCTAAATAAGCAAGTAGAAAGTTAAAATAGACATGGAGTGAAGTTTTGAGAAGAAATTTTAAGAATCTTGCCTTAATGAAAGATGACTTTGGACAACATTAAATAGAGGAGCAGGATTCATGTAGCCACACTTAACACCAAAACATAAAGGACATATCCTCCCACGTGGGACAGTGGGATGTAGCCCACAATCCAACAAGTTCACACCTATGCCATCTGTCTTTCGATTGTTTGCAATTGGCAGTGAGTGAAATTAGAAGGCCTTTAAAAGATGCAACACCGCAAAAGATGAAAACTGCCTCCAAAACCACACCCTGTATTAAAATGTATATTTTTTCTGGTCTTTTGCACCTTTGGTCGTTGCTTGCCGACATACCCTGTGAAATTAAGAAAGGCGTAAGCTTTAGTAGCTCATCAGCTCCCCAGACAGTTCAGTCTCTTAAAGGTTATTAGAACGAACTTGTGAGTACATAAATGTTGGCTGATGCATCATGGCCTTTCTACAATCCAATGAATAAATCAAGTCCAATTCTTTTTGTTTCGCGACCAATGCCAAGGTCTCTGACGCCTTACGAATCAGGAATGGAGGACTTGTTACAATTTGTACAGAGCAGCTCATGTTTTGTACCATTACTTGTATTTCATTTTTACAATGGCTCTTAAATCAGATGGTTAGTAATCAACTCATCTGTGATCAATCCAAGGTCTGCCCAGCATTTGGGCAGCCTTGATTGAAAGCTAAGTCTACTAATCTTTAGAGAATCCCGTAGGATTAGAGAAGCCTGGACTATTGATCTAGTAAACCAGACCTCTTTCCTCTTCCCTGTCAGAGGTTGGAGGGCGGGACGGGTAACTCAGGATTGAGCCTGGAATGGGACCTCGCATTCCTCAAGTCCAAACCAAACAGTAGTCACCGATCTCCACTGAGGATAGGAGAATAAGAGTTTTATTATCAAGAATGAAACAATTGGATGAACGATTAAAAGATTTGATTAACAAATCAACCAACAGGAGGATTCTTGACAGTAAAAACAGGACCAGTATTCAAAGAGAGTAGACTCCAGTAAGAACCTTGACTGTCGATGCAACAGCTATGCCATTTGATTTTGTAAGAACCCACTGGAAAAGCAGAAACATCAAGCAAGCATTTGGAGAACCCCTGCCCCCTCTCATTAGGTTCAAAACACATAAAGGACCAAACAGACCCATCACCACCTCCACAAGCCCTACCATGCTTTCTACCAGATATCTTAATACCTTCTGTCACATACAACAGTAGCTTTTCATTCAAATCCACGCTATCTTCAGTTTCCCAAGCTTGAAAACCCGACCCCATCTGCCCCTTATTTTCTCCGCTAAATTCAGGTGTCCAATAGGAGGATGGCTTAGAAGCTAGAATGCAGAACAACTTGGTGATCTGAATGGGAAGAATGGGTGGTGCATTTTTCAATTGGAGGCAGAGATTCAGCGCGAGCCGGAAGCCCGGTAAGACAGAGATTCCTTCAGGGTTTTTGGTATCAGCATTGACAACAAATAGTTCAACACCAAGGCAAGGCCTGAAGTGAACACAGGGTTCAAACATTAGTATGTTGTTATGATAACAAAATTGTGTTACGCTAGCACGAGACAAGAATCTGTCAAGCAAATGCTAAGACCATGATTTTGTAGAATGCTCGGACTTTTGGGGATAGCCAGATTGCAACAATTTCCATTTAACCATCAAGATCTTTGAAAAGGATAACTGAACCCATTTTGTAAGACAACATAGTAAGATGAACGACAGAGTGCCAGATGACAGATCATTAATGCCTGCACCCTATAAATGTTGGAGATAGAGGGAATGATGGATTACTACCATAGTCATACTTCAATATTACTGACTCCCTACCATAGACATAGGCATGGGATTTGTGCAGACAGGTTCATCAAATTGAAAGAATTTATGTTTGAAATTTCAAAATGCAATCAATCCAATAGAATGATCCTAAATCTGGCAAATAGACTTTTTTATGGACGTTAACAAACCAAAAGAATGTGACAGATGGAATCGTTAGAATCATCTGGTGGAGCTCATTGGCCTAGGAGAAAGCGTCAATTGGACGCACTGGATCATCAAGCATGAGCACCATGCCTATTATATAGACCACCATAATAGTATTAAAAAAATACCAAAGCAGTAGTCCATCATTCCCCTTTAGATAGAATTGCAACATTAAACCTTGCAGATTCAATATAGGGCATCTCCAGATCCTACTGCGACCACATAGTTTATGATGACTTTCAGATCATTGATTCACCGGTGTAACTCCAATAAAAATTGAAAAACATAAGAAGCTGGAATTCTGAGATCATACCTTACTTGAAAGAAATACTTGGGAATCTGAAAGGATAAGTTCATCCACCTTTTAAGTACGTCAGACAGAAGTTGCAATCCAGTCCTGGATAGATGGGATAGAACCCCCTCGGTGTTCATTCCCTTTGCTTCTTCTTGCATGCATAGAACACCAGATACAGCAAATCTACAGACCTCTAAAGTTTCTCTGTCTCTATGGCAAGCCCTAGATATTAGCGCTCTAGGCTGTACATGGAAGCAGCTCTTTGGCTCTCCAATGAATGTCAAAAGCAGCTTTAGATTTGTACTGGTCTCACTGTCTAAATGCCACAACCGCTTGGCCATATCTTGTATTAGCATTGAATGTGAACACTTCGCCAAGTTCTCCAGACCCCAACACGTAGATTTCTCATAAGAGTGTAGGCTTGGAAAGTATAGAACAAAGCCGGTACAGAAGGCCAGCAGTGAACAATTTAGTGCAAGCCGTGAAATAGTTCTAAAGCTTTTGGCGTCCATGCCCATGAAAGATGTCGCGAGAAGATCAAATTCTTGCACCAACCTCTTCAACCGAAAAGATATATGAGTTAAAAAATACACCAAAGAGGGGACATGTTGTGCAGGTCCCAGGAGACCAACCTCGGTACTTCCTTCAACCCACCTATCGTTGCCAATGTTTTCGTCGTTACATGTATTAGAACTCAAGAGTCTGAGTATATCAACCACGATTTCTAGAACCTTAGCTCTTAGAGCCAAAAACCACCTTTGGAAATAAAATGTTTGATCTGATGTGACAGCAGCTGCTAACATTTCCTCTGCAGAGCAAATACCAATATAAGCCTCGGTATACCTTTTACTGTAGTCCCGCGAGTCGGCATCACAAGAAACACCTTGACCGACTTCCCCTAAAGCACCCCCATGAGGTGCAACCCAGATTTCGTTTATCTGTAACCCATTTACCAATCCGAGGCCTTGTTTTGGATAAAGAAGCAGTAGGATTGTGCTCTCAGCTCGGGCGAATAGAGCCAGAGACTTAAACCAGTAATGACAGGAATCTGATTGCACCCTATTTATTAAATGCCTAAATGTGAATGTAGCTGCAAACCACGCTCCCTGGCATGCCGCACATTTTCCAGCTCTGTAAGCAGCCCAACTATCCCTTGCTGCCATCATCTTCTTTGTAAACTCAAGAATAAGCCTTTCATGCTCGACCCAGTAATCACCATGAGATATGTCTTTGTCAACATTGCAGGTTTCCTTATTCTCATTTCCCAAGCAACTCCGCATGACATGAGATTGCAGTAAAAGTGAGTATATTGCACACATATTGTGATTAAATAAGTTGCTTTGATGCACAACTTCGACCAGAAGTTTCACTGTGTGATGTACTTGGGTAGTAATTGCACTGGCTTCATCAATTATTTCAATGCACAACTCCACAAACCTGTACAGGCATAAGACAAGCTTTGAAGCAATGAAAGCGTGCTTTTCACCATCGAACCTGTCAATCTCATGAAGAGAAGAACCTGGTTTTCTTGTGTCCATGTCTCCTTTGCACATATCCACCAAGGATACTATTGGGGATCTAATTTTATCCAATGCAAGAACCCCCAATGTTGGGTATTCTTCAACCAGAAAAAGAATAAGGTTACACAAGTTTTGGCATTCTTGCTTCACTTCAGTGGCAGTCCCACAAGGCTTTTGTACTTGCTTAACAAGCCAGGCTATCTGATCTATTACTAACAAAATGACCCGGGATGGGAGAAGTGAAAAACCATTTCCACCGGGTAACATTTCCATTGCCAATATCTGGTTGCAAGATATATCTACTAGAAGATGGAGGGCCAAGAATCTCTTCATTATGATTGGAGATTGAGCTGCAATCTCAACAATAGATACCAACTTAACAAATTCAGACACCACCATGTAAGGTAGACCCGGTAGATTAGACCGGAAGATCTGTAGATTTCCCAAGAATCCAGTCAATGGATTCAAAAGAATAATCACATATTAGACATAAAATATGTACAATCGGGTGGAAATGGAAGGTTGGTGTTATCTAGTACATGTGATATAGTACTGTCTAATATGTACAATCCAGAACAGGAATGACCTTACGCATTATCCGTATAGCTTCACATTGTAAACCTGATGGAAGGTTGGTGTTATCTAGTACATGAAACAATGTTGTGAGTACACTTGCGTTAATGGGAAAACGACGGACTCCTCCCGTCAAGAGACAGTACAAACATCGTAAAGCCATTGCTTGCACGCACAAAGCAGACTCTCGGGTAATAAATGATAAGAGCAAGTCTACCTACATCCAGAAACAACAATTTAGTATAAAAATCATAAATCAATCTTTGTTCTAATTCTATTTATAATCTATGTTGCATTGGTAGGGGTACGGGTGTCAAAGTCCAACATGGGTGCGGAGTGCTAGATTCGGTAAACCTTGAAAAATGGATCCATGGACTCGGCAGTATACTTTTAAATATTGTGAAACAAAATAATTGTTGATTATATAATAATAATGACAATAACTGATAATATGATAGGATATATTATTATTTGTATCAGTATATATATATATCGGGGGACAACATTTTTGACAACAATTTTGGCGTACCCACATGGAAGATGAATAAATAGCTGATTTTTTGTGAGAATGATCTCATCACCATATAGATCACCCCTACAAAAAATCAGTGCATTCTGAAATTTCTAACCCCATCAAATGTGATTTTCAAGTTAACGATAAAAATAGATGGTCCATAATTCTTCAACTTGTAAACCGGTCTACAAATATCGGAATGATTTGAATTTTTGTGAGGATGATCTCCTCAACATAGAGACCATCCTCGCCAAAAATCATCCCATTCCAAAACTTCTAATTTATATATTGGCCCGCACAAAGTTTTTGTTGTCAAATTTGTGTGTGTGTGGGTGCCATAAAAAACTTTGTTTGTTTAAGGTAGAATTTAACCTATAAGATTTCTAATTAGTATCTTGCAAGTTAGGAAAGAAAAAACAAAATAGAATTTGGAAGTGTCACACCAGATTTTGTGTCGTGTTGGACTCTGACATAGATATTTCGCCCACTTAAGAGAATCCATGCAACTTATAACTTGTATTCCTAAAATTTATCATATCTTTCCTCCTACTTTTTTATATTATTTATAAACTAGTCATATGTTGTTTCATCATGTCTTTATTATCTACATACATATTTCTGTACCTTATGCTTGTAAGAACAATTATATATTTTTGAACATTTCCATGGACATGCGTGTCAAGTGCACAACCAGAGCCTAACTGGCTCTTAATATAGATCTCTTTGTTACATATCAGATAGAATCGGCATACTAAATTCGCTTGGACAATTGAAACAGATACCTGTTCAGAAATCAGGAGCATCGACTTTGAAGCAAGTTTTGAGAGTGACATTAACATCTCAACTATGAATTCCTCCTGGGAAGAGACCAGCACCAGACTTCTACCTGTCTGGAAATAAAATAGTTGTGAATGCTAGAAACGGCCAAGTATTAAAAGTGAATGCTAGAAACAAACATATACCATGACCTGGTGAGAAAGATGGCAACCCTGTACATAATCAAATCAATCTGGAAAGAATTAATTCCACATTTCTGGTCATTGAAACAAACTACAATTTTCTGCACTCATAGGAGCTCTCCTCTACTCTGAACACATCAGCCTATTATTCGTTAAACCCAGTTATGACATGTTATATTAATATTACACCTCCCCAAAGTTAGGACATGCATTTAGTTGAGAGAAGTGCAGTGCACCAGTGCTTATAGAATAGATAGAAGTATAGAACAGCTCTCTCCGCAACCATATAATGTCTTTATTGGAGCTCATATTTGCCATTACAAAAACCAATATATATTGTCCTGCATGATACACGTCAAAATGGAAAGAACAAAACAGTGAAATTTTCTAGTTGCTACAAGTTTCAAAATTTTGAGAGAAAATTAGAAGAAAAAATAAGATTGAGATATGAGAAAGTAAACAAATATAGAAAATTGAGTTGCCAAATACCTATCATATGTATATTACATCCATGTCCTAAACATAACATTGAATTTTGTTTACTTTCCCATCAGCTCATCAAAACATCCAAAATGAGTTGTCCTATACCTATCATGTCGGGAGATATTTTAATCGATGCTTACACATGCACTCAGTCGTCGAGGATCAGACCTATGCGGACAAAATAGGGCCAAGAATCCTTGCTTACTATCGACGTATTTCATGAAGCAGAAGTGGCATGCATGTTTATCCAAATATGATACGAAGTGGAAAAGATGCTGCACCTTGTAAGCTCTGCTTGTAAGTACCGATGAGCACCCCATTTTAGCAAAAGCCCTCACCCCCGCTATCTTTACATTGGAGGATGTTTTTGATGAGGTCACCATGTAAATCAGCACTTCCAAGACAACAGATGCAAAATCCTCTGACAACTCAGAAAAGCAACCCGCAGCAAATAGTGATGCTTTAACCTGCACGAAGCCAATTGGTCACTTTTGTCAAGGTGAGGCCATGCTCATGATGAGAAAAGCAACATCGGATAGATACAAAGAATATAAACAAACCTTAGACGATTTTCAAGATTAAGCAGCTTATAATTTATTTTTATTTTTTGAAAAGTGTAAGCTTTATTAAAACCAAAAAGAGGAGCATACAACAAATCTAGTGAGGTCGAGATGACCTACAAAGAGAAAAGAAGCTAACAACAGTAAAACATAAGCTCTAGGGAGCAACCAACTAGCAAGCTTCCCTAGAGCAAAGAACATCTAGCTGGAAAACAAAGTCTCCGAAAAATAACCCTTTACATTCCGGGAACATCTTGGACCATAAGAACAGCAACCCCTTAATGTCCCTAATGTCTATCAGAAAATTTAAGGTACCTGTTGGGGGGACAATCTACAAACAGTATAGCAATAAACATGGAGCACATGCATCGACATGATGCTCATTATTTGATCGGTCCCAACTAGGAGATCTCCTAAAATAACCCAGTGTCGTAAACCTTTTTCTAACCACCTGTCATTTTTCTCTGACCATCCAAAAGACCGTGGTGAATGGCTATGAGCAGCTGACCTGTCAAACTTTGGCATAGATCTCCTGCTGTAACCCAATCAATCGTAGATCTCTCCACCCCAAATGTGTGACAGATGCACTTATTATGGCTATATGGATACCTCTCAGTTCCTCAACCAAAATAAGTTCTTTCTTTATTCTTAGAAATCTGACTTAGTTAAGGTGATAATATATAAATAAAAGAACCAAGGAAATAAATTTCCCGAAATTAACGAAATATTTCCATTTTCTAGGCTACCGACAAGAAAGAATACATACACAAAATGTTTCTATACATGTCGAAATATTTCGCGTTAACAGTAAATTTCGATCAATTGAAGGTGTAAATATGCATTATTTCGGTCGAAATGTTTCGACATCTATAGAAACATTTCGATCGAAGGTAAGAAACATCCCATTTGAGCACCACAAATCTCATATTTGATCATTTAACCCATTTTCATATATATATATATATATAAAGAAGACCAATCCATTATCGATTTCTTGGTTCCCAGATTGATCGTGAGGACGAATCGAATCCCATTTTGGAGTTTTTTCAAATTCAAAATGTACATAAGAATAAAAAATTTTGTTATCATTTCTTGATACAAATAGATAGATTATGTGTAAATGCATCAAATCTATGATGCGTTTACACTTGATTTGTGCAAAGATTGAAAATCATTTAGAGTAAAAATTTAAATTTGGGGAAAACCCCAATTTCATTGATTTTTACCCTAAACATTCATGATTGTGTATAAATGGATTATATACATAACTTAGCTCGTTCTACAAATTGGCTGGGTCTAGTTGGTTGGGTTAAATATTGTTCCCAAAAAAATATTTAAATATTCAAAAAGTTAAGTAATGTTAAAAGTTAATAATAAATAGGTTTTCTAAAATTATATAATATTAAGACACTAATGTACGTGAATAAAGATTCGTTAATACCTTGATTTATGATTTGTTTTTAAAAATAAGCAATTAAATAATAGTTATCTAATTAAATAATATTTAGACTGCCTATCAGATACATGTCTCAACATATTACAGACCGCTATAGTCATTCATTTCCACACTGGTCGAAATATTTCCACGAAAATGTATTATTTCCACACTGGTCGAAATATTTCCACGAAACATTTCCATTTCCAGGCTGGTCGAAATAAACCTCGACACCGAAATTTATTTCCTTGAAAAGAACACATGCGAACAAAGAAAAAAATCGAAGGAACAACCAAATGAGTTCGAGTTTGGGAACATATATTCACACTAAAATTCATAAATACTAGCAAGAGATAGAGATCTCACCTCCAAAACATGGCACGACCCCAAACTCAATAGTATCATATGTCGTGTTTCAGCACTGTCCTTTGCAATATAGGCCCAACAACCAAGGAGACGTAAAGCTAATGCTCTTGATTCAACATCCCCTGTGTCAAAAACTATCTTTACTCTTCTAAGCAGTTCTAAATAGTTGGGAACCCTCTGCTTAGCCAGAACCCCATTATATCGTTTTCCCTTTTTTTTACGGTGCCTCAACTCTAAAAGAAAAACCTTTAGAACACAAAGCCTAGTATGTTTGTCCCCGGACCTAAATGCATCTGCAAGCCGAAGAAGGATAGTGTTCAAAAACACCCTATCCTCTCCCGGAACTAAATCAAACATATTCAATACCTCCATTGTGGGGATGGGCTCTTTGCTCCACTGCTCAAGTCTGGGCCCAATCTGTAATATAGCTTCAATGGGTAGACCTGGAATGGTAGAAAGAAATAATTAATGAGGACAAAAGGCGAAGTTCTACCTCAAATAAGCATATAACATTTCAGTAGACGAGGTAATCTGTGATGAAATTTGGATCAACTGAATGGTCATCTCTCTCTACACACACGCGCGTATGGTTTAGGATAAGATGGCACAAGGTCGTATGGCCCATGAAAACGGGAAATGAGTTAAGGGCTGATGTTTGGTGAGGATGACTGATGACCTCCAAAACTCAGTCCATTCCAACATTTGTATCCATATGAATGATCTCTATGGTGAGGAGATCATCCTAAAATCAGCCCTTAACTCATCACCATATGGGTGCCACGACTATGTCAAAAAGCATGTGGCGAACGCAGGTCAGGTTATTTTGAGTCTGACATGCCAAAAATGACACTATTTGACATGCCTTTGTGGGGCCATGGAGAGTAGTTAAGGGCCGATTTTTTGTGAGGACAATATCGTCATCATAGAGATCATCCTCACAAAAAATCAGTCCATTCTAAAACTTCCATCCCTATCAACAGTGCACTTAAATTTTAGGGTGAAATGGAAGGTCGAGAATTTTTAATCTACTTTTCGTAGAGCTAGAAATGTCAAAAATGGGATGATTTCTGGCGAGAATGATCTCCGTGGTGAGGAGATTATTCACGTAGAAAATCAGCCCATGACTCATCTCCATGTGGGCCCCACATAGGCATGTCAAGATAAGGCTCGTCAAATAATAAGTAGGGTCATTCAGTGGTATCTCCACGGCAGGGTCCGTTATACCCCGCAATGCAACATCCATTTCAACACCCTTCAATCCATTGGGATAAAAATCAGCTTAAAACCTAATAATAATTCAGAATCCCCAAAACGTTCCAATCTCATGTACAATTTTATCAAGTAAGATTCAAAATGGGCATCCAGAACTGTTTTCCATGAGACACGAATCTAAATGTTACAGCAGGCTCTTACTAAAAGAACTTTGACAACAATGACAAAATATAGAAGTATTTTCCACGAGTGACGAAGAAAGGTCCATTAGATCAGTATCAAATCTGCAGTTCCATTCAGATCAAAATAACCCTAGAAATTTTAAGTTGCAAAGAAAATTAAATCGAAATTTCACATGAACAAGGTAAAATCGAAATTTTAACAGATTCTTTGAAGAATACTTCTTCAACAAATCATGCTTACCGGGTTTCTTCGATCGAAGGCCTTTCTCGAGCTCGACGCTCCATTCCATGGCGCGGGCTGCAGAAATCCTCTCCATCACTCCGTACTCTCTCTCTCTCGAACGGCACGTTTCACGAGAGACGCGAGATGGAAGCTAGTTGTGGGCGGGGCGGAACGGGGCGGGACGGGGCGGGGAGAAGAGAGAACAAAGAAGTAGGGTTTCGAGTCTTTGCACTATGGAGATGTCTGAGACTCTGAGCGGGAAAGAAAAAGGTGTGAATTTAGAGCCTGTTTCGTACACGTGAAAAAGAGTTCCAACGGCGAATATTTAGCCAGAAGAATATTACGGGTTTTTTTTTTTTTTTTTGTACTCTAGATGAATATTACATTGGTAGCTTTCTTGATGAACAAAAAAAAAGGAATATTATGTTGGTTAAATCAAGGTTTAAAGGAGGCCGTTTTAAGGGTTAAACGGACTGGGGCATTACCATTTAAATGGCCGTTAAAACGGATTGGAACGGCCAGGGGCAAAAATGGAAAAAAAACAGAATTTAACTGAATTAAACGGATTTTAACGGGTTTTAACGGTTTTAACGATTTTAACGGAAAAAATAGCGCTGAAATTCAAATTTTGAAATTTTAAAATTTAAAAAAAAAATAAAATTTAACGGATTTTAACAGGAATTAAACGGAATCAAATGGATTTAACGGCCGTTTTTTTCACAAAATTTTTCAGAATTAACAGCTGTTTAAACGATTTTAACGGCCGTTAAAACAAAAAAAAAAACGGCCATTTTTTTCAAAACCGATAAAACGATTTTAACAAAAACGGGCTTGGGGCGTTACCGTTTAAACGCCTGTTAAAACCATTTAAACAGCCGTTTTTAAAACCATGGGTTAAATACTATTGCATATCAAAAAAAAAAAAAATTCATAAATAGTGCATATTAATATTCAGCAACGTTTGTACGTGCATTAGCTAACTTACTTCATTTTCTTCCAATTTGTGTGGGTCCCATATATCAAAGTAAGTCAAATATGGGTCAAGTGAGTGTGGGACCCACGTATTAGGCCACAGTATCCAAACGGTCTTGTTTTTATCTTTTTTATATATTGAAAAACTCATTTTTATTTAAAATAAAAATTTTCTCACGAGAAAATAAAGTTTTCCCACCAAGGCTTATTTGGTATGAAAATATTTTCTCAGGGGAAAGTGATAAATAAAAATCTGCCACAACGGGCAAATTTGCGGGCTCGGCTAAATATGTGGCGTGGGCAAATGCACGCCAAACGGCTCAGGCAAATATTAGCGCACAAATATTTTATTTTCCCGTTGCGGTGGCCTACAAATAGGCCTTTTGAATATTTGAAAATATTTAAGGGGCATTTATGAAAATATTTTGGTTATTATTGTCATTTTTTCGTATGAATCGGGTTTCAACAAGAATCGACAGTTCTGGTTCTCATGCGGGTACAATGTCCGAGAACTGGAACAATTATGTATGTATGACAATTCTGGTAACAATACCAAAAGGAAGGGCATATTTGCACACCCCATTGGGCATCATCAAGCACTAGGTACCCAAATGTTGTATAAAAAATAACGCGATTATCATACTTGAAAAAGAAATTTTATTTATTGACATCTTTTGTACTACTATATAAGTCAGTTCAAGTCCCATCGGTTTCAGTTCAAGAACTAGTGTACCAAGAATCATAACCTATTCTTTTCGGATCCGGTTATAAAATAACTAGTCACACGATTAGAATAATTGGGTCAGTTCCTACCAAGTATCGATTAATCAGGTGCCCAATGATACTCCCTAAATCTATTGTTTATTTATGGACACATAAATAAGCTGTAATTCGGTCAAGTGGGTTTGGTTGAAGGGCAAACCCACACTTGGGCTTGAAGTGCTCAATTCAAGCTTGAGATAAGAAAATTCTCATTTCGGATAATTCCCACATTTAATCTCACCAAAACTTAACCTATATCTCTAAATTATATGATGATTTCATCCAAGAACAACATAAAAGACTTTGAACCTTCCACAATACAAACTAAATTGTTGTAAACAAATTTTAAAATAAAACTAAAAATTTAAAACCAAAAGAGTGTAGTAAATCTTCAAAACCTTAAGCTTATTAAACTAAGAATGGAAAAAGAAACCACCATTACCTATGTCCTATCCTAACTGTTTGGGGTTGGCAACATGAATCTTATTTTGTCATTCAACCTCTATAGAGATATGTTAAATCAAGGTATCGTATTTTACCACGTTAACAAATGTCATTTTTTTTTATTTTTTTAGAGCCATCAACTTGCGCTATAGCACTCCTTCTCATTAATGGTGTCATCAATCTTCGTTTTACCTCCATAAATCTTTTCAATAAGCACTTCTAGGACTATTCCTCTCTTCTTCTTTTTTAGATGTATTCATTTTTTTATTTTTGTCCATATAGTCGGTTCATCGATTTATCTCAATGTCATCTTCTATGTTATACGAATTTAGTCAAATGTTTAATTTTTATTGATAAATGATTAAGAAATACTTTTATTTTTTATTTTACCGTTAAATTTGATCAAAACAAAAATAATTTATTTATAACTCCTTCATTTTTCAAAGAAAAATGATTTTACCAAAATCTAATGACTCAATCATAAGATCAAGGCTTTTGTTTGACCGATTCTTAAATGATCTAAATTTTTGATAATTTATATATCTATGAATGAAAGGTTCACTATTGAAAAATACAATGAAAAATCTTTCAAATAATTATTGTCTTGTCAGATTTAGACTTAAAATGAGCATTTATCAATGATCGATCAAATCTCGAGATGTACATTCAACTCTTGATGTAAATAGATACATCAAGATTCATACATCATGACATACCTTTAATGAACCACTCAAACTCATCCATCCAACTTATCAACTCATTTATTTTTCATTTTTACCTATATTATTTTTGCTTATTCTTCTAACCTAATTCTCTTACAACCACACAACTTTTTAGATTTTTGTATTTTTTTTCAACAAATTAAAAAATCTTTAAGATATTCGCATAGGGGACAAACTTCGTTTTATACTTTTAACCTCCAAATGACCAAACTATCCAAACCTTTAATCCCAAATTACCACACATCTCATCTTCCACTTATAAATACACATTCTCTTAAAGAAAAAAAAATTATTCTTTCAAACATTCTCTTTAGGTTAGAGTAACTCTTGCAAAATAATTTATTAACTATCTAAAATTCGTAAAAAAATTATTCAAAAAGTATTTTGTTTTAAAATATTAAGTACAAGAGGAAGAACTCTTGTTTTACTTACTTCATTTTCTTTTCAAGAAAAAGAACTATCTACAAGGTAAAATATAAATTAAACCACATAGGAATGGTTAAGCCACTCCACCTCCGTTCTTTTATTTCTTATTATTTTATGTCTTTTATTTTATTTTTTTAGCCTTATCTTGTTCTCATTTATTTATAGTTTAATTTCTTAAGTTTTCGTAATGTTCAATCTTTATTTTTCTCTCTAACATGTATGAACATCCTGAAATATTTGTAATAGTAGGGTGATCTATTTACTAACTTTTAACTTTCTTTTGTGTTAATATATTTTTTTTCTCTAACTGTCTTGACATCTTGAGATGTTTGCAATAGTAGAGTGATACAGCATTTCTCTTTTATATTTTTATACATTTAGATTCATTTTACACATTTTTATTCTTTTTTTTTAACTAATAAGGGTACAAGAATAGATAATTGTTTAAATAAGGGCACATTGAGGTACCTAACACCTTCATCGATCTACAAATTACCCACTTAATGATTTATCAAAATGGTTAATAGATTAATAGAGTCACTAATTTATATTTTATTCATTTTTTAAAGATTATGTCATCTTTTTTCAAATCTAGTAACTAATCACACCGTTAAAAATAGTTTGTGGCGATTTCATTAGATTTGTCATTTTTACCTCCAATTAGATTATGTTATCTCACAATAGGTGAGTTGCATTTAGAATGACCAAAAAGCTAAAGCTTTTTCACATGGCAGGTTAATTAGGAAACTATGAATCCATTCTTTGCTCACAAACGTCTTTTTGTACCGATGCTCATGAATCTTATATGAACCATGCATCACATGATTTTTAACCATTTGACCTAAATATCCTAAATAATTCTTTAATCTCACGGTTAAAAATCAACCAATGAAAAAGACTAAAATACAAATGTTAGAAATCACCAATCAGACTAATATTTGGTTTGTAAATCCATCTAGAGATGGTCCACACATCCATATGATCAGTGGCCTCTAAGAGTATGCCATGTGGCTTAGTCCCGATTGACGTCAATTATAGATTAGCAAAAAGAAAATGAAAGATGGTCCTTGAGACGGTACGGTTTGGATAGAGTAAAACTTCACTGACCGCCCACAATACAAGCCACTTGCATGGCACACTTTTGGAGGACGTTGATCGTATAGATGTTTTACTAACAAAAAATCATCATGATTAGTGATTTCAAACCTTTGGATCCTTATACCCAAATAATGGCCAATAATGTTCAAATTGACGCGGTTAAAATCAACTCGTGAAAAATAATGATTAGAAATCACTAATAAGGCCGATTTTTGGTTTGTAGGCCCATCAAAGGATTAGCCAAACATCCATACAGTCCATGTCCTCTGAAGTGTGTCAGGTGGCTCATATTGTGGGTGATCATCTAGGCAATCATGGAAGCTTTACTCACTTGGATACACTTGAGGATGATGAAAAAAGTGAACCTTTTTATTTAAAAAAGACAAAATAGGGTTCTATTAGAACTATAATTTAGACTCCTATAAAAACTAGAATAAACTATATACCAACTTTTTCATCTATAAATATGTTGCTATATTAAACTTTGATCTCACATTGCGTTTTTCAACCATGACCATCAATAAGGACTTGATTTTCTCTATAATCTTCAAATCCACTTCTTTCTTTTTCTTTCTTCTTCCTTTCGTTGCGTGCTAGCTGATTTATCCTATTAAATCTATATATCAATTTGGAGATTCCATATCAGACACAGGTAACCTTATTCGTGAAGGTCCTAGCGGTGTCTTCTCTACCATCTCTAATCTTCCGTATAGCAAGACTTACTTTTACAAAACTTCATGCCGATGCTCCAATGGACTTCTCATGATCGACTTCCTTAGTAAGTTATTTCCTTTGAATTTCTTTATTTTTACTTCAAATTTTATAAATAAAAAGTAAAATTTTCTTTTTAACCCTGAATAATATTTATCTTTTAACATGAATCGTTTGTACCTACAAACAATGTATGATCTGGTCGGTTCACAGTGGGATGGCTATAGAAGTTGAAGTTACGATTAATTGGGGTACGTAGACCTTCCTAAAAGTTGTCATTATAACAAAGACTAGAAAATTAGTCAAACTTTGTGTACCTGGCGACATTTTGGGAAGGTCGACATCAATTTTAGACCATACTTATTGCCAACTAATAGAGCTGTACACCGATCCATACCCATAAAGTTAATAAGAGAGTAGCTTCTCAATTCTATTTAAAAGTTAAAACTCTTTCTAAGTGGATAGATTTTCCATGATTAACATTGGCAATTAAATCTTGTGGATATGAATCTGAGATGAGATATATACTGATGATTTGTATCATGGGTAGGACGACTTGGGTTATGGACCCAGTTGAGTTGTCCAATCCATAGTTAGCAAATTGTGAAGCAACAAAAATTCGCCCATTGAAAAATGCCCGTTTAAAATGATTTGGGTTTTAAAAAAAAGAGTAAAAAAGTGGTTAAAAAGATGAAAACATCAAAAGATCGATAAGTGAGGACTTCAGGATTAATATTTTTTAGTCCAAAAGTACACACTAAAAAAATGTATACATATATGTACATATGCCCATAATGTATATAGGTAGTAATTTAAGTACAATAGAACCAAACTATATGATATCTCCCTTAAATCTAAGTAATATAATCAACACTAATAATTTAAAAAAATATTTTCATTTATCAAGGTCTCCAAATGCGTATGAATATGTTGATCCTTTCTATTTTTTTTAACATAAAAAAATTGGTAAAATATTAGAATGCTCACCTTTTAAACAAAATTAGTGCAATGCCCACCCTTGAACAAAATCCTGGCCCCACCAAGAAGTTCTATTATGAACATAAAAAGTAAAAAATCTATTCGGATGATTGTAGTGGTCTTAATTAGGACACACAGTTGGATCTATGATGAAAATTCTAAGGATCATACATCCAATTGTGTGGACCTAAGGATGATTGTACTCAGTGAGGATCAAACAATTCATCCAACAAAAATGAGCACGCACGCCCATTCAATCAAGTAGTCTTTTTTTAAATGTTCAATCAAGATATGCCTGCATGCACGATTAAATTATTCTTTGATCATGTGCACGACCATGTGGATTTACTAGTTAAGTTGGTTAGTTGTACCACTAGTTTATGGATCCCCATCCCCTAAAGAGATTATCTAAAATTATATCATTTTTCTATATATATTTTCACTGCTAGGGGCATACATCTCCCACTTCTTAATCCTTACTTTGACAAAGATGCCGCGTTCGATCACGGAATGAATTTTGCAATAGTTGGAGCCACTGCACTTAACACTTCCTTCTTAGCGATTAACAACATTCAAGTGTCAGTCATCGGCTAACAAGTCTCTTTCTGTCCAACTTGAGTGGTTCAACACCTATCTCAAATCAGTATTCTACATCGATACAAGTGATTTCATATAATAATATAAGCGTCTTATCAAGTTTAGTTACTTCATGATGATATAATTATAATATCAATTATTAACTTACTTTTTTTGTCTGATTAACCATTGTTAGAGTTTAAAAGGATACTTAAAAAGACTCTTTTCTTGGTTGGGGAGGTTGGAGGCAACGGTTATAACTACGATTTCTTACAAGGCAAAACTATTGTCGATGTTAAAACTTTAGTACCCGATGTCATCCAAAGCTTTAAGCATGCAATTGGGGTAAGTTTTTAATTTTTTTCCCTAAAAAGTAAGAATATATTTTTTATGATATATATTTATTTGATGGAATCAATTTATTCAAAATTAATATTCTTGTTTGTCATGATGGATGCAGAAAGTGATGCATCATGGCGCTGCTAGAAATTTTCCAATTAGATGTTTACCAATTTATCTTACTGCATTTCAAAGCAACGATACATCATCTTACGATGAGAACAAGTACCTAAAAGGCTTAAAATGACTTTGCGATGTATCACAACAATTATCTCCAGAGAGGCCTCCAACTGTTGAATGAAGAATACTATGGTGTTGTTATAATAGATATTAACTATTACGAAGCTTTTTCTTGTCAGTTCTTTGATAAGAACTCATTGGTTACAAGTGATAAGAGCTTGCTGATCACAAGTTTAATGGCAAAAATAGAAAGAAAAAGATAAAGACTAAGAAGGAAAAAGAAGTTCAGCTAGAGAGAAATTGATGTAGGACATTTAACCGATACTCCCCAAAAGCCGCGACTGTTGGTAGCGTGAGATTAAATTCCTTTATATCATAGGATCTATCTAGGTTCTCAGTCAACATGACCCCTCGTGGGCCCATATCACACAGGCCACCCCACCCCGAGTGTGCCCCATATTACGCAGGCTGCCCCACTCGAGCCCGGTATGAAAATGCCTCTGCATTAATCACCCCCAGTGAGGAGACTCGAACACGAGACATTTTGGTCTAATACCATTTTGATGCAGGACATTTAACCAATACTGCCCAAAAGCCGCAATTGTTGGTAGCATGAGATTAAATTCATTTTATCTCATAGGATCTATCTAGGTTCTCGGTCGACACGACCCCTCGTGGGCCCATATCACACAGGCCACCCCCTCGTTGGCCCATATCACACAGGCCACCCCACCCCGAGTGTGCCCCATATTACGCAGGCTGTCCCACTCGAGCCCGGTGTAAAAATGCCCCTGCAAATTAATAGAGGAGAAGAGAGAAATAGAAAGAGAAGTTAGAATTTCTTTGATATCTTTCTCATTACAAGCACGTAGCCTTATAGGCTTCCCTCTTACTAAATTAACCTAACATTAATACTTCTAATTAAAGAACTAGCCAAAACAGAAAATAAATCTATCAAAAGAGAAAGTAATACTTCTAATTAAAGAACTTGCTAAAATAAAAAATAAATCTACAAAAACATAAAGTAAATTTTGAATAGCATACCAGCAAATCTCTTGTGCAAATTCATGTGGAATCATATCATTCTTTATTGTGCTTCTTAGCTTGGCAAACTTTAGCTTTACCCTCTTTTATGGTCAAACGATTACACTTACAGATTAGTAGGTATCATATGAATGATATATTTTTATGATCATTTTTTATTATTATATTAGGATTAGGATATGAAGAAGAATCTATTCATAAAGAATGTTGTGGAACCAGAGGCGATTACAACTTCGATGTGATTAGGATGTGTGGAGCTGAATGGGTTCTTGTGTGCCCTAACCCGAACCTACGCATGAGTTGGGATGACGTTCATTTGACTCAAAAGGCTTACGAGCATATGACATTATTTTTCCTTCGGTTCATTGCTAATGAATTCTAATTTTTCTATTTGGGTGGTCTTTTTTTTTTCTCCAGTGTAGTAGACATACATTCTAATCTCAGTTTTTGTCATTATTTTTTTATTTTTTGGATAAGCTCGACTATTTGTTTGGGAGTTGAGATTAAATATTTTTGAAGTGATTACAAGAAAATTTTCTTTATTTATTTACATTTTTGATAAGCAAGAAGAGATATTCTTTAATGAACCCAATTGATAGCCTGACCTCTATTACGCTTATTAGATTGGTTCTATCAAAATTAAAACATTGCATATGTTCACTAAAATGGTGGTCTTTAATTGTATAGTATTCTTCCGGGTTCGTGTAGTGGAAATTTCGACGACCACCAGTGTCTCGACCTTAGGACGAGTATTATCGAGGATGCTAAGTTGCTAACACTGTTCACTGTTCGCACTGAAATAACCCCAAACTAAATAATTGTCAAGTTGGCCAGACACTATTCCGGGCAATCTCGTGGACGGAGTGCAAGTTCCCGGGTTAAAAAATACCCTCGAGGACCCCATAACAAAGTTTGTGTAAATTGAACTGCTGCTTTGTTGAATGCACCGACAATATAGTATGTTTTGGTGGGTTTAATTCAATCGAATGCAATGGACAAATTGTCACCATTCAGGAAAAAAAAATGGACAAATTGTCATCCATTTTGTCTTGCACCACAAATTAATTAACTACACCTGGTTTTGGACGGTGGTGATGTTGACTCACAATTTTATTGTCGATCAATATTTTTGTTTCTGATTTAACAGAACGGCGTTGAAAATCTTCTAATAAAGCTACATCCAAGATAACGGCATTGTTTGGGATGTCAACAGGTCGGTTCGGGTATCAAGAAACCCAGAACCGGAACAAGTAGATCTAGAACCGAAACTGTTAAAATGTGAAAAAATATATATGAGTAAACTAATTTTCATACTTTTTTTTTTGGGAATTTTTGACATACCCCCCATGTTATCTTTAAAATTTGACATACCCCCTGAAAAAAGCTGCATACCCCCCTATGACTCGGTCCACTGTCATTTGACCAGTGTTGACCTGAGTTGACTACCTAATTTTGTATTAAAGGACAAAAGTGCCTTTGTCTTCAACATTAGATCAAGGGTTTGGGTTTAGGCCAAAACCCATACCCCAAATCAAGCATGAAAAGAGGAGATTAAAAATTAAAATTAAAATCCATGTTAGTAAACTTGAGAGATTTTTTTGGTTTCTTGATGAATTAAACAAATATTGAGAAGAAAAAACCCCAAAAAATAAATAAAACTCATGAATGAATGTGATTTTTTATGGATTTTATTGTAGAATAAAATTTTAAAATTGGGAGAACCCATCTTTTCAAAATCCACATCTCAAAAGCTTAAAATGTAAATTATTTTGTCTTATTTTTTATTTTTGTTAATGAAAAATTTAAAACTCAAATTGTATGCTCTGTGTATTTTTTTTTTAACCTCGGGTTTTAAATTATTGCCGAAGTGGTGGCCAGCCGGCCGTGAGACTCCGGTGGGTTGGTCGCCTGTGGGCGGCCAACCAATTAGAATCTCTTGGCCAGCCGTCCACCATAGCCGTTTGATTTGGGGTTTGGGTTTTGGCCCATACCCTTGTTCTAAGGTTGAAGACAAGGGCATTTTTGCCATTTAATACAAAATTTAGTAGTCAACTCGGGTCAACACCGGTCAAATGACAGTGGACCGAGTCATAGGGGGGTATGTCAGCTTTTTCAAATTGTGGGGGGTATGTCAAATTTTAAAGATAACATGGGGGGTATGTCAAAAATTCCCTTTTTTTTTTTTTAAGAAACTTGACGTCTTTAAAACTACTATATACGTCGGTTCCGGGTTCTATCGGTTCGGCTCCAGTTTGGTCAGGATACTAGCGTGCCAAGAGCCACAACCTATTAATACTTTAGTTCCAGGTCTTATTGGTTCCGGATCTTTTTGGGTCCAGTTCTGAAATAGGTAGTCCCGGAGCCGAAATAATCAGGACCAGTTCCTATCGGGTGTACAGTCGGGCTACCCTACCCGAGTCTTCCGGATATGGGTGTCGTGACACCCCTAGATATTGGTTAATGGTGTACAATTGGTAAGTGTGGGCATTATGGTCAATTCACAGTAAAACTGCACTAACAGTCAACGGTGTGAAGTGGCTGACCACAATATGAGCCACGTGGCACATTGTTAGAGGACATTGAATGTATGGATGTTTGGCCAATCCCTAGGTGGATCTACAAACCAAAAATCAACCCGATTAGGGATTTCTAAGCATTGGATTGGAGTCATTTTCATGAGGTGATTTTAACCGTGGGAATTTGAGAATTATTGATCATTATCTGGGATACAAGGTTCCAAAGGTTTGAAATTACTAGTCAGGCTGATTTTTGGTTCGTAGGTCCACCTAGGGATTGGCCAAACATCCGGTCAGCGTCCTCTAATACTGTGCCACGCGGCTCGTACTGTGGACAGTCAGCGGCTTCGCTGACGGTCAGCGAAGTTTCTGATTGGGTCAGTTGGGCACATGTTGGGGTCGGGTTATACGCCTGATACGTATCCTCGACAAAAGGGAAAACAGATCGCGGTTTGGTTTCTTTGAGGAAAAATGGTCTGCTTTGACGATTCCTTCGACGATCTTTTATAGCCATAGCTTCGGCTTTCCGCAAGCTTCAAACACGAAGAAGCTATGTTGCAGGACAAGTTTCGGACCTCATGGACACGTGTCCCCTTCTTCCTCTTACTACTCTCCAATGCTGCTTTGAGGTTGCTCGCTGCACCACAGCGGATTTTGGCACCCGCCCGTTTTTCTGCCGGAAGTTGCAGAAGAGAAATGGTAACCCTTCTCACTATCTCTTTTAATTCTTTTAAGATCTGCTTAGCACCAGTTAGAGAATCCCAACCGTTCGATTTCGCTACTGTTTTTGAACTAGTCACATCAAAGGCATCCGCAAGGAAGTTCATTGATAAAACTGTTAAGATTGTCTCAAAGAGGCAGTACGCATCACCGATCAGACGGTCGGTGCGAATGAACATATACACCTGTTGGTCGGTATATTAACACCAACTGACGTTTCAGTTATTAAGATATTTGGAATGCAAAATGGGTTAATTTTTAGTAATAAAAACCCAATCATGTAAACACCCATAAGAGGTTTTTTTATTTTTATAATTTCAATTTTCCTAGAAAGATATGCACATGTTTGTGTCTTAATTTCTGAACTATTGTGTTGGAAAATTCGGGTTCATTCCCGTACTCTCGTTCCCAGGTAACATTGGTACATTAAAACTAGGAACAAGTAAAAGCTACTCCTTTCTATTTGCCTTTGTGTTTCTTCTTGATTTATGTTGTTGCATATCTTTGATCAGGACAGTGGGGAGTTTGGCTCTAAGAACAACACTGCATTCTCAGAAAAATGTAGTAAAGTTTCGCCTCTTAAAGACGCATTGAAGTTCTTTGATGCTGACTTCTTCAAGGATTCAAAGGTAATTAGATGAATTTGTGTGCAAGATCATCCATCCATGTTGAAGAAAAAAAAAGGTTTAGGTTTGGCTTTAATGGATTGTAGAATTTATAATTCTTATGTCGCATAGGTTCAGGAGATGGCTAAGGGTGCGGAAGAATTCAATATCCCCATCTTCAGATCAAACAGGAAGTTGGTTGCTTCTGTTGATGGAGGGTTGCACAACCCATCTGTTTTGGTTTTCAATCCTGATTGGGGTGGTAATGAAACACTCCACGAAAACAAAACATTTAGTTATCCTTCTGTTTCCAGCATACAAAAGCCAAGTGGAGAAGAAGACATCGCCTTCTTGAGTGTAAGTCTTGCTGCAATTCACATTTGGTCAAATGCAGGCTATAGTGTCTCTCTCATGCTTTCTCATTCCACTAACTGAACTACGGGTGTGTATCAGGTTCTTGAACTGGGACACCTTATTAAAACAAAGCAAATTACATCTCAGGAGCTTACTAAAATATTCCTTCAAAGATTAAATAAGTTAGTAACGTGGTTCAAGCAATTACGTTATAAATTTGTGCTCTCTGTATATACCAAGTTCTCCCTTCTACTAATGGTGCATATTGTATTGTGATTCCAATAGGTATGATCATGCTCTTGAAGCTGTGGTTTCTTATACAGAAGACTTAGCATACAAGCAGGCAAAAGAGGCTGATGATTTACTTGGCCAAGGAGTGTATTTAGGTATCTCCCCATTCTATTTACTCATCACACCACTCTCGTGAGTTTTTTGTCATGGTCACGTGCATATTTGAAATGTAGTACCATTACAACTTATTGAGTCGTTTTGCATTTAGGGAATTGATTGGTGATATCATTATTATAACGGCACTGTGTCTCAACCACTAATGTGGTGGACATGCAAACTGTCCAGACCATCGAATGGATGAACCCAGCAAAGGAGATATACTAGTCAAAAAACAACCTGATCAGATCCTAACCATATTTGACAAATGGAAATTCTGCTGAGCCATTTGTCACAGTTTCTTCCTTTTACAGTCTTGAAGAATGTAATGGATCCAAAGGTCAGGATTACTTGATCAGGCTGATTTTGGGGAAGGAGATCTCCTAGGTGGGTTGGAGTGATGTGAATTAGTCATCATGTCCACTTGTAAGGTAGAGAACCGAACCCATAGTATTATAAGAACAATATTATGGTAGGATAGGCTGCAAATATTCTTTCCATAACTCTTTGGTGAGAATTGTAATCTCATTTATCATTTCACCTCTGTGTTCAATACCATCAGTTAAGTATCATTCTTCCATGGATTGAATGTTCAGTGTATTATAGGTCCTCTCCACGGAATTCCTTATGGATTGAAAGATATAATTTCAGTGCCCCAATATAAGACCACTTGGGGTTCAACAACTTTCCAGAATCAAGTTCTTGACATGGAAGCTTGGGTTTACAAGAGGTACACCTTGGACTTGAAAATCTGAAATGCTCTTAGAAAGTAAGTTTTGTCGCTCTTAGCTTGACCGGCTCTTGATTTTTTACCATACAGGTTAAAATCTGCAGGGGCAGTTCTTATTGCCAAACTTGTTTCTGGATCACTAGCATATGATGACATATGGTTTGGGGGAAGAACTCGAAACCCATGGAATATTGAGGAATTCTCAACAGGTTCATCGGCTGGGCCTGCTGCCAGCACGTCAGCAGGTGTATTTTTTGGTTTCCTAAGATGTTCTTTTTCTTATTTAAACGATATCAAGAAGACTTTATTAAAAAGAATGAGAAAGGTACAAAGGGAATAAAAAGAAAAAGGAACACATTTTTAAAAAAAAGTTATTTTTTTAGTTTCCTTACAAGTGTTTTTCTTCCCTTTTTTTGTTTTTATTTTTTGGCATAGTTTTTTTTATTCCTGAGTCATTTTTCTAGTCTCAACATCAACAACTCTCATAAATAATGAAGACTCCTAATTTTCAAGAAGTTGTGTGCTAATCACAATTAAAGGTGAACTGTACTTATGAATCAGATGGAGTTGGAATCACAACACTTTATGAAAATTACCTTTTTATCCCACCCATAACATAAATTTTTTGTAAGATAAAATGTTTGGACTCTTATACCATCTGGTCTGAACACGGATTGGGTGGTGACGGACTCACATAATTGTTTGATCCTGTATCTGTTATCAGCCCTCCAACTTTTCATTTTTTAGAGAAGGTTGCCACCAATGAGAACACGTGATGGCACAAATTGACATGGATGCTATCATCATCATCATAATCCCTATCGCACTATAAGGGGTTGGCTGCACTAATCATGTTCCTCCATTCAATTTTATCTAAAACCATAACTTCCGTGTAGCAAGTGTCTTGGAATCTGCTCCCAATGCCTCAATTCACATCCTTTTTGGCCTTCTCCTCCATGTTGCTGGTCCCAAGCCCGTATGAGGGAGGAGGGTTACATCACGTTGACAGCTGGTGTAAAAACTTTGCCATATCCTTCTTCCAAATCCTGACATGACTGATAATACAAATTTAGCTACATTTTCTGGCAGTACAGTATTGTGGGTTGTTTAATTTTAAGGTAGATTTTGTTAATGATATTTTAATTTATTTTATAGTTTTTCGACCTAGTATTTTATATTAATATATTTGTAAGTGTTGTCATGTTATTATCTAGATGTGTCTGCATGTTGGATTTTCTGAGCTCTTGGATTTGAAGCAGAAACCTGCTCTGAATATGGGTTGCTCTGACTAAAATGACTTTCTTTCTTCACCTCCCCGCCAACCCAGGTCTGGTTCCATTTGCAATTGGTTCAGAAACAGCTGGCTCCATTTCATACCCTGCTGCACGTTGCGGCGTGACAGCATTGCGCCCAACTTTTGGTGCTGTTGGCCGAACCGGTGTTATGAGCATCTCTGAAAGCTTGGTAGTTCAGCAGCATTGTCCTACATGTGTCAGCTGTTTTTTTATTTCACAGAGAAGTGACTATGGAATCTTAATTTCTTTTGTTCAACAGGATAAGCTTGGCCCTTTCTGCAGAAGTGCCGTGGATTGTGCACTTGTTCTGGATGCCATACGAGGAAAGGATCCAGATGACCTCTCATCCAGAGACATTTTCCTCAAGGACCCATTTTTGGTTGACATAAAAAACCTCACGGTCGGGTATCTTGAAGATGCTGAGATGGAGGTCTGTAAACCTGTTGTTTTAGATTAAATTAATAAACCCAAAGGACACTAGTTCAGATGTATGTCTGTGCAATGTTCAAAAACTCGCCTGTTGACTTGACCTCGGCCAAGTCACGTTCTTTATAAAATTGGTGGGCTCTTGTGGACCCATATGATCTGTAGATTGATCTAAGACTAATCATGCTTGTAAGTGTCCTTATTCTGAAACTTCTTGGAATACTTCGCAGGTTGTTACTGTTCTTGCTTCAAAGGGTGTCAATATGGTCCCTTTTGAACTGAATTATACAGTGGATTCTGTTCAAGGCATCCTAAATTTCACAATGGACGTTGACATGTTGACTCACTTTGACGAGTGGCAGCGCTCAGGACAGGATGATGTTTATGAAGCTCAAGATCAATGGCCAATAGAATTGCGCCGTGCACGGATGATACCTGCAGTAGACTACCTGCAGGTTTGTCAGCTGTCCACATATGTCGATCTTTAGTTGGAATGGCAGCGTAAAATTTGAAGATGGTTGTTAAAAATTCAAGCTACATAAGACTTACTTATCATATTAGAAGATACAGAAGACAAAAAAACTGAAAAAATGTGATCATAGATAAGATTATGGCCCAAGCAACTATGATCAAGCTTCCGACCCAGATAGTCTATTTACAACGTTGATAGCATCACTTTGTACTGAATCATATAGAGCATCTGTACCCATTAGATTTTGAAGAGTAGTATGGATATATGAATCGGATAGAAGGCCAAAGTCCATTTGTTGGCTTGGTTAGAGTGATCCAATTAGACCAATTTATGGGATAGAATTTCTCCTAATGGGGTTCACAGTCTAGATGGCTCAGTGTGCTCCACATGGGTCCTGGATGGGGAAGGAAGAATGAAATCCTGCCTTCATCTCCATTTCATCGCCCCTCAGTTCCATAATTATTAGACCAACACCAAATGGTGGGTCTGGTGGGTCGGCCTTGCTGCTTGCCCACCACATGTACCACCTTGCCACTAGTCGACCTTTCCTATTGTATATAAGATCTAAGTTCAGCTCCTAGTCACAAAAGTCTCCGAATTTTTTAAAAAATCTCCAAAAATCTCCGATTTTTTGAATTCACGAATCAATCGCCAAATAATCGGCAAAAACGGTAAAATCTCCGATTAATAAAAAAACTAGGCGATTAATCAGCGATTTTGCCGAATTTTGCCGATTAATCGACTGAGACCAATTTTATGCCCCTTTTGATTCCGATTTTGCCGATTTTTGGAATTATGAATGATATATGATGCTTATGAGTTATGACTTATGACTTATTATTATGGAATTATAGATGTGTTTTTCATCATATAAATGTGTTTTGTTAAAACAACCTTTCTAACTTGAAAAATAACATAATATACTTGTTTATTTTTGCCGATTTCAGCCGATTTTTACCGAATTTATCCGAATTTTCCCGACTTGACCCCTTGCCGATTTATTGCCGAATCCCGACTTTGTGACTATGGTTCAGCTGCGAACTATGTCCCAAAGGATTTAAATTAATTCATAGTGCACGAGTATAATTCCTCGATCCTACAATGATTGTATCTGTATGTGGGCGGCTAATTAATTTAGAGAGAATAAAGAAAAAATGCCTTATGTTTGTTTATTTGTTAATTATTTCGTAAAGATGGAGTGTTGGTTTGTCCACAGGCGCAAAGAGCACGGGGGAAATTGATTCGGGAAATTCGCAAGAGCTTTACTGTTGATGCATTTATAGGCAATGCAACCGATTGGGAGAGAGTCTGCATGGGAAATCTTGTGGGCATGCCAGTTATCATTGTTCCTACAGGATTTAAGAGCATTTCGAACCCACCCTCAGGTGGTACTAGACGAAGAACCACCATCACAACTGGCATATATGCTCCCCCTCAACATGACCATGTTGTAAGTAATCTCTGTTAACCAAGACATATCTATGTTAATGATTTCCTTGCAGTCATTCTAGGATTAAGCAACCCATATATTATTGATCTTTGTAGTTTCTGATTTGTGAGTAACAACTAACACCACGTGGATTAACTTGGGGTCTATTTGGTTACCACCATGGATTTGTAATTGGAATTAGAATTCCAAAACTTGTGATTCTAGAAATTTAGATTCTAAGAACCGAAATTGCTTGTGTTTGGTTGTACCATGGAATTTGCTTTGAATTCCAATTTAGTTGTTTGGGTATGTAATAGAATTGGAGTTTCCTACTTAAATAATCTTATAAATAGTAGTTTCTATATAAGAGAAATATCTTATCATGTATGCAAATACTTTGTTGAAAACTTTCAACGTAGTGAATATGGACAAAAAGTCATCTCACTCTGTACTAGACATCGGAAGTTCATATATTATATATAGTTGTTTGCTACGATGTTTATCCGTTTTCCTTTCATGTTTGCAGGCTCTAGCATTAGCCATGGCTTACCAATCTGTCACCAATCACCATAAACAGCGTCCACCAATCGACGATCTTAGGCCAAACGATTACATTCTAAATCCACCTACAGTCGCCTACCCTCCTCGACGATAGTAATTAAAGGGTTTTATATCTGCAGCTTCAGTGCTGTGAACAATTCACCCATTCATGGTATGGTGAATGGACTTATCCATCAATGTTACAGTGATGGTAATTTACAGGTTTTATATCTGCCGAACATTATTTTCTTTTTTGAGTTAAAGATTTATAGATTCCTGGACATCTTTGTTTCTTTTGGTTCTAACCTCCAGAATGGGGCTTACCTAGAGATGAGGCTGGTTAGAGGATGTTAACCATCAGATATTGAGTTAACTAAAGTGGATAAAAGGAAGGGAAATTTTCATAAAATTTCCTTGATTTGATTAGAAAAGTAATAACCAGGAAAAAGTAGGCCATTCACTTGTTAACCTATGTCACGGACTGACAAAAAATAATTCAAAAAGACGACAATTTTTAGACGTTTGCCTCACAGCCGTTGCCTTGTATGTTCTCTTGGATTTTGCAGTTGTACCATTTAGGCTTCTGTCTTTCTCTAATAACCTTCGAGGGTAACAACCAACTCCATATCGCTTCCAAAGAAAAGAAGATGATTGATATTTAAAGCTAGGATTTTAAAATAGTTGCAAATAGGGAAATGTTGTCATGCTTCAAATCAAAGATGAAGATGTTGAGATGGATGTGTGGTAAGATAGGGAAAGACAAAATTTCGAACGGCGAGATGGTTTGGTCCAGTACAACGAAGACCAATAACAGCACCAGTGAGGAGGATTGTGCAAGTTGAAGGGCCAAATAGGGCGAAGAAAATGCCTAAACAGACGTAGGGTGAGGTTCTAAGAGGAGTTTTTTAAGAAACTGGACATAATTGAATATAGGAATAAGATTTGTGTAATACTCTGAATTATTGTTCTGTGTTATTTGTTGTATTTAATAATAATTTATGGTTGAGTAGTATTTATCATGGTTTTAAAAACAGCCGTTTAAACAGTAACGCCCCAAGCCCATTTCCGTTAAAACACGTTTTAACGCTTTTGAATTTAACGGCTGTTAAAACCGTTTAAACAGCCGTTAAATTCTGAAAATTTTTGTGAAAAACAATAGCCGTTAAATTCTATTTTCTTTTTTATAATTTTCAAATTTCAAAATTTGAATTTCAGTGCCATTTTTTCCGTTAAAAACCCTTTAATTCCATTTTTTTCTCCATATTTTCTATTTTTGCCCCTGGCCATTTCAATCCGTTTAAACGGCTGTTTAAACGGTAATGCCCCCCAGTCCATTTAACCGTTAAAACAGCCTCCTTTAAACCTTGGTATTTATGTCTTCTTGTATTTGATGGGCTTTAAAAACCAAATTTGAGACTATTTGGACTCAAATAACCCAGAATAAAGCCCATATGAATCCTTAGGGTCATAGGCTCATTTCTGACCCAAACTTAAACTATTTTAGGACTTTTTGATCATATTTAAGCAGCCTTTAGAAGTCCGAAAATCACTTTTATTTTACAAAAAATTGGAAAACTCTCTCTTTTCTCTCTCAAGGAAGCTAAGGTTTGGTAAAATCCTTGGTGTAAATATTAGATTCTTCTCTTAATCGGTGATTAAGGCAAGTGAAACCTTGATCTACCCCTTTTATGTGTTATTTGCTTAATAAAAAAAAAGTTAGATTAGGCTTTGGTGTGAAAATTTGTGATTAGAATGCTTGATTTAGGGTTTTGAGTTGTATAAAAATTATTTCTTATGATTCTACATAATCTGGATGTTTTTATGTATTTTTATTGAGTAATGTCATCAATGGAAATCGTTAAACGTTATGGTAACTCATCTGGAGATTTTTTTTAATTTGGTCATCCCGGAAGTTATCAGATTCCGCCTTCTAGGACTAGATCAAGTAACTGTTAGTTTTTCGTACCAAAAATCAGTCCGATTAGTGATTTCTAAGCGATTCGATTGAAGTTATTTTCATGGGTTGATTTTAACGGTAAGAATTCGAACATTATTTGGGTGCAAAGATCCAAAGGTTGTAAATCACTAATCAGGTTGATTTTTGGTTCAGAGGTCCATGAGGGACTGGACAAACATCCATTCCGTTAGCGTCCACTAGGAGTGTGCCACGTGGCCTGTGGTTTTCATCGTGACAAAGCATCTGTCAAACGCTGTGATAGAAGTTTTACTCGGAACAGTTTGCCTCGTTGCGACGTTGACGGCGACAACATGCAAAATTTTCGATGGCCCCGGGGGACTTCAAACTTTGATGTCCCCCTCCCAAAATGTCTGACAATTACCACTTTTTGACCACTAACCAAGGGCTTAACCAGGGTTGAGTTAAGTGATTGGGGTACTTGTCAGACATTTTGGGTGGGGGGGACTTCAATCCGGGGCCAGCAAATGTTTTCTCAGATAACCTGTACATATATGACCCCACCACCTACGAGCATAACTATGACGCAATGTTGATGACGGACCACAATATAGGCCACTTGGCAGTGGGCACACTCTTAGATAATATACGTATGGATCTTTGCCCCCCATGTCTAGGTGGACTTACATACTAAAAAAAACCCGATTAGTGATCTCAAACCTTTGAATCTTTGTACCCAAATAATCTCGAAATCCACGGTTAAAAATCAACCAATGAAAATGACTCCAATCCTATCCTTAGAAATCACTAATTCGACTTAATTTTGGTATGTAGCTCCACTTAGGGATGGCCAAACATCTATACGGTCATATTATCTAAGAGTATGCTACGTGACTCATACTGTGGTCCGTTATAAGTGTTGACGACGGGCATACGTCAGCAAAGTTCTACTCCACCACCTACATGGATTCAAAACCTAGAAGTTGTTCGCTTTGGCTGTGACTTTCCAGGATTACCCTTACGTATCCAATGAATTAGACATAATTTCGTTTGTAATTACGAAATCCCCCTCCAACCCTACAATTATTTGTGGGTCGGGCTCCGTTGACGGATCTAAAATGACAGGTTAAAATGACAGGGACAAAATATAAGCCAGGCGGCACACTGTTACAGGACTCTGACCGTACGGATGTTTATCCTATCCCATGATAGACCTACAGACCAAAAATCAGCCTGATTAGTGATTTATAGGCTTTGGACTGGACTTATTTTCATGGGCTGATCTCAACTGTGGGAATTTGAGCAGTATTTGAGGTACAAAGATGCAACAATTATAAATTACTAATCAGGCTGATTTTTGGTTTGTAGGTCTATCATGGGATAGGACAAACATCCGTACGTTCAGAGTCCCGTAACAGTGTGCCGCCTGGCTTATATTGTGTCCCTGTGTCATTTTAGATCTGTCAAAGGAGCCCGACCGAAAATAGAAATTGGAAAGTTTACTCCCCGCCCGAGTAAAACTTCTGTCAGAACGGGTTGTGTGTGACCGAAGCCGGTCAACCGACAATACGAGTCACGGGGCACACTATTAGAGGGCGCTGACCATACGGATGTTTGGCCAGTCTATCGGTGAAGCCGGTCACAACCCACAATATGAGCCACGTGGCACATTATTAGAGGGCGCTGATGGATGTGTTGGCCAGTCCTGCAAACTAAAAATCGGCCCGATTAGTGATTTACAACCTTTGGATCTTTGCACCCAAATAATGCTCAAATTCCTACGGTTAAAATCAACCCATGAAAGTAACTTCAATCCAATACTTAGAAATCAGTAACTAGGCTGAATTTTGATTTGCAGGTCCACCAGGGGACTGGCCAAACATCCATACGGTCAGCGCCCTCTAATAGCGAGTCATGTGCCGGTATTGTGGGTTGTGAGTCTTGTGACCCGCTTACAACGGCACGTGGCTCGTATTGTGGGTTGTGAGTCTTGTGACCGGCTTACAACCCGTTGTGACAGAAGTTTTACTATTTACTCCCCACCCAGCCACACATCAATAAGAGGACGAGCTCAGTACGAGAGAAAGCTGTGTCGGAATTAATTGTCTTAAAAGTAAAACGTCCCCGTTGTCAGTCTTCCGGCTTTCACTAAAATTTACGTGGGAATACCACTTCCCCTAAAATTTAATAGTAATATAGGGCAGTGGCCACTTAATAGGACAATGCTTCCTAAGGGAGTGTAAAATCGAATTGTTTACTGTGATTATTTGGTGATGATCTATGCACGCTGACTCAAACCCACCAAGCAGCTGTGCTATGATACAGACACTGTATCAAAATTTTGATGTACAAGTCCCTCAAAATACCAGGCGTCGCACTCTTTTGGACCCGCCGACCCCTTGAATGCATGGACCACTTCTTGGTGGACCTACACAACAAAAATCAGATATTAGTGATTTCTAGGCGCTCAATTTGAGCACTTTCTCGTTATGGGCTTCATGAACAAACCTATAAGTTGGTTCCAAGCCCATGATGAAAAAGTACAAAAATCCAATGTAGTACTAATCATGCTGATTTTTGGTGTATAAGTCCACTGAGATGTTGGCTAAACATTCATGAGATCGGCGGGCTGAAAGAGTGCCACATGTCAACTTGAGGGAGTTCTGCGTCAAAATTTTGATGCAGAGTCTGTATCGTAGATTTTCCCTCCATCAAATAACCATAGCTTGATTGGCTTCATGTCTCCACTCTTACTAGCTACTTGAGATATACAACAAAGTTAATGCACATTTACGTTTGGGTACTAAATAATGGCACACCCCTCATTGTGAACCCCCTGTCTGTTGGCATGTTCCTCACGCCATGCCACAGTTGCGTCCAAGCAGAGAGAAGTCCTCTCCCATTGACACGTGGCAAGGGAGAAGGCTTATTTAAAGAGCCCATTTGGAAGAGAAAGAGGGGCACAGAACCGGAGAAATGCTGTAGAGAGAATAAAAAGAAGAGAGAATTTATGTATACTAGAGAGAGATTTAGTGTAGAGAAGGAAAGTAATGAGAGAAGAAAATGTGCCGACTAGTCGGCACCTATTGTATTCTGTAAAGCATTGTTTGCATAATGAAATATCAGCCATTAGATCGGCTCTTCTCCCTAGATGTAGTTGTTGGCTAGAGACCGACAACGAACCACGTAAGCGTCCCTCTGTTCATTTCTGTATCATTTCATTGTTTATTATGTTATTTATCACTAATGTGAATGATTGTGTGGTACATGAATCAAGGAAAATCTGATGGCGACCCTGGATTCACCATCCACAGCACATCAAAGATTCGATAATATCATGCAGGCTTCTTTCAAGGCTCTATTGTTTTTTCACTGAAATGGATTGGAAAAATGAGCTTTGCTTTTGAAATGGCGATTCCCTAATCGTCTATGTTGAACGCTGATGAACATATGATTTATCATCCACAGTTGACATTGCTGTCAATACCAATTGTGGGTAAATAAAATGACAGAAGATGGATGTATTCGGAAACATACACCGCGAAGCACTAGATCGCTCCCCAAAGCCCTAAAGGTCCTTTTTGATCGACATGTGGAAAATGAGGGAGCCTATAAAAAAAAGTTTGCAAAAGAGAAGTGGTTCGCACTTTTAGAGAAACAACCCTAAAGAAGCTAGAGAGAGAGAGAGACAAGCTAGAGGAAAGCAAGAGAGAGAAAGATGCAGCAGATGGCATCAATGTATATTGTAAACGGATGATTTTGATAGTGAAGATTGGCCATTGCTGACATCCAGTGGATGTAGTCACCGGCAAGAGTCCCGGCAACGAACCATGTATGTATTGTGTTGTTTGTGATTTATCTCTTTAATTTTATTGTTTATATTGCCTCTATTAATTTGTGTTGATTGCTTGTGGGACGATTGGAGATCGGATGGCAAACCCGGTTTTATCCCATACACCAAACACTTTGTTCATTAAAAAAAAAAAACTAACCCCTCAATCAGGACCAATAATCAATGGCCAAGTCTTGACTAGGAGTCGGCCTAATTCAAAATTTCAAACCATAATACACATATAACAATTTGATGTATTCAACCATCTGAACAGTCTTGATAGCTAAATCGACAAACAGGGCCCATTGAGGATGGTGGATGTGAGTTCCGTTATATAGAACTCTATATTTTAGTACTAACCATGATTTAGAAAATGGCCGTTGTAACAGTAACACCACGATCCTGTTACGTTAAAAAATGGGCTCAGCGTCATAATGTGCATATAAAAAAAATGACTTATTTTTAAAATAAGGGTCGGGCTCGGGGACTCCATTTTTACCCCCATTTTGGCGGACCCACATAGAAGATGGATCAATGGCTTATTTTTGGTGAGGATGATCTCTATGGTGAGGAGATCATCCTCACAAAAATTCAAATCATTCTGATATTTATAGACTGGTTTAGAAGCTGAAGAATTATGGACCGTCGATTTTTACCATGTAGCTTGAAAACACATTTGATGGGGTTAGAAATTTCAGAATGGGCTGATTTTTTGTTGGGGTGATCTATATGGTGAGGAGATCATCCCCACCAAAAACCAGCCATTGATTCATCTTCTCCGTGGGTCCGCCAAAAATAGGTGTCAGAAATGGGGTCCCCCCAAGCCCGACACTTGATGTGACAAGATATACCTCATGCTTTTTGGCGTTAGGTAGCACCATTTTTGTTGCTCACCCCTGCCATCTGGGCCCACTCATGGAAGTTTAACCCACCCCTTGATAGACATTCATACCAAAAATCGGCTTGGTTGATGATCTTTAGCCATTGGTTTTAGTAGTAAAAAAGTGTTTTAATCCAACGACTAGAATCAAGCCTTAAAAAGTACTAAAATCTAATGGCTAGAGATTACCAATCATGGTAATTTTTGGTTTGTATATCCAGCAAAGAGTGGGCTAACATCTATGTGATCAGTGGCCCCAAAGGGCAATAGTGAGTAACAAAACGGTGCTATGTGATGTCCAAAAGTGCGAGGTATACCAGTTTTTGTGGTGTGAAGCATGAGGTATACCTTGTTACATCTTTTTCCAAAAAAATAATAATATTGTGAATACTTTTTTGGGTCGTGACGTAACAAGGTATACTTGAGATCTTTTCATATGCAGTATACCTTAAAGGCTGTCAACCCTAACCCAACCCAACCCAACCCTATCCTATCGGATTTGTCGTGTTGGTCAATTTCTTAATTTTTTTCTATTAGTTGAAAAGATCAATATTTTTTTTCATATTAAAATAATTTATTAGTCAATACAATAACCATTAAATAATAATTTCATTTCCAACACCTCATGGAAGAAAACATAATATTTTCATAATAAGGGAAAAGTTACCAAAAAATTAATAAAAATAATTATCAAAGAAAACATGATATTTTCAATATCAACCAATCACGTAAAATGCTAAAATATAGTTTCAAGTGCATTTTGTAATCCCACACAAGGGTTGTAGTTTGTAGGACAAATATTCATGCGTTGCTGCATTTGCCAAAATGTAGTGTGGATGTTTGTCCATATACTAATACATATATGTAGGTTGTATGTTAGGTTCGGGTTGGGCCAAGCCTCAACTCTAGCCCGACCCAATTTGATTGGGTTACCAAAATTCCGGCCCCGATCCCAACCCAACCCTAACGACGCCAGGTTCAACCCGGTGGCTCGAGTTGAGCCCACCCAAGTTGTAGCCTTTATCATACTAACTTAAGGCAGTGCTGAGTGAATCTAGTATGCAAATAGTTGCATACTTTTGAGTATGTAAATATGGTCATAAAGCGACACTTAAGAACTAAACCCCCTGGTTAACCTAGTTAAGGTCCTTGAAGAGATAGGTTGAGAGTTTGGTTGTTATGTGGGCCACATTTGTATACTCCAAAGTATGCAATTGCAACCATTTGCACAGTAGATTCTCGGGCAATTCTGCCATGGAATAGAATTTTACTGACCGATCATAACATGAGCCACATGTACACTATTAGAGGATACTGACCCTATGGATGTTTGGCCAATCCCTAGGTGGTTCGACATATGAAAAATTGGCCGGATTAGTGATGTCAAACCTTTGGATCTTTGTACTCCAAATAATAGTCAATGATGTTCAAATTCCACAGTTAAAAATTAACCCATGGAAATGATTCCAATCCAATGATTAGAAATCATTAATCAGGCTAATTTTTGGTCTGTATGTCTATCTAGGGTTGGGTGAAACATCTCTACGGTCAGAAATTTCTAAGAATATGCCACGTGGCTTATATTGTGGGCGGTAATTGCGGTTACCATAGTTCTACTCTGCTGGCATCATCCCAGTGGCCATCGTCTCAATGAAAGTTAATTTGAGTAAAACTTGTGTCACAAGATGTTGTGACGGGGTCACATCATTCAATACGAGCCATGTGGTATACTATTAGAGGACGATGACCGTATGGATGTTTGGCCAGTCCCTCGGTGGAACGGTACACAAAAAATCAGCTTGATTAGTGATTTTAACCGATTCCATTGAAGTTATTTTCAAGGGTTGATTTTAACGGTAGGTAATTGAGCATTATTGAGCGTTATTTGGGTGCAAAATCCAAAGGTTGTAAATCACTAATCACGCTGATTTTTGGTTTGTAGGTCCATCGAGGGACTGGTCAAACATCCATACGGTCACCGCCCTCTGATCGTGTGCCACGTGGCTCGTATTGAGTGCTGTGACCGGCTTCCGTCACAACATCTTGTGACACAAGTTTTACTCAATTTCGGAGACCATTCAGCTGCATGAAGTATAAACCTAGGGCTTAGGAATAAGGATACTATAAGCTGTGTTGCTGTCAGCTTCAGGAGGATGATCAACGGGTCCCATATTGTTGCTCTGTGATTCACACCACACAAGGCGAAGTTCATCCAACGGTCTGGACCCTAAGCATGACGTCTTCGTGGGGCTGACAGCATCACCTTCAAAAAAAAGAGTCGTGTTCCGTAATTTTGTCGTACTATATCAGTATATCTAACCGTTCGTAAATTTCTACGCCGATTTAGTGTGATCGACCATAGAAACTCCGGTTTTCGATCCATGCTTATCCTACGCCAACGCCAGGGGAAATAATCGGCGGAGGGCATTTTAGTAAAAAGTCCAAAGCATGGGACTCGGACTGAGTAAAACTTCGGTCACATGCGTGCTGACCGAAGCCGGTCGCCACGCATAATACGAGCCACGTGGCACACTATTAGAGGGCGATGCCCGTAATGATGTTTGACCAGTCACTCAGGGGACCTGCAAACCAAAAATCAGCCTGATTAGTGATTTAGAACCTTTGGATCTTGCACCCAAAAACGCTCAAGAATGCTCAAATTCCTACGAATTAATATCAACCCATGAAAATAACTTAAATCCAACTCTTAGAAATCATTGATCAGGTTTTTTTTTGGTTTGTTGGTCCACTAGTGATTGCCCAAACATCCATACGGTCAGTGCCCTCTAATATTATGCTACGTGGCTCGTATTGTGCATGGTGACCCGGTCACCACGCACTGTGACCGGCTTCGGTCACCACGCACTGTGACCGAAGTTTTAATTTACCGAAAGGAGATTGTACGTACATACTCGCCAACACTAGGGGCAATAATCGGAAAGGGTATTGCAGTAAAAAGCCCAAAAGCACTTCGACTCGCAGTAGGAAGGTGTTTTAAGTAATTTTACCGAACTTCAATTGGATACTTCGATCATCCCCCGAGGCCTTCACGATCCGAGTCGCAGATACGCTATAAATATCCTCTTCCTCACTTCGGAGAGTTAGTACAGATCGACCTCCGATCGATTTCGTTTTCTCCGCTCGATCCCAAAGAGGCCTCGCGCTTCTTCAGATTTGTTCTCGAATAGATTGAGGTGAGTCGTTCTCAGATCTCTGATCTCGATCTCTCTTACGAAACAAGTTCAGATCTGTTTTCTCCGTGCAAAAGGCTGTGTTTTTTCCGTTCGTTTGATGCGATTCTGAGATAATTTTGTAATCTAGATCATTTTATTCGTGGATCTTCCTAAGTTTTCGATCTGTACTGTTATGTCACTTTGGATATCGATCTGCTCAATCTATTCGTCTCTTTTTGCTAATTTTTTAGTTGGAAATTAGATCAATTTTACCGATCATACGATTTCTTATTGTAGCTAGATTCGTCTACGAATTTGTCATGATAGGGAGTGTTGTAAGATTTTAATGGAGATCGCATGTGGTTTTGAAGTTTTTTTGTCTACGGATTCGTGTTTCACGGATCTGAGAATTCTACTGTACGATGTTCTTCTTCTGACCGATTCCATCGTTTTTTCGCTGTTTATGTTCTTTCTGCTATGTGGAATGGAGTTACTAATCTGATTTTGTTTTCAAATCGTTGTCTTCCTTATACTGTATCTGATTACCGAAGGATACAGATTTTTGGGCATGATTGATATTCAACAAATTAGATTTAAATTATTCTCATTTGGTTGGACGTGATTTTGATGTTTTCGACCGTTGTCCATCTGCTTATACAACACTTTCTGATCGGATTCTGTACCACGTTGTTTTTTATTTCCTACATGTTTCTTTTTTCCCTTTTTATCGTCTGCTTTGGTGGAGGTTTCCTCCGTTCCTTCAATGATTCGGGTTGAAGTATAAATAAAGGAAAACGATGAAAGGATTACAAAAAGATGGATACCCCTGAGGTGGTGATTTTATCCCTTTTGTTTTGAGGATACTTGATGTGGATGTTTTGTGTGTGCAGATTTTAGCAGTTGATATGGCATCAACGGCTGCACCCTCAGGATGGCTGAAAGGAAGAGTGAAAGCTGTTACATCGGGGGATTGCTTGGTGATAATGGGGATCACGCAGGCAGCAATCCCACCCGAGAAGGCAATCACATTGTCGTCTCTTATTGCTCCTAGACTGGTATTTTATTAGCTCCCCAAAACTCATTTCAACTGCACTTGTTAAGGTTTAAATATTCTAGCTCCATACTCATCTGTTTGTCTAGATTGCAGGAAATATACCAAATTTAAACTGAAGTTAACCTGAAATACTTGTTTCTCGCGTTTTGAGTCCCAAAATTTGCAATCTGACCTGTAGAGTGCGAAGTCAACTGGGATAAGGCGAGTATTAGGTGGCTTTCTTTAAGATGTTACGCTCCGGTGCAACAGATATGCGACCTGCCACCTCCAGGATACAACAGCCCAGTAACTTGCTGTTTGTTCCTCTTTTGCAAAAAGAGGAACCCCAAACTCTTTCCTACACCTTTACCTTCTTTTCGCAGTAAAACATATATCAAATTCAAAGTAAACTCCAATAATCACCAAGGTAGTAAAGAATTGAAAAAATCTGAGAACACTTTAGCAACACTGTAGTGATACTGCATGCTCTTAATCGGGCGTTTGCATGAAACTTTGCCTCAATGAATGGGGCAATCCAACAGTATTTAACGGCTAGAAGAAATCAAGATGAATAGTTAAAAATATATCAAGAAGATCAATGGTCATAAAGATAAATGTTGATCAACCGTTAGATATAAATTATTTTTTATTAAAAATATACAACACATTTCGACTGTCCTCATAACTCATAAACTCTGCTTGATTGGTTTCAAACTTTGTATTAAAGGGTATTACCATCAATATTAATTCAATTAAATTTTGGTATGTGCTGGTTTTCTTTTTCTATTTTTTTTTTCAATGAACTATGTTGAATTTTTTCTGTCCCAGAATTCCCCTCATCTGCATTTCTTCTTAAGCATTTATTTGTCTCACTCCAATTTTATTTACATCAGGCTGTGTTCATGCAATTGTTTGCTTTCATGCATAAGCTAAGACAAAGTCATATGAACTGTTTAGTGGGATTTCAATCCAATACAGTGGTTTTAGATATCAACAGCCTTTTCACCGCATGAATGTGAAGTTGTGCGTATCTTTAAATGTCAATGATACTCAATAATTAACTTTTAATGTACTGCCTGGTTAACCGTATTCTCTCTCTCTCGTTGCTGGTGTTGATTTGTTTGACTATTTGTTTGTATTGTAGGCCCGAAGAGGTGGTATTGATGAGCCCTTTGCATGGGAGAGCAGAGAGTATTTGAGGAAACTCTGCATAGGAAAGGTGCTTTGTTGAGAATTGGAAATTTCTCAGTCTTCATTTGGCAATATTACTACCTTTTTCCATAGCAAAGCATGTTTTTTCTAACTCTGGTTATATTATCTTGATTACTATAGGACGTCACATTCAGAGTAGATTATACTGTACCATCCATAGGGAGGGAATTTGGTTCTGTTTTCCTTGGCGATAAGAATCTCGCTGTGTTGGTTGTTTCTGAAGGCTGGGCAAAGGTCCTATCTGTTTCTTTCTGTACAATTACGAATTTTCAGCTTCGAATTTTCTTCCTGCTGATACAGATCTGGCATCTTTGCTTTATTGGGCTAAACAGATCTGATTCATGCAGGTTAGGGAGCAGGGCCAACAGAAAGGAGAAGCGAGCCCTTATTTAGCAGAATTGCTGCATCTTGAAGAGCAAGCTAAGCAGCAAGGTTTAGGCCGTTGGAGCAAGGTTAGTCTACTTTTTCTGTCTGTGTCTATATAAAATGGCAGAAAACTAGGAATAAGTCTCTAAACCCTATTTTGTCTTAAAATGGTGAGACTTATCCATTGTGTTTTGAGAAAAGGACGGGTTTCATTGGGGGGCTTGCACAGGAATGCCAAATTATGGAGCACATCCTCTTCAGACACTCAGGGTGTTCTTGTATATTATATGCCTGCAATTGACTGCACACACAACTTGAACTTTCCAGTTTTCTTGGTTGCTCGGGTACATCTTGATTACCTTCACGTGTTTGCATACTGGACATTCTCTGTACCCCAAATTGAATTAAATTAGGCATTTTTTTCATCGAATGTGGGGTATATGGTCTTCACCGTTCAGAATTGAGAGTTATCAAGCTTATGGAAGGAGCCTGGTGCTTCAGAGGCATCCATTAGGGACTTATAAGTGGTTGTTTTACTCTCACAATGCAGGTACCTGGTGCTTCAGAGGCAGCCATTAGGGACTTACCTCCCTCTGCCATTGGAGATCCTAGCAATCTGGACGCAATGGGCCTCTTAGCTGCAAACAAGGGCAGTCCTATGCAGGGCATTGTCGAGCAGGTTCGTGATGGAAGTACTGTTCGAGTCTACTTGCTCCCAGAGTTTCAGTTCGTTCAAGTTTTTGTCGCTGGAATCCAGGTAAGAATCTCCATTTGATCAGTAGTTCTTGTACCACTTGTATTCATTCTCTTACCTGCTTGTGTATTACATATTTAAATAACTCTCACATGTTTGAACTCTCACATGTTTGAATTAGGCCCCATCCATGGGAAGAAGGGCTGCAGTAGAAACTGTTGTTGAACCTGAAATAACTACTGATGAATCAAATGGAGAAGCTTCTGCTGAATCTCAACCCCCACTAACATCAGCACAGAGACTTGCAGCCTCTACAGCATCTTCTACTGAAGTATCCCCAGATCCATTTGGAAGGGAAGCTAAGCACTTCACTGAGACCCGTGTTTTAAATAGAGATGTGAGTGGATTTCACTTTTCAGATTATATTTTGCATCACATGTTCTGCATTTGGTCTCAGTTTCATGGTGGAACTTGCAGGTTCGCATTGTTCTGGAGGGTGTTGACAAATTCAGTAATCTAATTGGTTCATTGTATTATCCGGATGGTGATTCAGCAAAGGACCTGGCATTAGAGCTTGTAGAAAATGTATGTTCACTTACGCATTACAGTGGGAATCATTTGCTTATAGAAGAAGAGTAAATATGGTTCAATTCAGGCTATGTGATGATCCACTACTTTCAAAATTATTTCAGGATAATTTTATGGTTACTTGTTGGCTTCTTTAGGCTATTGTATGTCTTCATTAAGTTTGATATCTGTTGGAGAATATAGGATATGTGTGTATTCAGAATAATTAAAATGTGAAGTATGTAAATAGATGTAAAACTAGACAACAGAAACTGAGATGAACAAATAAGAAAAAGGAAGACATCGGTAGAGGCACGTTAGAATAACACTGTCCTTATGGTGGTGATTAGACGCCCCCTAAATGGTCAGAACCTCGGTGCTTTGCAGCCATTTACCTCCCAGGATATATTCTGATTAGTACTCTCTCTCTCTCTCTCTCTCTCTCTCTCTCTCCATGTAGGGTTTGGCTAAATATGTGGAGTGGAGTGCAAATATGATGGAGGAGGATGCCAAGCGGCGGCTAAAGAATGCTGAACTTAAATCCAAGAAGGACAGGTTAAGGATCTGGACTAACTATGTTCCACCGGCTACAAATTCAAAGGCGATTCATGACCAGAATTTCACAGGAAAGGCAAGTGGCTGGTCAAAGCAATGCTTTTGACAAGTACATTATTCTGTCCATTAAAACTTCTCACTCTTCTGTCCCCTTCTTTCTTTGGGTTTGTGCAGGTGGTGGAGGTTGTAAGTGGAGACTGCATCATTGTTGCTGATGATGCTGTCCCGTATGGTAGTCCATTAGCGGAGCGACGAGTCAATCTCTCAAGTATCAGGTCTCCCAAGTTGGGCAATCCTCGTAGAGAAGAAAAACCTGCTCCCTATGCCCGTGAAGCAAGGGATTTCCTGCGGACACGCCTTATTGGCCGTCAGGTATGTTGTGCACTTTTTCTGCACTTGATCGTCTACACACCCGGTCCTTTCAAATATGGAGTTCACCCAATTTAAATTATGATTCACATCTTTTCAGGTAAATGTTTCAATGGAATATTCTAGAAAGGTCGGCATGGCTGATGGACCCATACCAACAGCTGGCTCAGCAGACTCCAGGGTCATGGATTTTGGATCAGTCTTTCTGCTGTCTCCATCCAAGGTTGAGAGCGACGACACCAACCTGGGTCCACCTTCTGCAGCCAGCCAATCAGCAGGGGTAAATATCGCTGAGCTGGTGGTTGCTCGTGGCTTTGGGAATGTCATAAGACACCGGGATTTCGAGGAAAGATCAAACTATTATGATGCCCTCTTGGCCGCTGAATCACGTGCCATCGCTGGGAAGAAGGGGATCCATTCTGCCAAGGATCCTCCAGTGATGCACATAACAGACTTGCTAACGGTTAGAATGGATCCATTTTTGTTGTGAGTGCTTTTTCTTTTTCTATAAAATAGTCTTATTATATTCACTGTATTTTGTGTCAAATTGTCCCGCAGGCATCGGCAAAGAAAGCCAAAGATTTCTTACCATTTTTGCAACGGAGTAGGAGGCTACCTGCTGTTGTGGAATACGTCCTCAGCGGTCATCGGTTTAAATTGCTAATTCCCAAGGAGACCTGCAGCATTGCATTCTCGTTTTCTGGAGTTAGATGCCCTGGTCGTGATGAGCCTTGTTCAGATGAAGCAATTGCTCTAATGAGAAGGAAGATACTGCAGAGGGACGTTGAGGTAGTGCTTTCCTCTATTAACGTTGGAGTTCTTCCATTTCCCTTCTCTTGCTAAATTTTCTGCTCTCTTACACAGATAGAAGTAGAAACTGTGGATAGAACTGGAACTTTCTTGGGATCTTTATGGGAGTCAAAGACCAACATGGCGGTGACACTTCTAGAAGCTGGACTGGCGAAGTTTCAAACTTTTGGTGCGGACAGGATCCCAGATGCTCACCTTCTTGCACAGGCTGAGCAATCTGCGAAGCAGCAGAGATTGAAAGTATGTATTTGAAACTTCTTACTGATATTTTGTCGCAGATATGGGAGAACTATCCATATTTGATTTGACTGTCCTATAAATCTTCTTTTTGATATTTTGTCGCAGATATGGGAGAACTACGTTGAAGGGAAAGAAGTTGCCAATGGTTCAGCTGTTGAAAGCAAACAGAAGGAAGTGCTTAAGGTGCTTGCTCCCCCACCCCCCATTTACATTGTAATGAAGTGTATAACTTGTCTTGGTGAACTTCTGTATTCAGGTTGTGGTTACCGAAGTTTTGGGTGGTGGTAAGTTCTATGTCCAAACAGTTGGAGATCAGAAAGTGGCCTCTCTCCAGCAACAGCTAGCTTCATTGAGCCTCCAAGAAGCTCCTGTTATTGGTGCCTTTAATCCTAAGAAAGGCGATATTGTCCTTGCTCAGTTCAGTGCGGATAATTCGTGGAACCGAGCCATGGTAAGAATGTCACACTCAGGATGCCAGATTTAACTCCAAAATCCATTTATTTCATCATTATACTGTTAAACATTTTCGAAGCATTAGAAGGGGAATGTCAGTGTAGCTCTTTCCATATATACTATTTGGCTGGTAAATTTTGTCCCTTTAATTGACTGAGAAAAATAAAGTGAATGATAGGTTTCCCTGAGCACTTCCCTGAGAAAATTTTTGGGGCTGCTTCTAACTCGTGGTTCTAAGTTGTCAGAAACTTGAACTTGTTTGAGACGGACTCTTGATTCGCTAAACAACAACTATTTGATAGGAATTTCGGAAGCAAAGCTTAAGGATTCTCTTTTGTTTGTGAAGAACTTAAAAGTTATGAAGATTATATTGTACCACAAAAATTAAGATTAACACCCCATTTTACTTCCTTTGTTGAACCTTCATCATGCTACTTTTTTATAAGGCCATCTGCGTTTGAGCCTCACATCCATGAGTCATTTTATGAGTCAAATAAAAGCATGAGTCAACGTATCCCCCCCCCCCCCCCCCCCCCCCCAACACACACACACACACACGGACTCTTCACAAGCATTCCATACCCTAGGGCCTCTTTAAAAACTTGCTCTCACACCTGCTTTCACTTTGTGCAACTAATTTTGAGGCTATTCATTCTGCCCATGAGATTCTTGGGCATGGCCCATCCCATAGATGCTCCAATTGGATAGTCTGTTGAGATCATTTGTTGTTTACTTGTTTGGGTATGCCTATTTTCTATCATATAGCTGAAAACTGTTCTGCTTCAAACTAGAGATTACTCGTAACTCCAAACTCTTTATAATTATTTTGTAGTTCATTTTGGAATCATATAACTATAATTTAGAATAATTTTTCATTCTCTTATATATTTGTTTGTTCTTTTATCAGAGAAGTTTAAGTCAGAAAAATGACATTTTTTTTTAACTTTGCCAAGGCACGTTTAGTGATCCCCTAGTACCTCCTTCACCTGTCAGAACTGTTTAACATGCCTTTTGACTAAGGAGAAATGCTTGTGATAATGAGGATAGAGAGACTGTGATTCAAGGTATAGTATCTCCTTGCTTGCTGCACTCTAATCGCTAGTAGGCTAGCTTCCTTGCTTGCATCCGTTTTCTTGCTTAGTATCTCCTCTTTGCCGTGCTCTTCTGGTACAAAGGACTAGACTGGTACAGGGAATGCTTACTGAAGCCACTATCGCCTGCCTATTGCACCTTACCAATATCATAAGCTGCTGTTGGCTTTATGGCATATGAGACTTCGCTACCTTTCGCCTTTATAGTAGTAGGGGCTAGCGAGCACCAATTCTGGATATTAATGCCATCCTCATTGGGCTTGCCACCTCCCTTGATTGAACCTTTCCTGGATCAACAGAAAGGGAGATCTAAAGAAAGAATGAAGAGAGAACGGAACAAGCAACGGAACGAGCACCTTGCGCGAAAGCCCATTGCATGTTAAGATATGCTGGAGATGGGGAGGCTTGCCTCCTCGTTCCATTTACCTATGCCATGATGCTCATGGGCAGCTTATCTCTAATTGGATTCCCTTTTCCAACTGGATTTTATTCCAAAGATGTGATCTTAGAGCTCGCTTACGCTAATTGTTCAATATGCTAAATCTATTCAAGAACCTTCGAAAATAAAATAAAAATATAATGTTGACAGAATGTCTTTTATCCTTTAGGTGAATGAATATTTTGACGAGTTTGTATAGTGATTTTCATTTGCCTACTATTTTGTGTGAATTCTCATTTGCTTTGGAACTATTATAGTTGTTTTACCAAGGTCATAAAATAGTTTGGTTGGTATCCGATGTGATTTTTCAGTTGCTTAGGAACCGTTTGTAATATTTCAGCTATTTTACGTTAGTTTTGAAACTTGGGATCAGTTCTAATTTTTAATATCGATGCTGAATTTGTATTCATGTTTGTAAGGATATGGGAACTCTCATAATTTGCTAAATAAAGAGTAGTGTCTCTCTTTGAATTTTTAATTATATTTCATCCCGGCTTAGCCACCATAAAATTATATTTTCATGGATACAATTTATCACGTCCATTATTCATTATTGCGACTAACTTTTATTTAATGTATAAAGATTGTCAATGCACCACGAGGAGCTGTTGAATCACCGAAGGACACGTTCGAAGTTTTCTACATTGACTATGGGAACCAAGATCTTGTTCCTTACAGCTGCTTGCGGCCTCTAGATCCTTCTGTATCCTCTGCACCTGGCCTTGCTCAGTTGTGCAGCCTTGCATACATAAAGGTCCCGGGCTTGGAGGAGGATTTTGGTCAAGAAGCTGCGGAATATCTAAGTGAGTGCACGCTAAATAGTTCCAGAGAGCTCAGGGCCATGGTTGAGGAAAGGGATACTTCAGGAGGAAAAGTTAAAGGACAGGGAACTGGGACGGTCATTATTGCAACTCTGGTTGATGTGGAGGCTGGCTCCAGTATCAACGCAGCCATGCTGCAGGTTTAACCAGTCACCCTTTCTTCTCTTGAAACTTCTTTTTGATTAAACTAGAGCTTCCTGATTTTTATGAGTAGTACTATTCCAACTGTGTTCAGCTTTCCGATAAGTACAAAGATAAACTTGATTATCAAAAACTGAAAAGAAATAACATCTTAAAAGAATTACTGACAATGCCCAAAACTCTGGGTCTAACTTTTGCATGCTATCTGAGCTTTCATAATTCAATTATGCTGTGAGTCAATATTTGAGTTGGGGCAAGTTACTGGCAGCCCAGCCAAATTTTGTTGGCTTGGCCAAATTCTGAAATGTAGGCAAGTTGACTCAAACTGCATGAAGCTGTCTTATAAAGTAGATATGAAAGGAGAGGTCTCACTACATCTGTTAGACATCATGCACCTTTAGACCCATAACCCAGCATCTTTCTTCCCCCCTTTTTAAATGTATTTATATTTTTTGAATAGTTTAATTAATGGTCAAGAACTCACTGAATGATTTTTGAACACTTCACTAGGGGCCACGTGGCATTCCATGAGGAATGAGTCAATACTTAGTTTCATTTTTTTGGCTGAGTTCAACACTTGGAAACTGAAAGACTGGTCTCCATGATGAGCACTATGTTCTCGACTTTTTGGGGGATTTCGTGTTATCTAACTGGGGATGTTTTCTTTTTCTTTTCACCATCTTCAGGAAGGACTCGCCAGGTTAGAAAGAAGGAAGAGGTGGGACACCAAGGAAAGACAGTCAGCCCTTGATCAATTGGAAGAATTTCAGGCTAAAGCAAAGCGTGAGAGGCTGAAGATGTGGCAGTACGGAGATATCCAGTCGGATGACGAGGACTCAGCTCCGCCTGTTAGGAAAGCCGCCGGCCGCCGGTAAATACAATTTCAGTGTTATGTGAGATGAGTTAAGTTATAGGGGCAATGCCATGCTGCTAGGGAAATAGAATAGAAACATTTTCGGGAGAGCTATCTTGTTTTTATTTTTCTTCTTATTATCTTTTTTATTTCTCTTTTGAACTTTTGAGATAAGGGGATAATTTTTTTTTAACAATTAATAAGGAGAACACCCATTCTGCTTGCGTTCTTGCGAAGGCAGCTGAGAAAATTTTCTTATCTTAGCGGAAGTTTGAAAGTCTTGTTTTTATTTTCTGCTGCGTCTCAGATTTTGGTTCATACCTGTTGCATTTATGTTGTGTAGGCCCATATTTCTTGGAACAAAGCTTCTTTTTTTTTTCCTCTTGAAAATGGCAGTATTCTGATTTACTTCGTTGTAAATCTGAGAATTCAGACCAAATAGTCACCAGTCAATTTGGTGTAAAAATGGCGACGAGGGAAGTTTTTTAACTGGGTACAGATTTGTTGGAAGAATATTTTCCCCATCGTTTAATTGTGACGGGAAAAGTTGCTGTTTTTTTGTAAAAAAAATCAGTATGGACTTGGGAATATGGTCTGTTGGCCAGTGAATCAATGGTTCAAGAGGAGCTTGACGCCAATTTTGGTGGAGGGAGCAAAGGCTGAATGCAATAGGGTTTGTGAGAAAGCCGGATCTAGAACTATGTAGCTCCTCTGCTCTGACCTGTTGGGACCTCCTTTGTTAACTTCTAAACCACATTATCAATAGACCCACTAACGTCCTCTACTTGCTTTTCTAAAATGTCCTAAATATGATAGCGAGAATTACCATAAAAGTCGTAGTTACGAGCACGTTGGTCGTATCTGACCGTAGAAAAAACTTTCGTCCGATTTAGTCGTACTTTATGGCTTGGTAAACTAATAAGTCTTCTTTGGTTATTTTTACTATTAAAGATATTTTAAATTAGAATGAAAAGACGACAATGCCCTTATCAGGATCTTTGACTGACACTGGTACAATTCTTCGTTTACGACGCTTGAAAAATTAATTCATTTGAAAAACTTTTGTCATCTGTTTCACTATTGTTATTGGTTCAACTACTTCACTGAAACTAAAATGGTGTTGGTTCAATCAGTTTGAGCTTAATACTCAAACTTGAAATAAAATATCGACTTAACAAAATGGTTACAGAAATAGATAAGTTATTGAGAGTGAAACGGAGTTTTAAACATGTCTTATAAAATAGAAACAGTTAGGGAGATGAAGCTTTGTTTGTAGATTTTAAGGTTTAGTATTCAAACTGAAAACAAAATCGTGAAAATGATACTGGTTCGATCAACGATTCCTTTGACAGAATTTTGTCTGATGTACTATTGTTACAGGGGTTCATCTTCATTGTGCATTTTCCCATCTTCTCTTAATTATCATCTAATTTTGCTTGTGATTCAACTAAGTTGTGTTCAATACTCAAATTGAAAACGAATACATGTTCCACGAAAATGGTACTGGTTCAATCGATCTAGAAAAAAAAAATTTTGTTCAGTTTCCAGCATTGTCACATGGGTTCTTCTTCGTTGAGATGCATTTCTCATCATCTTTTCATTATAGTCTAATTGTATTAGTGTTTCAACTAAGTTGAGCTCAATACTCAAACTGTAAACAGATACATACATTATGAAAATGGTACTGGTTCAACCAGTTTTGTGAAAATGGTATTGTTTCAACTGGTTTGGGGAAAATGGTCATAGTTCAACCAGTTTCGTGAATATCATTACTAAAACTTGAGAGACGATTCTTGTTTGACGAAAATGAAAGTGATAACAATCTTCTTCAGCTTCTTCCTTAAAGATTCTTGCTTAACGAAAATTAAAGTAGTAACCATCTTCTTCACCTTCTTCTTTCTTAATTAACTCTTGAAACTAGTGTTGCCTTCTTTATTCACCTTCAATGGCACATAGACAAGTTGCAAAGAATTGTAGAAGATAACTGGGATGCTATAAAATAGATGACTGTAATGAAATCTTTAAACTTGCACCACCTTCATCTTTCTTCACCTTGAATGGAGTATAAATGAGTTGCAAAGAGTTATAAAGGAAGAAAATAGAGGGAAAGAGCTGTGAACCAAGAAAATAAAGGGAAAAAGCTATAGAAGAAGAAAATGGAGAAAAAAAAGCTCAAGAGCAAGAAAATGGAGGGAACGAGCTAGACAAAAGTGACGTACAGTACTGTGTCGTCAGTCAAACCTCAAATCAAATGATACTATCAATTCAAACTGATATTAGCTGGAGGGTAGTATGGACATTTCAAAAGAAAGGCCTTAATGGGCAAACAATTAAACCAAAGTGTCCATAGTTTTGTAGAGGGGACTAAATGGTCAATATTTTTATAAACATGGACTTAAAAGTAATTTTTCCTATAATATGCATTTAATACGAGTATAATATAATTCCTCGTAGAATAAAATAATATGGTAGTCAATTCACGTATTAAATGGGAAATTGCTAACTAGGTGTGTGACCAAGTTCGTTGAACTTATTTTTATGTAGAAAACCTATAGGTCTAAACATGCATTGAGGTATAGAACCAATGTTTCTAAACCTACTTACTCGTCGGCAAACGAACGTTCAACTGCCAATCAACCCAGGCAAACCGAGATCTTCGTATCACACCATAAATAATTTTTTTTTAACTTCCCAGATCAAACGGTTTTCGAGTTAAACAGCCCATTTTGAATTGATGTAATGTAATGATCGTGAGTAGTTTTTGAATGAAATTCTGGTTTGATGTTCACCTAGATAGGTTTCGGGATGGCCTCATCATTCGAACCAAGAGAATAACCGGTCCTGTAGGGTACGGTCCAGTCCAGTCCAGTCCACTTTTTCTAAAAGTACTGTATAGAACAATTCCTTGTCTCAGCTAAAGTAACTACTTCTCTAGATATTAGGTATTGGTAGGTGACTCATTCCTCTCCCGCTCTGCATTTCTAAACCTAGTTAATGCTTTTCGGTAAGCTAGGGCACTTTTTTTTTTTATCAAAAAATAACTTAACCCTCAGAACATCAGGTTTTGCTCACGGACGCTCACCACCATCCATATGAGCCATGTGGCATATTCTTAGAGACCACTGACTGTATGATGTCTGACTCATCCCTTAGTGGACCTATAGAGTAAAAGTTAGTCTGATTGGTGATTTATAGCCGTTGGATCTGAGTACCCAAATAATGCTCGAATACTGCGGATGAAAATCAACCCATAAAAGGACTAAAATCCAAAGGTTGGTATTCACCAATCAGGCTGATATTTTATATGTAAGTCTATCTAGGGATGGGACAAACATCCATAGGATTAATACTCTCTAAGAGCGTTCCACGTGGCTCATATGAAGACGATCGTGAGCAAAAAAGACTTCATACATGTGCAGCGCGTGATAGAGAGGGCGGTCTTAAAGTCTCAAGCCATATTTAATTTTTGGGAATTTGTCTTATCCACCTTTGCAACTTGGCACGTGGTCTATTGGGTCAAAATATCTAACGCGACCCCTCTCTAAGCAAGTAAAACATGTCACTCAACCTTAGTAGGCCCAAAAGCTTGTGTGGAAAAAAACCAAAAAAATGAGTTTTTGGTAGATAAAAAAAAAGCGTCGGGCTCGGGGGACATCCATTTTTGACCCTCATTTTTGCGTACCCACATAGAAGATGAATCAATGGCTGATTTTTGGTAAGGATGATCTCTATGGTGAGGAGATCATCCTCAAAAAAATTCAAATCCTTCTGATATTCATAGACTGGTTTAGAAGCTGAAGAATTATGGACCGTCGATTTTTACAGTATAACTTGAAAACCGACATTTGATGGGGTTAGAAATTTCAGAATGGGCTGATTTTGTGTTGGGGTGATCTATACGGTGAGGAGATCATACCCACCAAAAATCAGCCATTGATTCATCTTCTATGTGGGTACGCCAAAATGGGGGTAAAAAAATGGGTGTCCCTCGAACCCGACCCCAAAAAAAAACAGTGAATTATAATTATATAATCGACACAAACATGATTTTAGGTGAGTCACGTCAAGACAAAATTAGAAAATCAAAGATAGCCCGCACGTTTGGATCATTTTCTAAAAAGGCATATGGGGGGTGAGTGGGGCCCAAACACGACCAGACTACTCTCTCTATATAGCCTTTTTATTGGTCCATTAATGTTTTACATGAAAGAGACCATGAGACGCCTATGCTGACATTTTTTGTGGACCATGAGACGCCTTAGATAGATACAATGCTGCCAAGGTGGATGCACCAATACTCCCCAAGTGAATCATGGGTCAAACCAATTTTTTTGCTCAGAAACTTGCGCTACTCACAAAGAAATTAGAAAAATATATTAATTTTTCCAATTTTTTTTTTCTTCTTCTCTGAAGTGTACATTGTCTCTATTTATTTATTTAATTTAATTTAAATTTTTTGAAGTGCTCTAGAGTGGGTAGGGTCGTGCTTAGGGGTGTCAACGGGTCGGTTCCCTTTCTCAAAATGACGGATCCCAAACCAGAACCGATTATGTAGTTTATGTCGGTTCCGGTTCCGGGTATATTGGGTCCAATCTTGATAATATGAGAATTTAACACTATATTTATCTATCAGTTCTGGTTTTTATCAGTTTCGGTTCCATATTAAACTGCGTACCCAAAACCAGAACCATTATTTTCGTTTCGATTCTGGTTCTTTTTTAATCGGTTCTCAAAAATGTGGAACCGGAACCAGTGTTTACGGTTCCGGTTGAACGGGTAACATTGACACCCCTAATCTTGCTATCCCACACTTAGGAGCAAAAAAAGAGCCGTGGACAATTGAATCCGAGAGACTGATAGTTCAGGTGGCAATGGCAACAACGGGTAAAATAGTCATTTTAGCCTTTTAGGTATTAATAAAGTCACCACCACGTGGCTTGTCGATTTCTTGAATCGGACGGTCAACGGCTAAACCGCACGGCTCTTTTTTGCAATTAAGAGTGGGATAACATTTTTCCTATGAATTAAGGATATTGAATACTATATTGCTACGTATCGTATACATAGATGGGTTCACTTTGCGATACTCTTAGTTCATAGAACTCTTGACCGTCTAGAGCTACACCCATTTCTTAAATCCAGTTCTTACACCCGGTGGTGGGGCCTACATGGAGATCATGTTGGACAATCCAACTGCTCAGTGAGTTTTTCATACTATGGTTACCCTCACAAAAATAATCAGGTCATTTCCACATTCGTAACTTCATGAAAATTTGACTCTAATTTAAAAAATCCAGACCATCCAATTAAAACACTATTTTGGGTCAATTTTTTATATTGTAAGCAATGTCGAAATGAACTGATTTTTGGTGATGATGATCATCATGACAAGATCAACTAAATATACGGTTGGATTGTCCAACTTGATTTCCATGTGGGCCCCACCACTGGGTGTAAGAATTGGATGTAAGAGATGGGTGTAGCTCTAGACCGATTCGGTTACAAAGATAGTGGTCCTCTGCTGGAACATCGCTTTCGTGTGTAATTCAAGTTACAGTGTGTGAACACGGAGGATTATTAAGATCCATTAAAATGGTAGGTGGACTTTTGTTGACTTATAGCCCACGTGCGGAGCTATGAAATCCCTCCATTTTGATATAAATTACAAAAAAAAAATCCAAGAAAAGTTGACTCCATTATATGATTCTAACCACCAGATCTATAAAATGTTTTTCCTCATATCATGCGATGGAATTGATGGTTGGGATCATCTTATCAGCTTGATTTTTCTATAATGTAAATTTCTTAGGGCATCCAAACAGGGCCTTAATTAGAAGACAAAAACTTGGTAACTTCTCAATTAAAACAAAGAAAAAAAATATTAGTAGGCAAACCATGTTTTAATCCTTATAGGTAATCGGATACAAAATCTCAGTCCCAGGTGTTTTTTTCAATTGATAGTAGGATATCCATGAACCAATCTCGGCCTCGGGTTTCCATAATTAATATTATTTTATTAGTCTCCAGCGACACAAATCCTTGTCGTACGCAACGTTAGTACCTAAAGCGTAACCGATACGGAAGGGACGAGTGTCTAGGTGAGAGCGAATCTTCGAGACTAATTAACATCGACGATTAAAATATAAAATGATAAATACATATAGTCGCCTTGCAAATTAAGATAATTAAAATCAAACTCGCGCGATAATAGATTTGACTCAGTCAAAACGCTCGTTGAATCGGGGAATCGAAGACGGGACGATTCATAGTCAAATTGAGTAATTAAACATTGGAACCAGGTGATTATTACATCTTACATTATATATTTTCATAATTTAAACATGTTAGTGAGAGGATCTAGGTTTAGGATAGAGTGAGAGACCTAGGGACCAATCAAAAAACTAGAATATAAAAATGTAATAAGGCCTGCATCCCATATTCTAAGAGAAAAAAAAAGGGGGTGATCAGATCTCCAACCAGGTCCACAGATAATTAGGTGATTTGCATCAATGGGGAATTGTTTTTGTTGTCACCCTCTCCTTAGACCAAGCAACACATAAAAGGAAGAAGAATAGAAAAAAAAAAAAAGGAGAAATTCTTCAGCATGGAAGTTCGATCTAACACGATTACTCAGCAGCAGCAAAAAAGATAGATGCCTTTGAATATTTTTGTAGGAAACCTGGTAAGACTTTTCTCGTTCTCGTATATTACTATTCTTAAATGCAACGTTGTACCCTCGTGCAACGTATCGTGAGGATAAAGTTGGTCGTTTGTGAGTCTCGATTCCTTTTTTTTTCCAAAGTTTGAAATTGTCTTCTCTCAAGCCAAATGAATTTCTCGGGGTCGATATATTGTCAAAATATCACTCTAATAATTCATTTGCAAGTCAAACGTGATTGCATTTGATCATTATGGTGGATAACCTACTTGGTGGGGTCACCACATAGAAAAGGAGAATCGTATTTCCCAGTTCCACCCATGGTGCAATGTGGGGTCCTTTTGTCAATTTGGATTTTGGACCGTCCCGATCAATTGTATTGATCATAAGGATGGCCCACACATTGGATAATGGAGTACGTGAGTGTGTTACATGGTGTATTTTTTATGCTCCTCAGTCCCTATAGTGACTCAGGAAAAAATTCGCCTCAGGCAAGTTTTTTTCGCCGTGGCGGAGCCAGGATTTTGTTCAAAGGGGCAGGCATCAACGTTGATGATGAACCATAGTATGAGCCATGTGGCACACTTTAGGAGACCAGTGACTGGATGTTCAGCCCATCCTTAGCGGACATTGAGACCAAAAATCAGCCTGATTAGTGATTTCTCACTGTTGAATTTGACTATTTTTATGGGAATATCTTTAACTGTTGGATTTGAGCATTATTTGGGGTACTCGGATCCAAAGGTTAGAAATAACTATGGAGGCTGATTTTTGGCATGAAAATCCGTAAGGAATGGGCCAAAAATCCATATGGTCAGTGACCTCTGAGAGTGTTGCACGTGGCTCATACTGTATGGTCCATTTAAGATGGGCCAAACTTTCAAACTTGAGGGGGGCAACTGCCCCCCGACCCTACTTAAGGTTGGGGGGTTGCCCCCTGGCTCCGCCACTGCTTAATGGGTAGTAATTGTGTATGTCGTGATAATATCGTGTTGTATCGCGAGATAGATTAGACCAATACAAATTCGTCGCCAGCCTCGTTTAGGCGGGATGTGTTTTAAAATTCTGAACTTGGTAGAAAAGAGTAAACCTTCGATGACACTGCAGTCAGCAACGCCGCTGACGGCAGTCAATATGAGCCACGTGGAGCATTCTCAAGAGGACACTGACCGTATGGATGTTTGGCCAGTCAGTAGGTGGACCTATAAACCAAAACATATCCTGATTGGTAATTTAAAACCTTTGGATCTTTGTACCCAAAAATGCTACGGTAAAAATCAACCAATGAAAATAACTTCAATCCAACGCTTAGAATTCACCGATCATATTTATATTTAGTTCGTAGGTCCAACTAGTGATTGGAAAAACATCCATACAGTAAGTATCCTCTCGAGAATGTGCCACGTGGATCATATTGACCAGTCAGCGGCGTTGCTGAGTGCAGTGTTAGCCAAGGTTTGCTCGGTAGAAAAGAGAATAGTTGGCTCTATGGTGGTCGTAATCGTCGAATAGATTCCGTATCTCTTCAAATAGAAAAAAATTAAAAAATAACCAAAAATACGACGGCAGCCGAGCTACAAAAACTATAGAGAGAGAGAGAGAGAGAGAGAGAGAGAGAGAGTTGTAGTCAAACAAAGCGTCGAACGTCCAAAACAGTCTGCAAGCGCCAGAAAGCTTTAGACGGTCTCACGCCTCTCCTCACAAAAAACCAAGTCCTCTGCTTTCTCCTTTCTATTATTCCATTTCACCCCAACCTTTTTATCGTATTCCATACACGTATACTTCGATCTCTCTCCTTCCCTCTCTCTCAACATATATATAAGTAGTATTATATAAGAACACACAAACCTCTATCAGCTTCTGATCAATCAATACCAACCCCCCAATGATGGAAATACCACCGACGATCTCTCACCCAACCAAAACCCTTGTTTTCTTTTTTCCTATCCTCCTTCAATCGTAAGAGATTCAGAAAATCTGTTATTTAAATTTGCAATTGGGCTCCCTCTTCTTCTGTGACTCTTCATCTGGGATCTGGGTTTCTTTCTCTCTTTCAAACAATATATAGTTTTACACGATCTGGGTTCGTTTCTGATCAATCAACCCAATCTCCTCTTCTGAGTTTCTCCGTCTTCTCTGAAACTTGTTTTATAGGGTTATGGGCTGATGGGTATCAAGTCTTTGAGCCTCCAAATGATCCCATGGTGCTTTCACTTGATGGGTAATCACATCTCCTGCGTACAGCTCAGGCCAGAACCACGGGCAGGGACCATCAAGCTCATCAAATCAGATGGTATCGTCAAGATCTACCACCGACCTATCAATGCTTCCGAGCTCATGCTCGAGTTCCCCAAACATCTTGTCTGCCATTCTGACTCCTTCTACATAGGGCAAAAGATCCCAGCTCTCTCTGAGAACGACGAGCTTCAGCTCGGCCATAAGTACTTTCTTCTCCCCAAACATTTCTTTCAGTCCGTCCTATCTTTCGTCACCATATCCTCATTCGCTTCCTCTCCTTCTCAATCGTCGACAATCTCTTCTTCATCGTCGAGGAATTCGAAAAACGCGTTTTTAAAGAAGGCAGCGAGTTGTCAACCGTTTGATATACGGAAAACACCATCTGGGTCTCTGCAGATACGCGTATCAGATGAGTTTATATCAAAACTAATGGAAGAAGGGAGGATTAAAGAAGAAGAAGAAGGTAATTCGTGTAAATCTAAAGGTAAGGTTTGCACTACGCCTCAGTTGCAGAAGGATTACGCGCAGCTTGTTGGGTTTCGGCAATGGACACCAAAGCTTGAGACGATAAGAGAATCGGAGAGGAGGAGGAAACTTGCTTCATTTGGGATTAAGAGAAGAAAGAAATCTCAATCGAAAGGGACACAAAAGACAGAGCGATCAGAACAACCTCATGTTACTTCTTCTCCTCCTCCTTCAAAGACAAAGATCAAAATCAAAGGCAAAAAGGGTTCTAAAATGTAGAGCTTTCGTTTCTTCTTCTTCTTTTTTTTTTTTTGCCTTTTTTATCTTACTGGGTCTTATTTCAGTCTGATGACTGATCTATTGTAGCTTGTAAAACTGGTTTTAGTTACACACATATTGAACTTACTCAAAACTCAAGATAATCTCTCTCAAATTCTCAATCTGTGATTTCCTTTTCTCCCTGTAATTTTAAGTTTTTAACTACGTGGAGTAGTCTTTAGGGCCCACTTACCTTATGGATATTTTATGGATATTTTGTCCACCTCTTGATGAACCTACAGATCAAAAATCAGTATAATTAGTGATTTATAACCGTTGAATTTAGTATTTTAATAACATGGTTTTGGATCGTAATCACTGATCAAGCTGATCTTTGGTACGTAGGTCCACCAAGGGGTGGTCCAGATTCCAAACATCCATAAAGGTCAGTGGGCCCTAAACTAAAGCTCCAAATGGCATTTTTGGGAGGGGGAGCCTTCAAAATTTGAAGTTCCCCGGGGCCAGCAAATATTTTCTCTTCTGTGTAAATATAGTTTCAGTGGAAAGAATGGACGTGTCTAGAAGATCACATAACGCAATCTGCCTGATTTGATGATTATATCTACGAGCCCATATTTTCAATCCGAGAACACGATTGGCCAAATGGTTATGATCGTGTGTCTGGGTTAAATCTGGAAAGTGAGAACACTTAGGTGGGACCATGTATATCTTTTTCTAAGTTGACCAAGGTCAAAGGTGGTGGGCTTTGTTTGGTTGTTGTCAGTTGGCAGCTCAGTTGGGTCTTTGGCAAGAGCTGGCATTCCTATTTCAGGTCGCAAAAAGACAAATTTGTGGTCAACAGAACGTCAGCATTCAGATCACACTAGGAGTCTGGCGAAAGCTAATATGCGCCGTCTAAGGAGCGAGCGCCACGATCCCATCCGTCCCCTACTACCCTATGATTTTTGGTCGTCTGTCAAAGTTTTTAGAGCCCCGTGAATCCAACGGCTCAAATCGTGTGGGTTAGATTCTGCCACGTGTATACATTTGTTTCACTTTTAAAGAGAGGTGCGATCATGGGAACGATTTTCTATACAACAATGAGCTAAAGCCTAAAATCCCGATGCTTGCCCTCTAACTCATGAGATGATTGGTAGCTCTCATGACCGTCCAATGAATGTACAATCATGATATTATGATCCTAACCATCCAATCATGTTGACTTTGCAGTCAATAGCAATATTAAATATCTAGTAACTTATTAGGGTTACTAGATTAGGGTTAATCCAAAAGATGAAACTTGTGTCACAAGATGTTGTGACGGAAGCACTCAATACGAGCAACGTGTCAAACGATCAGAGGGCGAAATGGATATTTGGCCAGTCCCTCGGTGGACCTACAAACCAAAAATCAACCTGATTAGTGAATTACAACCTTTGGATTTTTGCACCCAAATAACGCTCAATAATGCTCAGATTCCTACCGTTAAAATCAACCCATGAAAATAACTTCAACTGAATCAGTTAGAAATCACTAATCACGCTGATTTTTTGTGTACCGGTCCACCGAGGGACTGGCCAAACATCCATACGGTCATCGCCCTCTACTAGTATGCCACGTGGCTCGTATTAATGCTGTAACCGGCTTCTGTCACAACATCTTGTGACACAAGTTTTACTCATTGTTTGGAGGGTCTCGAACTAGTTAGTAAATTCCCGAACTATACCCGTTTAATACCGGAATTTTTTTTTTTTTTAAGAAACGTTTAATACGTCCGTGTAAAATAAAAAAATTAGAAAAAATCACGAATTTTAATACTATACGAATAAAATATGTATCATTCGCGTTTAATATATAAATTTATATTTTTTAAATAAAAAACATATTAAATGGCCGCATAAATGAAAAAAAATGGTAATATGTAGGCTTTTTAAGGCTAAACAAATATAACATTTCAACAATGACCGATTTTTTTTTATCCCGAAATTGAATTAAACTCGAACTTGTCCTGTTTCAAATCTTTGCCGTATACCGAATTGATAACCGGGGTTGGGGCACACCCTCACCGGGCATCACATTACCTATTACTATTTGAAAAGCAAAAAACTGGGGTTGGGGCACGCCCACGCCCTTCACAGGGGCTTTACTAGAGGCTCCCTCACATGCAACCGCACGTGCCGCCTCCTAGTGGTTTTAAAAAATGTTCAGCGGTGTCAATTTGTATCCATATAACCAGAACCCGGATTGGATTACGAGTTTATATTTTTGAGAACCTACAAAACAAGAATCAGAATCGAAATCGAACAAAAAATAACAGTTCCGATTGTGAATTTGTTTGATACCAGTGGGTAGCCCGTGCCAACGACACTCCATGACAAAGCATTTGCCAAAATCGGATGTAAGTGGCTGAGATCCACCGTCCAATTGGGGGATAAGATCTTGGCCCTTCTTTATTGAAGCCTATAAGAAGGGAGACCAAGGTTTAAGGAGGCCGTTTTAACGGTTAAACGGACTGGGGGCGTTGCCATTTAAACGGCCGTTAAAATGGATTGAAACTGTTAGGGGAAAAAATGAAAAAAAATGGATTTTAACTGTTTTAACGGAATTAAACGGTTTTAATGGCCATTTTTTTTACAAAATTTTTCAAAATTAAACAGCTGTTTAAACGATTTTAACGGCCGTTTAAACAATTTTAACAGCCGTTAAAACAAAAAAACGGCCGTTTTTTTCAAAACCGATAAAACGTGTTCAAACAGTTTTAACGGAAACGGGCTTGGGGCGTTACCGTTTAAACAGCCGTTTTTAAAACCATGAGGGAGACAACTGAGCTCCCTTGTTATATAGACTAGTGGGTGTCTCGTGCCATCAGCACTCCTCCACAAAGAATTTGCCAAAATCAAGTGAGTGGCGGAGATCCACCTGTCCATTTGGGGGAGGATTAGAGGAGGTATAAGTAGGGAGACAACTAATGTGTTTTGTTATATAGTATTGTAAATGGCCCATGCCGACGGCACTCTCCGACAAAAGCGTTTGCAAAAATTGGGTGCCTTCGGCACTCAAACGGTATAACGGACTGGAGCGTTACCGTTTTTTCTATTATAACGGCTGTTATAACGGATTGTATCGCACAGAAGGAGAAATGGGAAAATAACAAAAATAACAAAAAATAACCGTGTTGAAATTTAAATTTTGAATAAATTGAGGTCAAAGGAGGCGGATTGAGTGGCTGAAATCTAACCGTCCACATTAGATCGATGGATTTGATCTCAACCACTCTTTATCTAACCGTCCACATTAGATGGGTGGATAAGATAAGAGAATACAACTGAGTTGTCTTGATATATGCGTGGGTGGCCCGTGCCCGCGGCACTGTCCGACAAAGTGCTTGTTAAAATTGGGTGAGAGTTAATCTCAGCCACTCATTATTGAAGCCATATAAGATAAGAAGGGTATAAGAAAACCATTAAATTTCCATTAAATTCTATTTTTTTGAATTTCAGCACCACTTTTTTCCGTTAAAATGATTAAAATCAGTTAAAATCCATTTTTTCCATTTTTGCCCTGGCCGTTTCAATCTGCTTTAACAGTGACACCCCTCTTGAGGCATAAAAAGTGGGGCTCCTGAGCCTGACCCTTGGGCTATATGTAAATCCAACCCATTTCATTCCTTATATGTAGGTAAATAGTAGGTGACCCGAGCCCACGTCACTCATCGACAAAGCGTTTGTCAACATTGGGTGTGAGTGGCTGAGATCCATTGTCATTTGGTGTGCTAAGATCTCGGCCATCCTTTATGAAGCCGGATAAGAGGGGGAGACAACCGTCCTATTTTGTTATATAGACTAGTGGGTGCCCTGTGCCATCGGCACTCCTCGACAAAGAACTTACCAAAATCAGGTGAGTGGCGGTGATCCACTATCCATTTGGGGGAGGATTAGATCTCGGCCCTTTTTTGTTGATGCTTATAAGTGGAGGTATAAGTAGGGAGACAACCAAATGTTTTGTTATATAGAGTAGTAAATGGCACATGCCCACGGCACTCTCCGATTAAAGTGTGCAAAAATTGGGTGCCTTCGGCACTCAAACTGTATAACGGACTGGGGCGTTACCGTTTTTTCCATTATAACGGCTGTTATAACAGATTGTAATGCACAGAGGGAGAAATGGGAAAATAACAAAAAATAATGGTGTTGAAATTAAATTTTTTGAATAAATTGAGGTCAAATGAGACGGATTGAGTGGTTAAAATCTAACCGTCCACATTAGATCGATGGATTTGATCTCAACCGCTCTTTATCTAACCGTCCACATTAGATGGATGGATAAGATAAGAGAATACAACTGAGTTGTCTTGAAATATGTGTGGGTGGCCCATGCCCGCGGCACTTTCTGACAAAGTATTTGTCAAAATTGGGTGGGAGTTAATCTCAACCATTGATATGAAGCATAGTGGATCTTAGCCACTCATTATTGAAGCCATACAAGATAAGAAGGTTATAAGAAAACCATCATATAAGATAAGAGGGGTATAAGAAAACTATTAAATTTCCGTTAAATTCTATTTTATTTTTATTTTTAATTTTTAAATTTCAAAATTTAAAATTTGAATTTCAGCACCACTTTTTTTCTGTTAAAATCCATTTTTTTTCATTTTTGTTCCTAGCTGTTTCAATCCGTTTTAACGGTAACACCCCTTTCGAGGCATAAAAAGTGGGGCTCCTAAGCCCCTTGGGCTATATGTAAATCCAACCTATTTCATTCCTTATATGTAGGTAAATAGTAGGTGACCCGTGGCAACGGCACTCATCGACAAAGCGTGTGTCAAAATTGAGTGTGAGTGGTGGAGATCCACCGTCCATTTGGTGTTATAAGATCTCAGCCATCCTTTATGAAGTCGGATATGAGGGGAGACAACCGTCCTGTTTTGTTATATAGATTGGAATCGAACAGAAACCGATATATAAATATATTGTTAAATAAATAAATAGTATTAAAATTGTTATATTATCACGATTTGAATAGATGTAGCTGGAACCAGAACCAAACAATCGGTTCCAGTTTCAAATCCATTATTTTGAGAACCGGAACTGAAAGAACCGACATATTGATTCCAGTTCTAGGTACCAAAAAAACCGAACCGAGCCGCTAACACCCACCCTTATCCATAATCCATAGTATACCTAGCTCCGTTGTGGAGGAGGATGGACAAAACAAGCGTTAATGGGCCATGACAAAAATAATTCTCTGCTTTTAGGGGAATCAAGAACATTATGATTTAGGATTGAGAAAACTGCAGCTATTCGAAGCTTCCTTGATCATCTTTTATTACGGACCAGTATGATCCACGTGGCACAGTCTTAGATATTACTGATCCTATGGATGTTTGGCCCATCCCTAGATGAATCAGCTTGATAGTGATTTCTAACCTTTGGACCTGGGTATTCAAAATAATGCTTGATCTCACGGTTAGAAAAAACTTGCCGACCTCCGGTCAATGACCTTCACCCACAGTATGAGCCACGTGGCATATTGTTTTAGATGACACTGACCGTATGGATGTTTGGCCAATCCCTAGGTGGACCTAAAAACCAAAAATCAATTTGATTAGTGATTTCTAAGCTTTGGATTGGAGTCATTTTCATGGGTTGATTTCAACCGTTTGAATTTTGAGCATTTGTTTGGGGTATAAGATCGAAAGGTTTTAAATCACTAATCAGGCTGATTTTTAGGTTCTAGGTCCACCAAGGGATTGGCCAAACATCCATACAGTCAACGTCCTAAAAAAAATGCCACCTGGCTCATATTGTGGGCAGTCAGGCAAGTTTAACTAAAAAATAACTAATTAGGCTGATTTTTGGTCTGTAGGTCCACCTAGTGATGGACAAAACATACATACGGTCAGTGGTCTCTAAGGACTAAGACTGTGCCAAGTGGCTCATAATGTTGTCCGTGGTCAAAGAATCAAAGATTTACTATCTGTTAAGGATATCTTCGCAAGGTGAGAAACAATTTTAAAAGATCCGGAGATTATTTTCTAGTCAAGTCTGGTACATCGTATAATTACCACCGACATAGCTATTAGCTAGCTGTGAGTCTGTGACAGCGCGCTCTTAAGAATACTTATGTTTTGGATTAGGTTCCATACCTTGGGAAGATGAAAAAAACTTCTAGATAAGGGAAAACACCACTTGCCATCGAGTAAAACTGTGATGACAGGGCACAATATGAACCACGTGGCACACTCTTACAGGACTCTGACCGTATGGGTATTTTTCCAATCCCTAGGTGGACCTACAAACCAAAAATCGGCTTGATAAGTGATTTCAAACCTTTGGATCTTTGTACCTCAAATAATGGTCAATAATCCTCAAATTCCCAGTTAAAATCAACCCATGAAAATAATTCCAATCCAATGCCTAGAAATCACTAAGCAGGCTGATTTTTTGGTTTGTAGGTCCACCTAGGGATTGGCCAAACATCCATACGGTCAGAGTCGTCTAAGAGTGTGCCACGTGGTTAATATTGCTTCCTGTCAACAAATAATCATCAAGTAACGTCTCTGGACTGTAGCGGCATGGACTCTTGATGTCATCTCCCATTCAATAAAGATTCCTTCTAGTTGCCGTGGGTCCAGCCATGAAAGATTCTTTAAACAATCCCCAATAAGATGAAGAATAACATCTTACGCCTTGTCAAGAACTTCCCCATGAACATATTGAAGCAGTCTTAATAGTCAAAATAGAATTTCTAGTCAAATTTTATCTACTCGGAATCCAAGCTGTCCACAAGTTATCAAGGTCGGAATCCAAACCCCATCCTTTTTAGCATACAAATTTGTAAAATAAATGTGTGAATAAAATATTTTAAAACAGGGGTTTTGAACCTAGGACTAATAGGTTTCTTCTTTTTGAAATAAAAAAAAATATCCTAAGAAGTTTTGAACTTTAGACCTTAGGTATATTGCTTTTAAAACTGAACTTTCAAAAAGATTTTTAATTTAAAATTTTGGAGCGAAATAAAAAAGTGTTCCTACAATTTAAAATCAAAAGTTAGAGAGAAATTTTTGTCCCACATTGTTTGGGAGATTAGAAATCCTATAGTATACAACGATGAGAATTGGCCTAAAGGGTGGAGCCCTGGAATCCTAATTTTGTGCCACAAACCAAATAGCACGTGTGCTCGCCAAGCTGATCAGGTCACTCGCTGTGATAAACCCAGCCTATCTTTTTGCGCAAACAATCTTTAAAATCTTTCTTTGTTTTAAACATGTTTTTTTATTATTATGGTTTTAAACAATTTACGACATTAAATATTGTATTATTTAACGCTTAACACGATTTATTAAGGGCTCAAAGGATTACTCTACTCTACCTCTATCTATGTAAAGAAGGGGCAAGAGGATGTCTAAATCAAGGTTTAAAAAATGGCCGTTATACAGAAAGAAAATTTTGTGAAAATTTTGTTTTTTCCCGTTATTTTTCTGTTATATTCCGTTATTTTCCATTTTTGAAATTTTGAAATTTTGAAATTCAAATTTTAAAATTCAAAATTTGAATTTCAGCGCCATTTTTTCCGTTTTTTCCATTATTTTCCATTTTTTTCCATTTTTTTCCGTTTTTGCCTGAGCGTTATTTCCGTTATAATGGAAAAAACGGTAACGCCCCCAGTCCGTTATACCGTTATAACGGTCCCCTTTAAACCTTGGTCTAAATAACACAAAAAATCAGAATACAAGTCTCTTCTCAGTCTCTCTTCTCCTCTGGTTTTTTATTACTCCACAAATTTTTGGGTGTTCACACTGGGTTCACTCTTCACACCTCTGTGCAAGAATTGTGCAAGAAAGAGTAGTTGTATCCTGGGAGGTAAACATATGTAAAAGACTGATAACATCAAGATACCATATTTTAGTGGACGTCAATCACTAAAATATGAAAGTGCCTTGAAAATTGAACTGCCTGTGTAGAATGCTTTGATGTCATTGGTCGCTCATGAAAGAAAAGTGGTTGCTAGCCATAATGGTGATCTATGATGGTCCCAATAAAGTTCTCGAGAAGAAGAAATCTTCGACTAGATCAAAATGTATAGAATTTTAATATGGAGAATGAGAAAAAAGACGATGAAAGATATGAAGAGTTACTGGATCTACTTGAATTCGAGATGGTATAAGATAAAGGACTTGTGGCTCATCTAAGAAGAGAGGATGAGCGTCTTTTGGGACTCACTTATGTGAACCTTGTTGGGCCCCACGGGCTTGGGCTTTTAAAAGCCCTCAAGTTATTTATTTAGTTACTTTAGATGGGCTCAATTTTCGCCAAGGTAAAGAGAAGAGCGAGTGGTTGAACATGGGCCTTTTTGGGCTTGGGTTTAAAGAGAAACCCATATACAAAGCATGATCATTTTTTATTTTTTATTCGTGTTTCAGAAGAAAAGCACAAAGAGAGGTTTTTCTTGTTGGAAAGCAAAGAGAAGGGGAAAGAGATAGGTTGTAATGGCGGCAAGAGTGATGAATGATGATGCTAGCAGTTCTTTTAAAGGAACGAAAAGCGGTGCAACAACGGTGGTGATTGATGATAGAGATGAAGATCTGAATATGGAGATGGCAATGTTGTGGGTGGCAAAGAACGACTGTGAGCTGCAGTCTGACGGTAAACATGGCACACGACTAGCAGTTGTAAAGTTTTGCAGCTTCTCGGGAAAACCAAAGAGGAAGTGAAATCTATCACAGAATGGAAAAGTGGTCGTCCTTTTCACTTAATAAGTATTTGTTCTCAATTGACTTGGGAGGGGTTTGGGGTTTGTGGTTAACAGGTTTTAGGCTCGGTTGCTGGCGAGGGACATGGGTGCTAAAAGAAGCGAAAAATGAAAACGAGAAATAACCCCAAACAAATTTACTGAAAGGCACTAAATTCCCGTTTGGAAACAGAGTTCACAACCCCTTCGAAGGTGTAAAGGATCCCTGTACCAAATTCTCAAATTCCCAAATTCCCATGCCAACACTGGTACTTAGGCAACACAGCAAGCACACAACACATTTATAATATTAAGTGCACTCCATTAACATCCCCACAGAAACACACCGGGACTGAAATGACATAAGTGCTCCTGTATCCCCTACCTCTTGCAATAAATAACCCTTCAAAACAGATCACATAAAACAAGTAAAAAATTATTGGGTAACCTGATTTTTCCTTTCCGTGATGAACAAAGTCGATCACAACCAGAGAGAATATCTCATCTACACTCAACACCCAAGTAATCCAAAACAAAGCTCAAAAATAAGGGAGGGGGACATCTAGCAAAAATTAAGCTACAGTTAGTTAACCCACTGTCAACTAAAAAATTTCAACAAGTCCTGCTAACCACCGAGTCTTTTTCAAGTTTCCCGTCTGGTAGGCCTCCGACGAGGAGCAGCAGCGTCTTCTTTCTCACTCTCTTCTTCCTTCTCTTCACTGCCTCCTTGTTTATCAGTAGTCTCTGCAGCTCCAGTGTTCTTTGCCTCTTTCGTGACCGAAGCCTGCACATAAAGATACATCAGGCAGTGTAACAAGTATAATAATTTATTAAAGTTCCCAAGGAATAAGTGAAAGAAAGAAGTGACAATGGTGTACGGTATTGAATACTCACAGCTGGTTTCTTGCCACCAAAAAGAATCCTATAAAAGACTGTCAAGATAACAACGACAATGGAGACGAGGATGCCTATCGTGAGGTTTGGTTGTTTCTCTCCCTTCTCAATAAGATCCTGCAAAGCAAGATGGAACACCAGAGATGAAACCTCCAAGCTAAATATTCAGAGAGAAATCATACACCACTGCAATAAATCACAACTATGTGTCTATAGGAAAGACAAATATCTGGAAACTTACAAAGATCTTGGGCTTGTAAGCATCCAAGAAAGGAACGCCAGCGATCTTGTAGAGGAGGTCAAATACCTTCTTCTGCAAGAAGTTCCAAAGAATTTGTTAGGAAAATTAAAACCATATAAAATTGACAAGAGACATGGCGACCCATAAGCAAGAAAAGTCACCTGGAATCCTGAGAGCCCATCTGAAAGACCTGCAGCTGCTTCCTCAGCCTTCTGTTTTTCTTTCTCAACTTCGAACTTTGGCTTCCATGTTGTCTCCCTGTATGATTCTGCAACCTTCTCATTAGTTGCTATCAAGATGTTGTCGAACAAGATACCATCTTGCATCGTCCAAATTTCAATACCAATGGCAGCAATAGACTCAAAATCAGGTTTGTCAAGCTCAAAGTAGCTAGGGTTGGGGATTTGCTGTGGTTTCCAGATACCCTTGTAGTTTGGGTTGTCAATCAGTGGGGCATGCCATTTTCCTTTGTAAGCCGGATTCCTCTTCATCGGCCTCTTCCACTCACCACAGCCAGGGCCGGCCTCGCACTTTGGATTATCGATCTTTGGTGCCTCCCATTCACCATCCTCCTCATCATCCCAATCTTCTGGTTTTGATGCATCAGGATCATCAACCTCCTCAGGCTCGTCATCCAACCATCCTTCAGGCTTCACAGCTTCCTCGTCTTCGATTTCCATTGGTGCATCTTCATCCCAGTCATCTGGTTTTACTGCATCTGAGTCTGGGATCTTCGCCCTCTCATCCCAGTCCTCTGGCTTCTTATCATCTGGATCAGGAATAGTCTTGGCAGGGATGAGTGCAGGTTCAAAATCTTCATCTGAGAGGAAATTCACCTTCTTCTTCTCCTCCCCATCGATCAGAATCCGCAATTCATTATCGGGTTTCAGTATGGCAGTGTAAACATGGGAGAGTTTGTCCGAGGGTACAGAGGGAGGGAACTTAAGATGGTGCTCAACGTACTCCCCAGTCTTGGGGTTCTTGTGCTTGAGGATAAAGTGTACCTTATTTGTGGAACCGCATTTGTCGGGTCCAAACATGATGGAGTAAGGAGACTCATTGTCAAACTCTTTGGGTTTCCAGTCAGCCTCCTGGGGTCGGAGGTATTTCAGGTATGCACCACCACACTCAAGTCCATCCTGGAGGCGAGTCTCGAATTGTAGGACTATAGTTCCATCCTTAAGACTCGCAGGCTCGTCAAGCTCTTTCACTATCGCATACTTCTTTGCCTTCTCACTCACAAGAAGCCCATAATCATCATGCCCTTCACTCTTCGCATGCTTCCATACACCTGAAACAATGAAGACATTAACACAAATATGCAATTGGAAATGCCAACCAAACAGTTGGGGTCAGGCAAGTGTTAAAAGGCCATGGAGCATGGTTTAAAGTTTAAAACCCAATCACAATTAGCAAAAGTTAAACATGAAGTTGCAAGAAAATTGGCAAGTTGAATGACCTGCAAACATTTCCCCCAGCTTTTACAGACAATAACACCAACAAACAAGGATAGATTCAACACTGTGAAAGCCTCTGGCAAAACGGAAACAGGACTACTAAATGCATCTAGCTATTGTGAAGCAAAGTAAGAATCATGATCTACTTAGAAGAAAGAAATTCAATTTCATCTATTATAATCAGTAAGATTTTCTTGGTTAAGCAGATCAACACAGGCAAATTTGTGCCATTGCCTTGATACATCTACATAGAAACATACACATAGATAGGGGAATAATGTGCTCAATTTCCTTTACATTCTACAAGGAACCCATTTGGGGGATATGGGGACATGTTGAATTCTAGGTCTACCCCATGGATCAGACACCTGCCCTGGCAGCTAATACAAACACACACACACACAAAACATCTATGTGGTTAGTAATTCCTTGTTGACGTGAGGGAATTCACAGCCCTTATTAGTCCACATCCCATGGTCAAATTCATGAATGCTTAAGTGGAATTATAGCTTCCGTGATCAGATAATCAAGGAAACCTTTTTCCAAGCACTCACACACAAACATACATACACATACAACTGGCTAAAGCCTATTTGTGCCCAGGGTCCACACGGTACGCCCACAACAATGTACCATTACAGAGGTTGAGTCAAACACATAGTCTGCAAATATCAGATTTTTCTTCTCCTATAGCTGACATTCTCAATGGGAGAAAACAATCAGCTTACGAAGAGCCATAAGAATATAAACAAAAACCAGTATCACCTTCATTCACAATGCCTCATCCCAACTATGAGGGGTCTGTAACATGAAATCTTGTTTTACCATTTAACTCTATCATGGGCAATATCTTTTGTTAAGGTTCACATCTTCAGATTTTTTTTATACTACCCCATGTAGCAAGGACACAACACTTTTAGGATTTTTGCTATGTCGATCACATTGACATATGGCCAAATGTGTCAACACATCCTGAATTCCTGACACATGCCAATGTCACAATTTAAAGATTAATTATTAAATAAATGATATCTAAAACAGGGTTGGTGTGTTCCATCCTCCATATAGTACTTTTTTTAGTTGTTAAACACATACAAAGGTTTTATAGTCCTCCCTCTTATAAATCTACTCATATTATTGGATAACTCCATGGCGTACAGGAATGTTTTCTTTTACTTTTCATATATTTCTTTTCTTATTTTTATTAAAAAAAAACTTATGGTTTAAATATAACTAAAATACTACAGTATTATGGATGTTTATGGACATCTGCGTCTCGGACTTCAGACTTCTTAAAGGTGCCATGTCAGACACCTCATATACGTGTTGGACACCAACACATTTGCCCGTACTCCATGTCATTGTTACATATGTATACCTCAATCCACGTTATTTTCAGCCTACATCTCGCCCTTATAGAGACTACAACCTGCACCAAAGTATTCTCTCACTGATATTGCCATTGGTCTTCATTGTACTTGCCAACCCCTCTCAATCAACTTCATTTTAGCCCCTATTTGGGCTACTCCTAGATTCCCTAAAAAATGCCTAGGTGAAATACCTATCAAAGTAGGCTCTCCACAGCCAGGCAATGGAACAAAGTAAACTTGCTAGCCCAAGAAAAAGTACACCACCTGACTGAAGATTATGATTTCTTTTACAATTCATAATTTTTAAGAATAAATACGAGTTCTGGAGTTTGATCCCAGCTCACACATGCATGCAAGCGAAAAATAGAAAAACATATTTATATAAGCTGGTTCCATAGCCCAATGATATCTGGTTACTACAGATGTGCACCCCAACCAGGCAAACCTAGCTTCAACGGCTATGCTGATCAGGCACAGCATGTGTTACCCGAGTAGCAAGTAGATGTGTATCTGAATTACAACTCACAATTCAAACCACAAAGAAAACACCAAAACAACCCATTGAAAACCTAAACCACAAGGGAGAAAAACATGAACTTGAATACAGATTATCTAAATTTTTTTCCCTTCTATTGTGTATTCTACTTTAAATCAACATCGACAATTGAGATTATGAACAACAGTTAAGCCTCAGAGATACACGAGAGTCTTAACAGCTTCACGCTACAGCAATGTTGTTTACTGAGGATAATTTCCACAAGAAAGAACCATGAATTCAAAAAAAGTAATATTTTTCATATCCTGATTCTAAATTAAGAAGTTTCAAAATTATCTTGTAACCAGTTCTAAGCTCTCATCTGCTAAAAACCAAGTATAGAGAAGAGAAACCATAAAATTTTCAGCAAACGACTATGAACTAGATCTCATAACGACAGTAAAACAGAAGGATACTACAGATCTGAAATCGAACCTGTATAGTCATCTTTGTCAGACACGATCCACCGCCCTTCGAATGATTCGTCGAAAGACTCGTAAAACAGCTATTAAACACAATCAATTTTCGGAATCAGACATCAACATCACAGAATTTTCTTCAAATCTCATAAATCAAATCGATCGAGAGAGATCTTACCGAATCCGACGCGCAGAGCTGGAAAGTAACACAAGCGATCAAAAGAAAAATAAATTGAATGGAGATCCGTTTCGCTTCCATCATAAAAATCTCATAACCCTGTAGAAATAACCAGCTGAGGATCAAAACAACAGAAAGCGAAATCTTAAACCCTAACTTCAGAATCTCAGAGCTCCAGTCGTACAAAACGAAGTAACGATCGAACCCTAACCCTAGAAGTATCGCGATCTAAATTAGCTAAGGAGAAAAACAGAAGCAGCGACCGTATAGATCTTAACAGTACAAAATATGAATGAGAGCTTAGATAACGGAGATCTAGTGGCTCGGAATCGACTGAAGAGCCATGGACGTACGAGATCTTACCGAATGATGATGGTTGGGTTGCGAAGTTCTGAGATTTCGATTTAGGCGTATCGAAGTCTAAATCGAGTATCTTGAACGCAGGATATAAGATTTTTTTCCCGTCTTGGGGAAGGGAGATGTGTTGGATTAAAAAGGTCGCGTCGAGTTGTTTCGACCAATGACATATCTTGCCACGTGCAATGGCCAATCATAGTTCACCACGTAAGCTTCTCCGTGCAATTTTTCTAGAAGCAAGAAATATTAAAGGTTCCAGCCTTAAAACCCCGATTTGACTCGGTAGAGTCAAGTTTATCGAGGGACTCGCGAGACGACTCGTAAGATGAGTAAAACTTCTATCCCACGAAATTGTAAATCACACAAAACATAGCCAAGGAGTTCTCGGGCACGTACACAAGTGCCTTTGCAAGGTACCCATGTGCTTTTGCTTTTTAGGTGTACGTGCCGAGAACTCATTGGCTGTGTTTTGTGTGATTTGCAATCCGATTGTGACAGAAGTTTTACTCTTTCCAGATCCCTCTTGGTGTTCGTGTGCCCGGCTGTGGATTTCACTAATCCAACGGTGGTTGTCAGCGCCTCAAAAAGTGAAAAAGTGATGCCAGCTCGACGCTGACAACTACCGTTTGATTCTTGAAATCCATGGCCGAGCACATGAACACCAAGAGGGGTTAGAAAAAAGGGGTCCCCTGAGCCTGAGAGAGAGAGAGAGAGAGAATTAAAAAAATATTCACAGGCTCCATCGGATAAACTTTCCATTAGGCCTTGATCTTGCTTGGTTTCCTTTTAATTTTGCTGGCAATTTCAACAAATTTGTTGGAGATGACGCTTGTGCGTGTAACTACTTCAATTCAAACTGTAATGTCTTCTGTTTAATATATATTGGTAGGGTCCCCTTTGATAAACCCATTGACTCTGTCAACACAATCATCACTCCGTGAATCTCTCCATCAGATCTTTTCTATTCACAGCACACAATTTCTTCTATAAATCTGGAAACTCCTGTGAATGCAGAAAGTTACAAATCTGGAAAGTTGCAATACGTTGCCCCTCCTTGATTGAGGAAATCTCTTCAATCAAAGATCTTGATTGGGATCTAATATTGTAAAGATGTCTATATATACGTTATAAATGCAATGAAAAAGTAAGAAAGATCTTTTAATTTTACATGGTATCAGAGCTACACGTCTAACGACTAATAACAATTTTTTTTCTTCTTTCCAGCTCTTTTGTTTCTTCACATGGCGTCTTCTACCTCCATCTCCAACATCTCACATCTGGTGTCAATCAAGCTAGATCGCACCAACTACGTCATATGGATGGCGCAATTTCTTCCTGTGTTGAAAAGCAACGACTTGTTAGGCTATGTCGATGGAACAAAGCCGTGTCCACAACAATTTCTCGTTGATAAAAACGAGACCATAACATCTGAAGTTGATCCAAAGTACCTCTCTTGGCAACAACAGGATCAACTCCTATTAAGCTGGATCAATGCTACACTTACCCCTAGTGTACTCTCGACTGTGGCTAGGCTATCTACTTCTCGAGATGTGTGGAAATCTCTTGAGAAAAGGTATGCTTCCCAGTCTCGAACTCGCATCATGCAGTTAAAGAATCAATTACAATCAATCAAGCGAGGTAATTTATCTATAAATGATTACATCGATAAGATGAATCACATTTCTGATCATCTTGCACTTGCCGGCAAGCCCGTTGATGAAGATGATTTCATTGAACTAATTTTAAATGGTGTTGGACCTGCTTTTGAGTCTACTGTGAACTCTGTGCAAGCTAGGGACACATCCATAACTCTTGATGATCTCCTTGGCTTACTGTTAAGCGCTGAAATGCGCCTTGAAGAACAGAATGCACTTCCTACTGATCAAACTGTGACAGCGTTGTACACGCCCAAGAACAAGTTTTCCCAACAAAGAAAAAATGTTGGTGGCTCCCCCCACTCTGGGCATTCGCGATCTCAGAATCAGCCATCTACTCACCACGGACATCCTCGCTCCTCACCTTCGGTACAACATTCACCTACAAATCAGACACGTCCCAAGTGTCAGATTTGCGGCCGATCGGGACATTCAGCAATTAATTGTTATCATAGAATGGACCAGTCATATGAAGGTCGAGTTCCTACTAAGCAGTTGGCCGCCATGGTTGCATTGCATCATTCCTCTTCCAGCAATCAGACCTGGATCACAGATACTGGCGCATCTACCCATATTATGCCTGATCTCACCAATCTCTCCTTGCATAATGAGTATCGAGGTTCAGACCAAGTTGCCGTCGGAAATGGGGAAGGTTTGGAAATCACTCATATTGGTTCTTCCACACTTAGTCATAATTCTTCAAATTTTCATCTTCAAAATATCTTACACTGTCCATCTATTTTCACAAATTTACTCTCCGTCCATCAATTTTCTTGTGATAATAATTGCTACTTTATTTTTTACGCTGATGATTTCTTTGTGAAGGACACCAAAACGCGGAAGACGCTTTTCCACGACAAGAGTGAAAATGGGCTCTATCCACTTCATCTTTCTTGTGGCTTTAAAAGTACTAAATCATTTGCCTTCGTTGGAGAACGTGTTGCCTCTCCAATCTGGCATCAACGTTTGGGACACCCTGCTTTTCCTATATTACAGCACTTGGTGACAAATCAATCCTTGCCAATACAAGGTTCTATAAAGGACAACGGTTTCTGTAACTCTTGCCCCTTAGGCAAGAGCATTCGCTTACCTTTTTCCTTATCTACCTCTGTTTCCTCTAAGCCTTTGCAATTGGTGCACTCTGACATATGGACCTCACCATATTACTCAATAAAAGGCTCTAAGTATTATATTGCATTTGTCGATGACTACTCAAAATATACATGGTTATTTCCTATGAGGTTTAAACATGAAGCATTTGAATATTTTGTTAAGTTTAAAGCAAAGGTTGAGAATATGCTTTCATGTAAAATTACATATTTACAAACTGATGGTGGTGGTAAATATACTAACAACCCATTCCAAAATTTTTTGTCTCACCATGGAATTTCTCATCGCATGTCTTGTCCCCACACCCCTGAACAAAATGGGGCTTCAGAACGAAAACATCGTCATATTGTGGATATGGGTCTTACCCTACTAGCACAAGCTGACATGCCTTCTCAGTTCTGGGTTGATACTTTCAATACTTCGGTCTATTTGATCAATCGTCTTCCTACTAAACAACTTAATTATGTCTCTCCATATGAAAAGTTGTTTCATAAAATTCCTGATTATTCAAGTCTTCGTGTGTTTGGTTGCTCATGTTTCCTTTATCTTCGACCATACAACACGAATAAACTCGAATTTCACTCCAAACATTGTGTGTTTTTGGGATACTCTCTTCATCATCAAGGATATCGATGTCTCGATCAAGAAAATGGACGAGTTTATTTATCTCGACATGTTATTTTTAACGAGTCCAATTTTCCATTTAAATCCACAGGTACTTCTCCCATTTCACTTGCGCCAACGGAAGCATCATCACCAGTGGTTCTACCTTCACTTCTAGCGCCCACCCAACATCAGCATGGTGCCATACCAGAACTCATCACTTTACCTACAAGGTCGGTCCCTACACCCCTCCCTACTACTATCTCTAATACCCCCTCCCCAAGCCCTACCATTCATGTTGTTCCTGATCCGGACCCATGTAACCCAACCTCACTTACCCCGTCTTCACCTACTCCTTTACCACCACCTTCGCCTCCTCCCAACCACACCTCTCTCCATCCGATGGTGACAAGAGAACGCACTGGGACTCGTAAACCCAATCCAAAATATGCTCTCACTGTTACGACAGTTGACCATCCTCCCGAGCCGACATGTTTCAGCCAAGCTATTAAAAATCAAGAATGGCGACTGGCCATGTGCACTGAATTCAATGCTCTCCAACAAGCGGGGACATGGTCACTTGTTCCTCCTACCTCAACAATGCATGTGCTTCCAAATAAATGGGTATTCAAATTAAAGCGCAAGTTTGACGGATCTGTCGAACGCTATAAAGCCCGGCTCGTTGCTAATGGATTTCACCAACAAGAGGGCATTGACTACACAGAAACTTTTAGCCCTGTGGTGAAACACACCACGATTCGGACTGTTCTTGCATTAGCTATGCATCACAACTGGCCCATTAGACAACTCGACGTATTTCCTCAATCAAGGAGGGGCAACGTATTGCAACTTTCCAAATTTGTAACTTTCTGGATTCAGAGGAGTTTCCAGATTTATAGAAGAAATTGTGTGCTGTGAATAGAAAAGATCTGATGGAGAGATTCACGAAGTGATGATTGTGTTGACAGAGTCAATAGGTTTATCACCCTTAACCCCAGCTTATCCATCCCCTAAAAATAAAGGATAAAGATTCGCTTAGGTTTAGAACCTTTTGTTGTGTAGACCTAGCTTGGTAGCACTACAAATGTTTCCACGTCCACACAAACATTTGCGGCATTTGTGTGTGCTCGGTGGCACAACATTTACCGAATATTTGCATTAGACCCAATCATTTTTTGCCAAAAAAATGGTCTAATGGTTGGCTGCAAGTAATAGGCAAATGACTCTCATCCCTCTTGATCTCCCCTCTCCAACCATTCGAATATTTTCCAAACAAATGTGTCATCGCAAACATTTGATTATCAAATATTTGCCTACAAACATTTTACTGCCAACTACAAACAGGTTGATCATTCTGTCTCTTAAGAGCGGCATAGGAGCTGCACCTTCCCCACCTTGCTTTCTAGCATTCCTCTAAACAATATTATGTACAGCACTACCGCTTCAAATTGTCAGGTTTGAACATCTGTGAGCACCCCATTTGCAGGAAAATACATCTAAGATTATGGCTCATTTAAGATGGCCATCAACTTGAGTCTGGAATTCCAGATTGGCAGGTCCTGTAAAATGTAGCAGAACATAATGATAGATTCAAATGCATCACATGTTACTAAGCCATACCAAAATACAAAGGGTTAAATTGTCTTCTTATTCAGCAGGCCCAGATGAAACCCAGCCTCTAATTCCATTCACTTCCAAACTGTCACCAGCATTCACGTACTCATCGTTCTTTAAAATTTTTCTCTACACTTGAAACATTCACTGTTGTTCACGAACTACACCATGTTTAATCCCCAATAGATATGAGACTAAGAACACAAACATTAATCAATGGGTAAATGAAGTTAATCAAATGCCGGCTCTTGCTGGATTCTCCTCCCTACATTCAGATACATGCTAACCCAGATGTTCTGGATCTTACTAAGGATTTTCCAAAATCATAGCTGAGTAGCTATACATATGAGCTCCAAACAATCAATCTTCCGATGTGAAACTTGTTGCAAGATTTGCCTTTCTCATCTTGCAAGCCGATGCCTTACCACTCCACGCTCTTCATTTAATTCGAAGTTGGCTCTGGAGAACTGGATGCTGGTGAAGAAGGGCTTCAGATCATAGATTTCATAATCCTGTGCCTACACCAACCGAAATGAATCCACACTCAGGCTTCAGGTGGCCGAAGCATATAAAAGGAAAGCACTGGATGCATTTAGGTCTCCTTACCTTGTTCTGCAGCTCCTCCACCTTGACTTCGATATGGGTAATCCCTGCAGTCGACCCGTTTACAAGTTCTTCAAAGTGCAAGGCATCTTTCACAAGCCCGCGAAGGAGAGAGAGAAGAAAGCCATTGTAATCCTTCTTGAATGCCATGTACTTTCTGAAGCTCTGCAACAGAATTTCAAGTTTTTCTCAGAGATTATTAATTTGCTTCATAGAACAAGAAGCAGAAAGGGTTTGAAAATGAAAATGCTCAACTGGATTTCAAATATTGATAGAGTTGAGTCAACTATATCAAAGATTAATCAAATTGAGTTACCTCAGTTTGTTCAAAGCCGACTGATGGTGTTATACTATGACATTAACTATTGAGCTTGAAAAACTCTGAAGAATCACGTTAAAAATCAAGCAAAACTCAAAAACCTTGATTGAGTGCACCAAGGAAATTCTGAATATTAGCTTCTGAACTCAGAAAAGATGATTGAATAGCTCAGTGAGTTTTGTGTCTTCTTGGACTAGTGCTCTCACCAAGTCGAAATTGAGCTTTATGCATTTAAACCTCAGGCAGTGAATCTAGTGATTGTTGTGTTTGTGATACAATCAATGTTGATGGTTGTCAGGAGGGAAAATAAACCAAGAAGTTTTAGCAACTAAACCCGTGTGGTTATCTGCTATTTGTCATTCACGTTTAGAAGAATCTGTGCAACACACTCAAACAAAAATAAGAAAAAGTTGCTAAAGGAAGATGAAATTGGAATTTCTTGCTACCTTTTGTAAAGCTTTCTGGACCCCAAACTTTTGGGTTGAAATGAATGAATCAAGTAGGACGCGTATTGCCATGTCGACATCTTCCTGTGTCACATGTTTTCTGAGGTGCATTCTTGCGTGTGCTTCAGACATCCTTATCATCGATTCTATGTGCCTCACTGCTATGGGAACTCCTTGTCCATGCTACACAGATCATATAAAAGTAACAACAAAAAACCTGAATCATGAAATGATTGAAGCACAGAACCATTGGTCAAAGTCATAAATAACGGTCCATGGGAATCTCACCGACGACTCCCTACGCAGTTCAGCATATACGTGAGTAAGTTTGTTCAAATCGGCATCATGCAATCTTGGGAATACATTCAACTTGGCATAAGTTATGTACTTCTTTAGCATATCTTGAGAGAGTATCTGATCATACAAAAATATTCTAGATTAAGTTACTGGACATTCAAGTTCTAACAGATTTACAAGGCTAGGGCTACTTACGCAGGTAGAATAAAAGGGATCAACTAGTCCTTTTGTTGGGCATGTCCATGTAAGGGTGTTTGGTAATTTAGAACACCCACAATGATAGTATAAATTACCAAAAACACATACATGTCCAACAAAGAGGTTGCGAAGATGCTTTTCTTCTAACTACTTGAGTGCCCCTAGCATTCCTTTAAGAAAAGAGACTAGATAAGAACTCGAGTCCAAAACCTCCGAATCAACTGGCCTGGTAGAAGCTGGAGGATCTCCTTGGGAATTGCTTACAGACATGTCATCTATGTTAGCACCCTTTGCCTGCGATTTGAAGTGGCTATCAACAACAAAATTTGCAAGCATTTCATCTATAACCGGATCGACCACGTCCTGCATGCAATCAAATCTCCCTCATATCAAAAGAAGCTCTTGGAAATACAGTGTAATGAAAGGAGTTTGGAGAGAAACTGACCTTAACAACGCAAAGGACGTCAAAGCGAGAGACGATAGGATCTGTCAATTCAACATTTTGTGAAAATGTCTTTGAAGAATCGTATCTGGGAACAGGTGATTCTTTAAAGTTAAATTCAAGAACTAAGGTCATGTGTAGACAGCTTAAAGAAATGCAAAAATATAGTAGGTGCCCCACAGTGGATGATGGGTGATGTCTAGCCTCCTTACCTGTGAATGCTGTATATGCTAATTGACGGGGACGATCCAATCAACTGGCCATCTCTTGGATAGACAAGAACCAAATTGCATTGATTGGATAGTCCTAACCATCTGTTGCCAATATTTTTTGTGGAGTGCTCCACATATTTATCTAAAAGAAAGAGATCAATCAGACATTTATGAACATCTTATCCTGCGGCTCATCCAGGAGATGACCCATTGATTGAACTCTCGTTGACAAGCACATACACCAATGGCTGCGTGAGAAGTAGAGGCTACCATCCATGGTGGGTACCGCCTAATGCTGCATTCAGTTTTTCATTAAATTCCATTTTATCTATTTGGGTACCTTCCTCCAACTGGATTTGCAGCAGCAATGACAGAGCAGCGTGCCTGGAGAGATGTGACAATCCCAGCTTTTGATATACTAATGCTCTGCTGCTCCATGGCTTCATGGATACTCACCCTGATCAAGGACAAAGATTTATCATCCTCAAATTACAGAAAACTAGAATACAAAAAGATATTTATGTGAATCACTTACCTGTCCTGATCGTTCATCTTGTCAAACTCATCGATAAGGCAGATCCCTCTATCGGCCAGGACGAGGGCCCCTCCTTCAAGGGTCCACTCCCGAGTGAGGGGGTCCTTGTGCACTGCTGCCGTGAGCCCAACAGCAGAAGCTCCTTTACCAGTTGTATAAACGGCCCTCTGCCCCGTCTTTTCGACATACCTTAGAGCAATAACTTGTAATGTTAGATGATTGCTTACTGTTACAAACTAGTAAAGCCATTTTAATTTCTGTAGGTTCTCTTACTTGAGGAACTGTGATTTGGCCGTGCCTGGGTCTCCTAGGAGGAGTACATTTATGTCCCCTCGCAACCGATGTTTCCCTTGAACATTCTTCTCTTGGCCTCCAAACATTGCAAGAGCTATCGCAGTTTTTATGTCCTCGTGCCCATAGATTGATGGTGCTATGGACTTAATAATCTGAAAATTCATTAGAGATTTACAAGATGAGCATTTATTGAAAATTAAATTGTGGAGAAAGTAAATGCAATATTATTCTCAACAACAAACCCGTTCTCCAATCCTGGGATCCTTGGCCAACTTTTCAATTTCTTCCTTGTCTTCCTGGGTAAGTTTGTAAGCAGAGAAGAGATCCTGCTTCTTTGTAACATAGTTTGCTTCAACCACTGTGGCGAAGACAGGAAACCCATTTTTTGTATTTAGAGACAGGTCGAAGTTGTTCGTGTATATTCCTGTGACCTCCTGAAAAATATCATGTGCGACAAACAATCAGGTCATAATCATTTACCGAACCTTTTGACCTAAAAAGTAAGTTCCAAGAAGAATTTTTACAATTTCTTCTCCAGGGCGGGCACAATCAATAAGATCATTCAAGAGTATCACTTCCTTATATCTTGGAAGTCGGCCAGCTGGCACAATTCCTGGGCTCTCCTGAAGGGTGAGTTTCTGATAGTTCCTGTAAATTGTCTGTGGCAAGAGACAGTAATATGAACAAGGAATTAATAACCCAAGTTTCAACTCTTTGTGTTCTAGTATATGTAAAACTCCAAGAAAATTCACCTGCTCGATATTGACAGTGAATGGTCCTTTTGATTGGCATTCAGGGCAAGATCCCACCTTGACTTCTGAATACGAGTTCTGGAAGAATGGTCCGAGAATCATCCCACATTTGTTGCAGTCATATTTCACCTGCTGCAACTGGGGGAAGACCCCAGATCGTCGTGTCACAACTCCTCCAATACGAATCATGGTGTTCAAATGGATCTGCCTGAGGTGCATCAAAACAATTATTGCAGTACAGGGTAAGGTCCTTGAAAAGGAGATGAAAAGAATCCAAACTTATGCTCAAGAAGGGAACTTCCCCAAATACCTTATGTTGCGTATCTGATCATAAACTGGTAAGTCAGTTATCCGTACGTAGATCTTTTGATGAATATTCTTGTAGTTTGGGTGTAAATCGAATACAACATTCTTGGCAACTTCTTCCATGACCTCAAGGACAGATTGGGGTGCATCAGCGAGCCAGATGGCAATGTTGGGATGGACATAAATGAATTGCTTGTAATCGATCTCCAAGCTACACTTATTAGCTGCAGTAAAGATATTAAATTAGACCAGATAAAATACAAGTGAGAAGAAAAAAAAAATACAATTTCTGGGCAGTGCAAATGTACTGCAATGATAGTGATTCTATAGATTCCGTGACTTATACAGAGAGTTCAACATGTACAATTGTGTAAACCAATGGTTTTAGTATTAAAAGTTAGAGCTAAGACATATTCAACCTGAGACCATCTCATTTATCAGCCGAACATATTCAAAATCTCCTTGTTCATTCTTTGGATTCACGTATGTAAGCAGGAACTCCTTAAATTTCCTGGCAATGAAGCGACGCACTTCGTCTCTAGTAACCCACTCCCTCAGTGTACCTTGGACACGGTACATCTCAAACTCTCCTTCATCATCATCGTCGTCCTGTGAAATACAGTCCATTGCAGTTAGAAGAATGGCCAGGCATAACTAAGCAAGCATTAATGCAGTTGGAAGGAAATGTTATCAGCTAAAGAGGATTAGGAACCTCGTAGGGCTCATCATCTGTCTGATCAGTGATTGGCACATCATCCCTCGAGTGTCCACGCTCTGACCTTCCTGGTGAACTTTGCATTGCATCAGTATCATCGTAGCTTCTTGCTTCTCCTGGAGGCCTGAAATCAGCTCTAGACCTTTTTGGACGCCTGAAGTTAATATCCTCGTCTGTGTCTGTAACCGAAAAGCTCATGTCTTAAGTTCCAATGCTTGCTACTCTATTTTCACTAAAAGTATAAACTGCATCTAAATAAACAATATTTTTCAACACCTATTAGCATTTGTATGCAAGTCTATACAGTGTATTTTGGAAATCGTGGGAAAAACGACTACAGTTTTTGGGTTGGCCCCAACAAAAAACTCTATCCCTCATCCCCGGACCCGCTTACACAATAGCCTTGTGCATCTCATGTTTTCCAAAAATTACCATTAGATCTTCTAAAAGCAGGAAAAAATCAACCATATTTCAGTAGTAGTTATCAAAGTAAACTAAATTAAAACACTCCATGGCATTTATATGTAGCAATGGACAATACGAAGCATCTAGAACATTCGTGCATTGGAGATAAGTCCATATCCTAATGTTACCTGCAATACAATCATCTCCCACTAATCACCATCATCATCATCATCATAAGCCTTTTCCCAACGGTATGGGGTCAACAGCATGAATCCTGTCCTCCATTCAATAATGGATCAGGATTCATGGTATGATTTGGCAAAAGTTTTACATCGGCTGCCTAGCTGACATATGGGCCTCCTTCATCCAGGCTTGGGATCAGCGAAGCCGTTTAAAGCACTACAACGGTGGAGACAAATCCATAGTGAAATTTATCATCACCCATTGAATGACAGTAATGCCTACCTTTTGATTACAGAAAATTGCTTCATAAAAAGATTGTTTTGCAAGTACCAGATGTTATGTAGAACAATGATTTCCATTTTAAATTTTGTTTATTCTACGAGTCACAAGCATTTAACATATTCTCTTTTTTTAGTCGGTGGGTAAGCTCGGGAGGAACGCATGACCTCATGGTTGCAGTGAATTATCAACCATTTGAACTTGGGCTCAAGCCCACATTACATCATATTCTGCTTCCCCAACATTTCCTAACCTATTAGACATTTTCCACTTTATCTCCCACTAATCTATGGAGAGTATCGGTTTTAAATTCTCTCTTTTGCTAATAAGCAAGGGCACTTCCTACAAGGGCTTCAAGGCCATCAAGAACGGAGAAACAGAAATATTTTGTTTTCCAGAATCGACTTGAACATGATTCCATTTCCATTGGTTTTTATTCAAACCATAAATTGACAGGCAGTTCCAGTGATGAAGTTAGATTTTGACTTATTTCATTCACGATCATAATGTTCTGCTCATAAATTGTAAAATTTTACGCCACTAACAACATCTTAAACTCTACAAAACGAACATCTCCACTGGCTACCCAAATCAGTCAAATTGGGGTTTTTAGGGAAAAACTTTGTGGAGTACCATATTGAACAATAAAGTAAAGACAACATTTTCCATAAAAGAAAAGGCATAAAAAAGAAAGCAAGGGTTTTATTTCTTTGGATGTCATTACCTTGGTCGTGCAGAAGCCGCGGGAGCTTCCGATTAATCTTAACTACATCTCTGGTGTCGAGCTCCACCTCTGCAGCCCTCCGATCCTCCATGATCTGATCCAAATCCCTCTCGTCCTCCATCGAATCATCAAGACCGACAGATTCGTACTGGTCGTGCTCCTCCATCCGACGATAATCACTATATTTCCACCCAAATTTGGCTTAAACACAAAAATCGCACAGAAGAGAAAGACAAAACCAATCAAAAAAGCGATTTTCTCATCTCTCACTCCATGTAGTTGTCGTTGTAGAGATCTTCTCCTTCTTCTTCTTCCTCATCTCCGTTGTCCGGCTCGTCTGGGACAACATCGGGATCAACCGCGGCCTCGTCATCGTCGGAGTAGGTATCTGAGGTCCGGCTGGTGTTCGGAGGAAGTCGGTCGGTGCTGAAGCCGGCCGAGGTGGGGGAACCAGGTGTCGACGGGTTCTCAGAGTCATCCTGCCGGCGATCGATGGGCCAGTGATCGAAAATTAGGGCGGAGATTGATCGAAGAGAAAGAAAATAACAACAAAATGAGGAGTTGAGCTTACCATTTGGGGAGAATCGCCTCGTCTTTTCTTCTTCGTTTTCTCGCTGAGTGGTGTGTGTGAATGTGTTGTCTTTAGGTTCACTTTGTTCGGTGATGGTAGTTGTTTTGGCGGGAAGATTTGGCGCCAAAAGTCCTACGTGTCTCCGCTTGTCTCGGTTCATCTTCATGAGAAGAGATCCGATGGAACACCGCATACAAACCTTTTAACTTACGTGAGTTTCCTCAACGTTTCAACGTGCAATGCAGCGTTGCAGTGTGGCTTCACTGGTGTAAGAATGCAACCCAGGAGGGTTGGTTGGGGCTCAATCTGAGCCCAGCCTGAGATTCACAGCATTTAGACCAAGCCCATATGCAGGGCCCAATTGAGTTTCGGCCTGAAATGCTTGGTTGAACTCAACTTGAGCTACTCACACAACAGTCCAAGCCCGATTCGAGTTATCCAAGGCCTCAGCCCGACCCCAACCGAGCTCAGAAATATCAGCCTTAACTCGCCCTAAAGTCAGGTTGGGCATTCGGGCTCAAGTCAACAGTGGTGGGAAGATTTGGCGCCAAAAGTCCTACGTGTCTACGCTTGTCTCCGTTCATCTTCATGAGAAGAGATCCGGTGGAACACCACGTACAAACCTTTTAACTTACATGACTTTCCTCAACGTTTTAACGAGCACTGCAGCATTGCAGTGTGGCGCCACTGGTGTAAGAGTGCAACCCATGCGGGTTGGTTGGGGCTGAATCTGAGCCCAGCCTGAGATTCAAAGACTTCAGTCCAAGCCAAAGCCCAGAGTCGGGCCCCAATCGAATTTGGCCTGAAATGCTTGGTTGAACCCAACTTGAGCTACTCACACAACAGTCCAAGCCCGACTCGGGTTATCCAAGGCCTCAGCCCAAGCCCAACTGAGCTCAGAATTATCAGCCCTAGCTCGGCCCAGAGTCGGGTTGGGCATTCGGGCTTAAGTTGGGCTATCCAAGTTGCATACATATACTGGGATTCGATGAGAGATTTCAAAATTTTTCATACTATGCTGTATTGCTGTGTCATGGAAATTCCATGCTTTGCCATGTCACTCCACGCTCTTCATTTATCAATTAGATGACACGTATTTAAATTTCATAACTAGATCTCTGGGTAGGAGTGTCAACGTTATGGGTTTGGATCAGTACCCCATGTCTCTAGAACTGCCTCAATTATTTTTGGTGTCACTAATGGCAGGCCCAGCAAAACTTACTGAGCTGTTAGGTATCGGGTTGGTGAAGTGAAAGTAGAACTTATGGACCACGGTAAGGGTGTGCATTTGGGCTACCCCACCCCAGCCCGGCTTGAGAATTGGGGTTTTGGGCCAGGACCAAATTTTGTCAGGGCTGGGCCGAAACTCGAGGACCACTACTCAAGTCCTACACGAAACCCAAACTTGAGTTGGGTTTTGGGCTCAAATTTCAATCCAGGTTTTGGGCCAGATTTGGGTTTTGAGCTCTGGGTAGGTTTTGGGCCCATTAAACCCATTTAAGAAAAAAAAAACTCTCAAAAAATGTAGAAAGATCTATTGGTTTACGCAAAGTTAACGGGAACCATTTGGAAGAATTATAACATACATTGCACGTGTATTGAGTTTGATGAACAATACTTAAAAAAAAGGAAGAAGACAAGTATTTCACTCGTGTATTACCAAAGTATATTAAGTTGATCACACATGCTAGGTAGGCCCTACACAATCAATGTCTCATAGTATGTAATCCTTCGTACTCATGTGGGTCCTCCATAAATCATATCAATCGATTATCATAAAGTGGGTTTTCATATGTCCGTGGGTCTTATTTGTCATGTCATCCACCATCATCCTACATGCTAAGTAGGCCGGCCCCACATGCTACGTGTTAGTATCTGAGGTCCCAAATGTTATATGGCCCCACGTTGTATGGTCCAAAAATCGTGTGGGTCAGGTGTGTCATTCTTTTAGAGTATCTTAGTAACACCCTCCTAAAATTTGAAAGTAATCAGTAATACCCATTATACTTCAAACTTTAGGATTACCCCCTTGACCTAGTTTAACCATCTTTTGACTAACGCTTTAACGTGACATGCATCCTGCACCTGTTGTTGTATTTCTTAAAGGATCATAATATTGCAAGCATGATTTAAAAAACGGCCGTTATAACATATTTGGACCTCCCCCGTTATGTTATGTACGGTTAAAACGCCCAAAAAATAACAGCAGCTATTTTGATTATAATGGCCATTCGAATTCCAATGCCATTTTTTCTGCTATTTTTTGTTAGTTTTCATTTTTGCCCCTGAGCGATACAATTCATTATAACGGAAACCGTTGTACCGTTATAACAGCCCCTTTTAAACCTTGATTGCTAGTACAATGCTAAGGCAGTGCGATTCAAGTCCGTTTTAACTTGGGTCAACATAGTTAAACTAGGTCAAGGGGGTAATCTTAAAATTAGAAAGTACAAGGGGGTATTACTAGTTACATTCAAATTGCAAGGGTTGTAACTAAACTACCTTTTTTATTTAAATCATGGTTTAAAAGGGGCCGGTATAATGGTCTGGGGCCGTTACCGTTTTTCCGTTATAACGGGAAAAAAACGCTCAGGGGCAAAAATAGAAAATAACGGAAAAAAGGGCGCTGAAATTAAAATTTTAATTCAATAACGGAAAATAACAGAATATAACGGAAAAAATGGAAAAAAGCGGCTGTTTTCACATTTTTTCCAGGGCATTTTAACGGTGCGTAACGTAACAGGGTAGGTCCGAATCAGTTATAACGGTCGTTATTTTCAATTTTTAAACCTTGATTTAAATATCGGACGAACATCTTTACAAAAGTAACTTTAGAACTTTGGTTTCCTGTCTCTCCCACTCGTTAATAGCTTGAAAGTGTCTCGACACCTTTTAAAATCCTTTTGCGCACTTTAAAACAATTATTAAAAAATCCTTTTACCCACTTTAACACAATTATTAAAGGTAACTTGAAAAAACCACCTCAGTGGACCATTTTGCCATTTTGCTCTACCAAAGACAAAAAATACTTTGATGTTCTTCCCTTTCTGAGTCACCAGACTCACCACCCAATGGATCTTTGGTTCACCCCTTAATGGACTTACACCACAAAAATCATCTCACCCCTCGGTGGCGAAGTTTAAAAGGGGCCGTTATATCGGTATAACGAATTGGGGGGTGTTACCTTTTTTCCGTTATAACAGAATGTAATGCATAGCGGCTAAAACAAAAAATAACGGCAACAAATTTACGGAAAATAACTGAAATAATGGACGTTTTTTAACCAATTTTTTTTAGCGACCGTTATAATGAAAATAAAAGTCGTTCTTTTCTGAGCGTTATAAAGGTACATAACATAACGGGGAGGTCCGAATACGTTATAAAAGCCGTTCTTTTCGTTATCACAGCCGTTTTTTAAACCATGCTTGGTGGATGTAGACAAAAAACAAAGTCAATTGAATGACACGTCCAATTGAATGGTAGGCCCAATAATTGAACAATCTTGATTGATGAATTGGTGGCCCACCAAGGGTGAGATGATTTTTATTTTGTAGCTCCAATAAGGGTGAACCAAGCATTCAAATGAGTTGGTCAGAAAAAAATGTAGGACGTTAAAGTTCTTTTTGGGTCTTAATTTGGCATAGCAAATGGGCAAAATAGTCTAGTGAGTTAAGTTTTTGGGTCAAACGATCAGAAGATGGGAGACAGAGGGGAAGATCTAAAATATACTTGCTTGCAATTACTTTTGTAAAGAAGCCCTTTTATTATAATTTTTTTTTTCTGATCGACCTACTTTCTTGTAGTGCAAATCAAGGCTTAAAGGGGACCGTTGTAACGGTATAACGGACTGTGGGTGTTAGTTATAACGAAAAAAACACTCAGGGGAAAAACGGAAAATAACAGAAAAAATGGCGCTGAAATTCAATTTTTGAATTTTAAAATTTGAATTTCAAAAAAGAAAAAATGGCCGTTTTTTTTCACAATTTTTTCCAGAAAATAACGGTTATTATTTTCGTTATAACAGAAAACAATGGCCGTTATTTTTGTTATAATGAGCGTTATTTTTTGGGCATTTTAACAGTCCATAACGTAACGAAGGAGGTCCGAATCCGTTATAACAACTGTTATTTTCATTACAATGGCCGTTTTTAAAACTTGGTGCAAATAATCTATGTAAAGTTAACAACTAGGAGACGGAATGGAGGGTCTATAATGTACTTGCCTATAATTCTTTTTTGTAAAGGTGCTCCTTTATTATAAAATGGATATTATTATAATACCCCTGAAATTTTAAAGTAATTAATAATACCCCCTTATACTTTCAAACTTTAGAAATACCTCACTTGACCTAGTTTTACCATCATTTTACTAAGGTTAAAATGTGTCATGCATAAAAGACCATAATATTGCAAGTAGAATGCTATAATTCAAGTCTGTTTTAACTTAAGTCAACTACAGTTAAACTAGGTCAAGGGGTATTCCTAAAGTTTGATAGAATAAGGTGGTATTATTAATTACTTTAAAATTTCAGGGGTGTTAATAATTTTACTGATTTTTTAATTTTATACGGCCGTTTAATATGTTTTAAAAAAAAAAACATAAAATCATGTATTAAAGGCGAATAATAATAATAATAAGGGCAATTTTGTACTACCCCCCTGTGAAATCGTCGATATTCGCAATACCTCATGGTAGTTTCACTTTGTTGCGTTACATCCTTTGATATCAACTTTTTTTCCTTAACCTTAAACAGTTCGTTTAACTTTTGTTCTCAAGACCAAATTGATATTTCTTTTTAAAATTATGAAAATGACATCCACATTTACAGTCTGTCATTATTATGTTGTACCCCATCTCTTCAATTTAAAACACTCCCTCTCTTATCATGTGGTCCAAAGTACAATTTACTTTTGAATAACTTTTTCTTTGTTTTGTATCTTGTGGCAGGGATGTCAGAAAGGAATAGACAATAACTTTTATCATGTGGCAACTTCTTAAAAGATACTAATCGTATAGATGATTGGTCAATCCCTAAGTGGACATACAAATCCAAAATAAACATGATCAATGATTTTTAAGTGTAGATGAATTCATTTTCATGGAGTGATTTTAACCATATCAATGTGAGCATTATTTACCATTATTTGGGCACAAAGATCCAAATGTTAGAAATTGACTATTTTTTTGTTTGTAGGTCCACTTAGAGATTTGCCTAACATACATACAGTCAGCATCCTCTAAAAGTGTACCACGTGGCTCATATTAAGGGCTTCCCTAACCGTCGATGGTCAGGTAAGTTTTTACTCTCCAAGCTCATACGGTGGGGCAAATCTAGTCTGTAACCATTTTCAAACTTAAAAGTATGTGAACATGGTCAGTATTGTTGGATGACCCTTGAAAAATGTGTTATTACAATATTTTCAAAAAAAAAAAATTCTATAAATTAAAAAACACATTTTTCAATGAACATTTAATGGTGGATTCCATGTTTTCATACTTTTAAGTCTGCAAATGGTTGCAGACTATATTTGTCCCATATGGTGGCTCCTCATCAGCGTTGAAAACGATGTAAGTGCTTGTTGCCATGGTGATCGATGTTCCCACCTTTGATATGAGCCACGTGGCAAACATCTAGAGACTGTTGACCTTATGGATGATTGGCCCACCCCTAGGTGGACCTACATACCCAAAATCAACCCGATTAGTGATTTCAAACCTTTGGATCAATATACCTCAAATAATGTTAGAATTGCACGGTTAAAAATCAATCCATGAATATGACTGGAATCCAACTCTTAAAAATCAATAATCATACTTACTTTTGGTATGTGGGTTTATTTAGGGATGGGTAGAACATCCATACGGTAAGTGGTATCCAAGAATGTGCCACATACATTGGTTTTCATGAAAACAACTCAAATCCAATGGTTACTACAAAAAAAATATGAGTTATATTAGCCTACACGTGGCAAAATTTTGTTGGTCACTTGATAGATTGTTTAAATTTTTTTCCTGTAAGAAAATATGAATTTTTTGTCTATAATAAATGATCCAAATGATGAGATCACGTGTCGATGATGGAGTTAAAATAGAAGTACACTCACATTAATGAGATAGTTTTGAAAAATGCAACATGCATTTCGTAATTTTAAAAATAAATAGCAAATAAATGGCATTTTAGTCTTGAGAACAAAAGTTAAATAGATCGTTTAAGGCCAACAAAGAAAAGTTGCGGTCAAAAGGGGAAACACAACAAAGTGAAACCACCTGAAGTAGTGCGAATATCGACAATTTCACAATGGTAGTATAAAATTGCCCTAATAATAATACGCATTTTATTCGTTTAGCCTTAAAAAATCTAATTCTTACTGATTTTTTATTTATATAGTCGTATAAAAGAACAAATAATTCACTCACTAGGCTCACAACATGAAAGGGGGCTGAGGCATCTTCTCAACCAAATGGGCGAGGAAAGGTTTTTTGTTATAATATTTTGGTAACCTGTAAGAAAAAAAGAAAATTACAGATTCGGAATCCAAGCCTGTTTATGATATTCATATAATCACAGTCCTTGTAAAACCCAGACGGGTAGAAATCTAGAGTTTCCTCGTAATTAGTAGAAAACTCATCCCAACCTACGTGACTGATCGATGATACGTTTTTCTTTTGATGGTGATCGATCTCAAGTAACTGTTAATCTAGGTTGGTCTTCAAATTTCAAATGAGAGAGGGAGAGAGATCAACAGCGAGAAAACTAGCCGTTAATCTTCTTCGCTTTATTTCTCCACATTAAGTGCTTCTCTCCAGCATATCTTGATACCTCTTGAACGACTCCTGCTTCTGCATTTTCATATTTCGATGAAACCTCCTTATAAACAAGTCCGCAACGTGATCGATCTCGTCTTCAAGGCTAAAATCTTCTCCATCCTCCTTAGAATTCCTCACCAAATCGATAACCGACCGGCTTTGGTCGTCGAACTCCTCGCAGTCCGAGTCGAACAGTGTGTGGGTCAGATCTGGGTACTTATCATCGTCGTCGTCCTCCTCGACCAACTCGACCAACTCGGTACAACTCGGGCTCGGTTGAGATTCGTCATATAGAACAATGGCCTTGCTTTGATCGTCAAGTTCGTCGTTGTCTTCTCTCTTGTCTTGCTCGTGACCGAGCAAAGCATGAATCTTATGAGAGATTGAACCCAGCAAAACCTTCTTGTTCTTCATCAACGATAAGACTATGAGGCGTGTCTTCATGGCGCTTGTTTTGCTCTTTACAGCTATGGATTTGGCCTTAACGACAGAACTCATTACAGAAAAAACCTGTTTCAGGAAAACAGAAGCTCCGTTCTTCATCTTTGCTTTTTGTTCGATTTTCTGACAAAGACCCACAGAAGGAAAACCCAATAAGAAAACTTGAAACCTAATTGAGAGAGATAGACTAAGAAGAGTGAAGATATAGAATTAGAGAGGTGAAGGCAGAGGTTTGGCATGAAAGAGTACAAGAGGCTTGATGGGATTATATAGACGGAGACGGAGAGGCTTTTGTTTTCTTTTTCGCTGAATGGCAGAAGAGAGAGAGATGGTTGTCAAGAAAAGCTTTGAAAGTGAGTGAAAGCCATGAAGAGATGAAAAAGCAGTTGACAAGGATACGTGGCTCGAGATCCCTGGCGCGGATTTCCAAGGGCCTTGGTTCGGAGTTTGATCAAGGTTAGGGATTTTGGCGCGATGCGTCGGTTTGTGACTTTTGTAAGAGGAGAGATTTTGCTTTCTGATTTACCAAAAAAGAGGGAAGAACGGCTGTTGAGAACTTTGGACGGCGTAAAGCTCAACTCCCACTTTTACTTTCGCACCGTGACAAAAATAACCCCAACATTGCTTTACCATTTAATTATGTTTATGAAACTCTATTTCATTTAAATTCCCGTAATTACTAGAATTAAGGGTTAACGGACACGTAGAATAACCGTTATGTCTGTTGTAACGGGTGACATCATGGTTAAAAAAGGTTCAAACAATATTTTTAAATGACATGGATAATGGTAAAGGTTCACCTATCCCTAGGTGAACCTACTCCATACCAAAAATCAACCTGATTAGTGATTTCTAAGCATTGGATTGGAATCATTTTCTTGGGTTGATTTTTACCGTGAAAATTTGATCACTATTGATCATTATTTGGGATGCAAGATCAAAAGGTTTGAAATCACTATTCTGGTTGATTTTTGGTTCCATAGTACACATATGGATTGGCCAAACATCCATACGGTCAGTGTCCTCTAAAACTGTACCACGTGACTCATCTTGTGAGCAGTTGCTGATCAACTAAATTTTACTAGTCTTAAAGAGAGATTTCTCTTTTTGGGGTGTGCCCCGATCAGTTGCTCTGCATAGTTTTATGCATGGTTTTAAAAAACGGCCGTTATAATGGATTCGGACCTCCACCGTTAAAGCACTGAAAAGTGACAGCTGTTATTTTCCGTTATTTTCTGAAAATTTTTGTGAAAAAAGAAACAGCCGTTATTTTTGTTAAATTTCCCTTTTTTTTCGTTATTTCCCATTCTTTTGAATTTCAGTGCAATTTTTTCCATTGTCCCGTTATTTCCCATTTTTGCCCCTGAGCATTACGATTCGTTATAATGGCCGTTTTAACATAAAAAACGGTATGCCCCAGTCGTTATACCACGGTCCCTTTTATACCTTGGTTTAATGCTCTAACGTATTGGACAGATGGATTTTCTTAGGAATATTTAACATAGAGGTGTGTTAAGCTTTAATTAAATGTGGTCACATGCTTTTGTTCTTATAATAGCCTTCCTAGAAGGTTCACATTCATAAAATTAAGGGAATTTTTGACATACCCCCCATGGTATCTTTAAATTTTGACATACCCCCACAATTTGAAAAAGTTGACATACCCCCTATGACTCGGTCCAATGTCATTTGATAAGTGTTGACCTGAGTGGACTACCAATTTTTTTAATTAAATGGTAAAAATGCCCTTGTCTTCAACATTGGAACAAGGGTTTGGACAAAAACCCAAACCCCAAATCAAACGGCTGTGGTGGACGGCCAGCCAAGAGATTCCAATAGGTTGGCCGCTCATCACCGGCAACCAACTAACTAGAGTCTTATGGCCAGCCGGCACCCCACTGCGACAATAATTTAAAACCCAAGGTATAAAAAAAAAAGAAACAGAATAAATTTTAGTTTTAAAATTTTTATTAACATAAATGGAAAACAAGGCAAAGTAATTTATATTTGAAGCTTTTGAGGTATGGATTTTGAAAAGATGGGTTCTCTCAATTTTAAAATATTCTTTCACATGAGTTTTATCTATTTTTTAGGGATTTTTTCTTCTCAATATTTGCTTAATTTATCAAAAAAAAATAAAAATCTCAAGTTTATCAATATGGGTTTTAATTTTTATTTTTAATTTCCTCTTTTTTATGTTTGATTTGGGTTTTGAGTTTTGGCCTAATAAACCCAAACCCTTGTTCTAAAGTTGAAGACAAGGGCACTTTCATCCTTTAATACAAAATTTGGTAGTCAACTCGGGTCAACACTAGTCAAATGACAGTGGACCGAGTCATAGGGGGGTATGTCAAATTTTAAAGATAATATGAGGGGTATGTAAAAAATTACCTAAAATTAAATAGAAAACAAGAAAATTTCCAAAGGGAGATGCCCCTAGTTTTGTTAAAAAAGAAAGGAGATCGAATTGGGAACTTTAGAGATGTTCTTTAGGCAATAGGGACTGTTTTATTTATTATTTCTACCATGGGTTTAGTGCATTTTTTGTGGTTTCTATGAAGAGAGAAAAAGGACTGAATAGTTTAAGCACATTTTTGATTTAAAGAAGGGGACTTGTTAAGCTTTTTAGTTGTCAATCGCAAAAGCAGATTGGCTTGGTTACCAAACTACTTAAGAGATTTTTTAATGTACGTTTGTGGACTTGGGGCTGTAAAGCTCTACAGCAAACAAAGTTATTTTTGTAGCCTCTTGCATTCCACGTATCCTCATATCTACAGTTCATATAATTAAGTGATCTAGATCTCTTTAGTGGCCCTTTCATTTCCTTAAGTACTTTTCTTTTCTTTTTCTGATAAAAAAGAAATGTCCTACCTCCTTAATTTAATACAATCTTGCCCTTCCAAGTGGATACAAGCACGTGCAATTCATGTTGGTTGCAACCGTCGAAATCGATCAATAAGAATCCAAGGAAATAAGGTTCCAGGGATTCGCCATTTTGCACTCGTATTTTCACTCGTCTTTTCATGCGTGGATTCCAAGAATCCAACGGCCTACCGTTGTTTGCTTTGAGAAAATATCTAGGATATTTTATGGGGAGTGTTTGGTAATTGTGTACAGGGCAAATTTACAATAAGAACATCATAGAAGGTGATTTACCCGTGTTTGGAAGGGTGGGACCCGCCTTTCAATGGGTCATAGAAAATCGGCTCGGTGAAAAGTCAATTTGATTAGACTGTTTTTGAACCATTTGATATATATTAGTAGGCTCTCACACGTGGACAATTAGAGTTGGACTGAAAATATGGATAATTAGTTAAATGAAGATGTTTAAATTATAATACGAACGAAAGATGGTTGCATGAATCAAAAGAATATATTTGAGTGAGGCTTGAATAAGAATCTAAAGATCAGAGAAGTTTCGTGATCATAGAAAATAATGTACGACAAGCAGAGAACGAGCATAATAGCGTGAATCAGAACATAGCGAGAGATTGTACAGAACCCAAAATAATCCATTAAAAGAAATTTATAGAAAAACAGAATAATTAAGTATAAAAGGGAGAAGAATGTCTGGTCTCTATTTTTTGAATTTTACATGAGAGAAAGAAAGTCTCGCGGTAGTAGAAAAAGGGTATAATGGTCATAAAAAGAGAAAAATGGGATAATCAAAAGTTTTATTCATTATATATTAATTATTTTCAAGTTTACCTGTTTTTTACCTGATAAGTTGGACTATTATAATGCAAATAATTGCCGTTATAATGGTAATGTTCCAACTCCATTACATTATTTTCAGTAAAAGCTCGACCCGCAATGTTGTGACTTGATTATCAATCTCTAGCACCAGGTAGGGCTGTCAATGGATCAGGTTTGAGTTGGATTAGTATTGATTTGGAATGGATCTCGTAAGAAAATATGTTGATCCGGATCTGATTCGATAGAAAGAATAGAGTTCCGGACCCAATCGGATAAAATATTTAATTTAAATTACATAATTATCCGCTCAAAAATTGTAATATTGTACAATAATGACATAAAAATAGATATAATGGGTTTATGGTGCCGTACATCGATACATCGATCTTTTTGTAGTTTAAAGCATGGTTTTAAAAACGGCCGTACAAACAGTAACGCCCCAAGCCCATTTCCGTTAAAACCATTTAAACACGTTTTAATATTTTTGAATTTAACGGCCGTTAAATCCGTTTAATTCCGTTAAATTTCCATTTTTTTTAATTTTCAAAATTTGAATTTCAGCGCCATTTTTTCCGTTAAAATCCGTTAAATTCTATTTTTTCTGTTTTTTCATTTTTGCCCCTGGCCGTTTCAATCCGTTTAAACGGTTTAAACGGTAACGCCCCCAGTCTGTTTAGCCGTTAAAACGGCCTCCTTTAAACCTTGGTTTAAACTTTAAAGTGGAATTTCTAGTTAATCCGTTTTCTTGGGTACATATCCGGTAAAGCGGACCAAAAATATGCTTACGTGGTAGGTCCGTGGGTGGGTTTCAACTTTCAGGCCCATGATGAAAAATGCTCAAATCCAATTGCTAGAAATCGCAAATTTTTTCGGTGTAGGACTAAATATTCGTCGGGTCAATGTGTCAAAAAAAGTGTCACGTGGCTACTTATTTTATTTTTGTTGTATGGGACCAACAGCTTATCCCAGATTTAATCCATCTTAAATAGAGTTGTGCTGGCATCAGTCAATGGGCTGGGCCTGGATGGACTTTGTACTGGTTTGATAACTGGCAGGCTTGTGCTGGGTGCAGTCGACAGCCTAACATTTTACCGTGAGTGGGTTCCAAGCCCATGATGAAAAATGCTCAAATCTAATGGCTAGAAATCGCCAATCAGTTTGATTTTTAGTGTGTAGGACCACCAAACACTAGGTAGATATTCATGGGATTAGCAGATCGAAAATCCAATGGAGAGGCATGCTGTTTTCTGAGTTCTCATTAGATGGATAAGCTCGTATCCCACGAATGAAAAATGAGTCCGTCGATATCTACAACCATTTCTTACACCCAATGGTGGGCCCACATGGAGATCATGTTGAACAATCCACAGGCACAAGAAGTGTCCATACCACATTACTAACTAATGAAAAAATTTGAAAAATCTAGACCATGCTAGCAACTCCACCAAATATGTTTTTTGCTGATGGATGTGAACGGTAACCACACATCAATCCATCATAGTCTCTGTGTCATGATCGTCCCACTCATTTCCGTGCAATTCAGGAGGGAGACGAACAAATAGTTCGTTGTTAAAAAAATCACGTTCATTGACTTAAAAGAAGCTTCCTTCCTCTGAATGATTCCTTAAATCATTCGTGCATTGCGCACCTCATCATTGACGTCATTAGTTTTTCTAATTTGTAGATGGAAATAGCGGAAAAAGGGCTGTTCTTTGACGCAGACATCTGTATCAAATTTTCGATGCAGACATCCCTCAAATTAAAACGGGCCCACTTGCCCCTTCAATCTATGGCACAAACTATGATGGACCTACATACCAAAAATCATCATGGGCTTTATGAGCGGGCCTATGTGTTGGTTCCAAGCCCATGATGAAAAGTGCTCAAATCCACACTGATTTTTGGTGTGCGGGTCCACCAAGATGTGGGCCAAACATTCAGGGGTCAGTAGGCCTGAAAGAGTCTACTACGTGGCAAATTGAATGACTTCTGCATCAAAATTTTGATATAAAAGTCTGTATCATAGATTTTTCCAGCGAAAAAAGGTCCAAGGCTCCAAATGCAGAGTACTCTCCTGTCCCTACATAGCTCATTTTTGGGCCCACTGCCACATGGATGGGCTAAACACACTAAAAATCAGCTTATTGATGATCTCTAGCCGTTGGATTTATTACCCAAAAAACAGGCTTGAATCCAACGGCTAGAATCAATTCAATTGAAGTACTACTATGGCTAGAGATAACCAATCAGATTGATTTTTTGGTATGTACATGAGTATACCCAACTAAGCGGTGGGCTAAAGATTCATGCGGTTAGTGGGCCCACAAAAAATGCACTATGTAGGGTTACGAGAGTCCTCTGCCTTGACAGCATCCAGAAGTCCTCTGCATCTAAAATATTTCCGTGGAGCAGACTTCTGTTTAATTTCCTACGTCTGCTTTGTTTATGGGTAAGAAGGGATTGAAATTTGAAACCAAGATGTCATTGTTGTGCATCGCTGGATTTGCTCCACTTGTCTACGGGTGGGAGCACAATCATTGAGTCCCATAAGCTGGCACCAGAGAAAGAAGTTTTTTTTTGATACAGGTGTCATTTTATTCTCTTGTTGTTCCCGGCCGAACCGGTTACCTTCTCTTCTAGAAACTGGGTCCTCCAAGTCTTCTCTATTTTACGTTTGTTTTAGTCTCAAGTATGCTTTTCTTTTCTTTCGCCCAGAATTCCGAAGCGGAAAGAAGGAAGAAAAGTTGGTCACTTTGAAGTCACGCATGTGGCTTAATTTATAAAAAAAACGAAGAGAAGAGAAGAAAGCAACCTCTCCACCATAACTTACGCGTCGAAATCTTAATGGCTCTGATGCAAAACACGAATACTTTCCCGTACTTGCACTCCTAATCACGTTTCCCAGATTTCTCGCGTGCATGTATTAGAAAATCCTCGTATCTTTATCAATCAAGACTACCGTTAGCTCCGTACGCGTACTTAACTTTAAAAAGTTCGTGTTGATCGAATGGTCAGTATTATTCGATCAAGGCGATTCTTCTTGGTTTGATTGATTACACTTGTATCTTTGCTGTTGATTTCAATAGGTCAGAGCAGCGGTTGATGTTTCGATTTCATATAGAGATGGGGTGCAACATCATGGTTGATGGTGCCGTCTGGTACACCATATCACTTCTATACTCAATAATTGAGCTTAAGGGGAATTATAGATAATGACACAAATACCCCTAATATCTGAGATGCTTATTATTACTTTAGAATCTTACAGAAGGTTATTAGAGTCAATTGGTGGCCGACAGTTTGGTCCAAGTAATAAGAGTATTCGTTTGGTGTGTTAGCTCAAGAGTCAAATAGCACAATACAACAAAACAAACCCTTCTTTTAAGGAAAAAAACAATTTTATTAAGGGTCGTGATGTAACAAGGAAGATCTGACGACAAAGGCGTCAGGTATAGCGATTGTTGTTACTCACCCCTGCTCTATGGGCCTACTGACCGCAAGGCTGTTTAGCCCACCCGTTCATGGATATACACACCAAAAAATCACCCTGATTAGTAATCTCTAGCCATTAGATTTTAGTACATTTTGAGGCGTGATTCAATCCATTGGATTCAACCATTTTTTTATACTAACCCCAACTGCTAAAAATCATCGAACAAGCTGATTTTTGGAATTAATGTCTACCAAGAGGTGCATGGGCTAAACATCCATGCGGTCGGTGGGCAAAAATGGCATCGGTGAGTAACAAAAATGGCTACCTTGTTACATCACCACACTTTATTAATGCCCTCAACGGCTATAAAAATGGTATGAAACCCAATGTTGATAGATTTTGTAATTTGAATATTTTTAGAACGTTGGAAGCCCACATTTCTCCTTCCCACCAAACACCCAAAACCACTTTATTCAACAAATGTGTTAGCTGTATTGAACTCATAAAGCTCGTATTTCTTTATTTTTACTAAAATCAGTATTTTAGTTTGGAAACGCGGGGAGCGGTTGTTGGGCTGGGCCCATTTGAAAAAAGGTGCTGCCCTCTCGCTCCACTTCCTTCTCCATTAAGCCTTTTTACTTTCCTTATTTTTTTCCTATATATTCCCAACAATTCATCTCCCATTCCCCTTCATAGGGTTTTCTTTTCCTTCTGCGAGGTTATCAAACCTCGCAGAAACAAGAAAACCCGTTTCGGGTTCGAGTCCTACTATATATCTAGCAATTCCAGTTTCTGGTATTCAATCGTCCTGCGATATTTCGATTTGAGTTGTGCAGGATCCTTATCTTGTGTGTGTTTTTCTTTTATAATATCGTGTAATCGAGTCATTATTCATGGAGCCACATTGTCCTGTGAACTCTGTTATAGCCAAGAGGCTATGGAATTTCTTGAGGATCACCTTCTTTATGATGCGAAAGGGTCTTATTTCAAAGCGAAAGTTGATCATGGATATGAATTTAATGATGAAGAGGGGGAAACTCCTTAGGAAGACCTTAGGCAATCTCATGTTTCATCATCATCATCACTCTAGAAATGCGACACGTGGTGGTTTCGGCTTACAGGAGTACGAATTCTCGTGCAGCAATAGCCCCAATCCTGTTTTTTTCCACGTGTCGAAGCGCAAACACCATTACTTCCCTTGCATCAACCCTCCTGATGATCTTGAAGAGGAGCCTAAGGCAGTTGTGTTGCCTAAGATTGAGTACTCGCCCGAGTACTCGTACAACTATCGATTTGGTACGCCTGATCTTGCTCCTGGAGAGAAATTGAGCCCACTCATCTCCCCATTTTCGGTTCGGGTTTCGAATTACTCGTCTGAAGATGAAAATGAGAATGGCATTGGAACCAGGCAAGTGGATGACGACGCCGAGGAATTCATCAGAAGGTTCTATGAACAGCTGAAGGTGCAAAGTCGCACACAATTGTTGCAATACCATGAGATGCAATACCAGGAAATGCTTGCGAGAGGAACTCGCTAGTCGATAATACCGTCGTCGACATCATTATCATCATCATCATCACCATCGCCGTCGCCATCGTCATTATTATATATCATACACCATCTAGGAAATCTTCCATGTTTTTATATGGGAAGATGGATTGGTTCATGGTCTATATTTTATATTTCTTTGTAAATTCATGTAATTTTTCTTGTATTTTCTACCATTTCTTTTATGTGCTGGAGAACTCCTCCTGGGTTTTATTTGAGATTGTTAAAGTATATGGTATTAATGTAATCTTGGCTGTTTGGTTTGAATGGCAAATATTTGCTTCTACTTTTGCTTTTACAGTGGGTTTAAGCTTTTTATGCCCACCAAATATATACCACATTTGCACCTACCACTCCCGCCTTTTATGTTGTGATTAACATCATTGCTCTTTGGTGGCAGATACAATATTTTTTTTCTTCGATTTCTCAGGTACATGTCCCAATACCGATAAGACCCGAGCACGTCGGATAAAATATTTTGAACCCTTAAAGGTCTTAATTTTCATTTTCTTTAAATGAATTTTGTAGCGATAAGGCCGATATCATGGGTATCAGAGATAATTATGGAATGGGAAAAAAAACCCTTTTAAAAGTAAAATAAGCGAAAAGGGAGTCTTCTTCATAATTGCCTAAATTTACGAAGAGGAAGGGAATTTTGCTGAACCCTACCGATATAATGATTGTATCACCATTGTCCATTCACAATTCAACGGTGGTGATGCATGAACACAATGGTCTTTTGTTACGACATGGAAACGGTAGATCATTCTTAGCTAGGCTTGGCACTAGTCACCAAATTAATTTAAAATCCCTTTTTTTTTCCTAAGCTAGTCAGATTACCAAAAAAGAAACCTTCCACACAACCCCCTAGATTGGATCAGATGGTTGGCCTCCTCAATGACATCCCAAAGCCAGGGAGGGGACAGCCTTGTCCAAAGTAGGAGCCCTAAAGGCAATAGTATGAGCAGTAACATTAGTTATCGTCAAGCCTTTTTGCAGAGAAAACAATAGTCAATGTGAATACTCTCGAAAAAGGTCCCCTTAAGGGCCTACTTATGGGGACTCTTAGGCGCCAAGGAATCTCAGGTTGTAGGTAGAAAGTTGCCGTTAGATATAGTGGCTCATGAAGTTGCTTCTATACATTGCTTTGCTTTTTTTGGAAGAAGAGATGATTATAATAATATAGTTCAAATTATAGGTAAAACAGTCTCCCTAACATGATTACTTCAAAGATGTTAAAACATGTATTCAGGATTCTTGGAACCCATGGCCAACCCATGGCCGAGGACATGAGTGAAAGGGTGAATCAGGAAAAGACCAGAGTCATGGCAAAACCTACAAATTCTTAAGTCAAATAACAAACGGTAAAAGGTTTTATCAATAATAAAGTTTATTAATATAATATATTTTCATTAATAATATCGGATCAAGTCATTATCAGATAGGATCTAAGTCAATCTTGTAACTTATCGGATCACAATTTCTAGATCTAGACTTGATGTTATTGGATCAAATCGGGATCACCAGTGCAATCTGATCCATTGACAGCCGTACATCAGAGGCTTATTCCTCTAATCTAGTTAACATAAGGTTTAGCCCTTGACGTCATATGTTCTTACCTTTTTTTTAGTAGGCAAGACACGATGGAAGCCATGAACTGATGGTTATGGGGTAGAATATCAACCAATTGAATTATAAAGGCTATTTTGAGAGTACGCCTTTGTCCTCCTGCCACTGGAAGAAGGGTGTCAATGGGGGAGTATAACTTTGATGACAGCCGGCTGTCGTCGAAGCCCATGACTACCAATGAGAATCGGAACTAGAACCGACCTTATGTAATAGGTTACGAGCCTATGGTATCCGAACCGGAACCAACTCCTTTGATGACTAATGAGAAGATATTTTTTTCTTCTATTTTCGAATTCTTCGTCTATCGAGCTAGCAGAGGTCAAGACACACAAGAATTAGAGAATAGAGATACAAAGATCAAAAGTAAGATCAGGGCACAAGTGAAAACAAAAGCACAAAAAAACCTACCCGACCTCTTTGCAGACTTCTAGGTCTGGAGTAGCTCAGTGTACCCACAAGGTCAAGGGTTCTAGGGTTGGTAATTGGTCTGGAGAGTTCTCTTCCAAAGACATTTTAAGCATCAAAGCCTTTCTATTCAGTTGAGGGACTATCCTTCCAGAGATGAGAGGGACTTTTTTTTTTTTTTTCTCGTTGATATGGTTTTCAGGTTTTGAGTCTATCATGTATAGGTAGTTGGGTGTAGCTTTCTTTTTCTTTTTTCTTTTTTCCTTTTTGGCGGTCTCTGCTGATTTTGCAGTTCGGCTTACCTCACCCATTTGGTTGAGGAGATGCCTCAGCCCCCTATCGTGTTGTGACATGTGGAGGGGAGGGCAAGGGCTACCTAAAGAAGAGGATACACATACATAACTTACTTTTTGTCATTTTTTTTTACACATACGAGAGTGCGCGATCACTCTCACTCTCGTGACCAGACAACTCATATCAGTCTTTACCTAACCTCTATATCGTCCTCAACAATTTCCCCATTTGATTACGTTGAGAAGCAGCCATGTCCTTCCAATGACCTTCACAAATACACAACACCTTCTTCTTGTTGTCTCTCTCTTCTCCGTAACATCAATCCAGCTAATGACTACCTAATTTTTGTCATACATGGGGGTCAATGGAGTAGATCTTCACTGACCACCGACAATATGAGCCATGTGGCACATTTTTAGAAAATGCTGATCGTATGGATGTTTGGAGTCTTTAGACCATGGTTTCAAAACCGCCGTTATGACAAAGTCGGACGTCTCCTGGTATGTTATGTACCGTTGTAACTCTCAGAAAATAACACTGTTATTTTTCAAAAAAATGTGTTAATAATATGCTTTATTTCCGTCATTTTTTGTTATAAATTTTATTGAAAATTGAAATTTTCCCATATTTTTTCCACACAATGTGTTACAATCGGTTATAATGGCTATTATAACAGAAAAACGGTAATGCCCCCACACCGTTATAGCGTCCGGCCCCTTTTAAACCTTGGTTTGGACAATCCCTAGGTGGACCTGCAAACCAAAAATCAGCTTGATTAGTCCAATCCAATTAATGCTTAGAAATCACTAATCAAACTGATTTTTGGTTTGGAGGTCCACCAAGGGATTGGCCAAACATCCATATGGTCAGCGTCCTCTAAGAGTGTGCCACGTTCATATTGTGGGGGCCGGGGTAAGCGGAGTTGCTGACTGACAACAGGATCAGTGAAGTTTTACTCGCGGCGAATGAAAATACAAAAAGAAAAATAGGAGCTAAGTGCAAAATTCCAAGACATCCACCTTATTCTGCAAATGTACATTGACATTCAAGCAAGGAATAAACCATTTGGCCAAAACCGAAATTTCAGTCGTGTAACTTTAGTCGGGACTTGGCTGAGACACAGTCATTTTTACGAGTACTTTTATAATCAATTTGACCATTAACTAACATAAACAACTTGCAATACAATCCGTTATAACAGAAGAAACGGTAATGCCCCCAATCCGTTATAATGGCCCCTTTTAAACATTGGGTCTAACGGATTGGGCCGGGGGCGTTACCGTTTTTCTCATTATAATGGTTTGTAATGCACAAGACCAAAAACGGGGAAAAAGAGAGGAAAAGAACAGAAATAATGGGAAAAAAAATACCAATCTAAAATTCAAAATTTGAACTTCAAAATTTCAGTAAAATTTATAACGGAAATAATGGACGCTTTTTGAACATTAAAACGGTATATAATGTAATGGGGGAGGACTGTTTTCATTTTAGTAAGGATGTACATAGAGATATCTGTCAATTAAAATTGACAACTTGAAGAGATTGAAGATGATGTTTCCCATAAAATTAGAGCGGATGGCTAAAGTGGAGATGTGTTTTCAAAGTGCGCTATATGATCGACGTGTGTTGATCAAATTAAAAGAAAATTTCTATAAGATGACAATAATACTTACGATCTTTTATGGAGTTGAATATGTTGAGTAACCAAGATAAATAACATTCATAAAATGACCATAGCCAAGATAACGATATTGAGATAGATGTGTGGTAAGACAATGATAGATAAAATTAGAAATGGCCGCAGTCATTAAAATATAAAAATAGTCTTAATAAGTAACAAAATGTGTGGGGTCCATAGATTGTGATGGTTTGGTCAATAACAACAAAGACCAATGACATCACCAACGAAGAGGAATGTACAAGTCGTAGGTCCTAAATGGACGAGAGGAAGGCTAAAATAGTCATGAAGTAAGGTTTTGAGTGGAGATTTTAAGAATCTTGCATTAATGGAAGAAATGTGGCTTTAGACACGATTGAACACGGAGGAACATGATTTGTGTAGCCAATCCCATACCATCGGTAAAAGGCTTATGATGATGACGACTTGGAACAGTTTTAAACACAAGTTTTGCTTGATTACTATTTGTAATTAATCACATCCCCTCCTAAAGCAAAATTGTCTGATACATCTAACTGATGCATGGGATCACCTGTCCCAAAAGTTGATATGCCCGGATGACCATAATTATGCGAATCCAAATCCTAATTAGTATTTTTTCCAATAATATATGCGTGAATATTACCGTTGTTTAAAAGATACATAATAATATGCATTCTTTTGCACAAAATTATAAAAGATGTTTTACATATATTTAAAATACAATTCAATAATATGGTATATAAATGAATAAAAAACCATACATTAACCCCTCTTTAAAAAATCGTCTCTCTCTCTCTCTCTCTCTCTCGACCTTCATTCCTTGCCCTCGATCCCTAACGTCGATGTCCTCATCGCTACTACTATCGTCGTTCTCTCTCTTTCTCACTCTCAACCTTCGTTGGCTTGTCGCCTCCACGTCACTGTGGTCTCTCGATGGGTTACTCCTAATGTTTCAATGAGAAGGTAAGTAGATTATAGGAACGCAAAATTTCATAAACGAAAATAAATTTAAATATATTTGCAAAAATAAAAATAACTTTCTGTTATTTACAAAAGAAGTAACAAAGGGCATCTCTGTCTGACAAAAATTAAAGCTGAAAAAGCTGACAGTCGCCCTTCAAAAGGGTGTTTGCCCATAGTATAAAACTCCTGTCACAATACGAGCCACGTGCTACACTCTTAGTGGACGCTGACCGTATGGATGTTTGGCCAGTCCCTAGGTGGACCTGCAAACCAAAAATCAGCCTAATTAGTAATTTACAACCTTTGGATCTTTGCACTCAAATAATGCTCAAATTCCTACGCTTAAAATCAACTCATGAAAATAACTTCAATCCAATGCTTATAAACCACTGACGATGTTTTTTTTTTGGTGTGTTGGTCCACTTAGTGAGTGGCCAAACATCTATACGGTCGACGTCCACTAAAAGTGTGCCTCGTGGCTCGTATTGTGACAGGAGTTTTATGCCCCTATGGGCAAACACCCTTTTAAATGGCGTTTGTCAGCCTTTTTTTTTCAGCAAGTAGAGTGGGGCTTTCAAATGGTGATACTTTTTTTTCGTAAATGTCAGAAAGTTGGTTTTGTTTTTGTAAATATATTTAAATTTATTTTCGTTTATGAAATTTTCCGTTATAGGAATGGGTTGGATGATTCTTAAAACCAAATGAAGAGAAAAAAACAAAAAGAAAGAAAGAAAAATATGGAAGGAGATAAGATAATGCGTGGGAGGTGGAATTGTATGCGGATTTGGTTAAACAAATATCTTGAATGTTAAATTACTAACACATAGTCTTCTTAATGTATGCTCGGTCTAAATGAGTCTTGATACCCAACGAATAATCGGAGAAAAATATGTGTGGTTGAGGCCATGTTATTGTTGCCCACCTAATGTCTGGCCAACACCAATGGTGTACCTACACACCAAAAATCAGCATGATTGGTGATTTCTAACCGTAGGATTCGAGCACTTTTCGTCATGGGCTTCATGAACCTATATGATGAGTTGGTTTCTAGCCTGTGAAGAAAAAGTGCTCAAATTAATCTAATGACAAGGAATCACCAATCACACACTGATTTATGGTGTGTAGGTCAAACATTCAGGGGTTAGTAGGGCCGAAAGAGTGTACCACGTGGCACTTTGAAGAGAATGCCATGTAAGAACGACATAAAGGTGAGAGAAGATTATTACTCACTTCTCTACTTCAGTATAGATATATAGAAGATCAATCTCATCTCTCTCTATATATATATTAGCTTTTTATTTGAGTATATATAATTTTTTTTTGGTGGGTAGTGGATAAAAAATTAGTGAATCATGATAAATCAAACTTTTGTAAATTGATCGATCTTGACATTCAATTATATATATATAGGTCAGGATTGGGGGGACAACATTTTTGACAACAATTTTGGCGTACCCACATGGAAGATGAATCAATAGCTGATTTTTGGTGAGGATGATCCCCTCACAATATAGATCACCCCTACAAAAAATCAGCATATTCTGAAATTTCTAACCCAATCCAATGTGGTTTTCAAGTAAACGATAAAAATAGACAGTCCATAATTCTTCAACTTATAAACCAATCTACAAATATCAGATTGATTTGAATTTTTGTGAGGATGATCTCCTCACCATAAAGTCCATCCTCGCCAAAAATCATCCCATTCCAAAACTTCTAATTATATATTGGGCCGCACCAAAATTTTGTTGTAAAAAATGTTGTCCCCCAATCCTGATATATATGAGTCAAGATCGGGGGACAACAATGTCATATAACATTTTTGACAACAAAAATTGGCGCGGGCCAATTTATAAATTAGAAGTATTGGGATGGGGTGATTTTTGGTGAGGACGGTCTCTACAGTGAGGAGATCATCCACACAAAAATTCAGAATGTTATGATATTTGTAGATTGGTTTACAAGTTGAAGAATTATGGACAGTTTATTTTTATCGTTAGCTTGAAAACCACATTTTATGGGGTTAGTAATTACAGAATAGGCTGATTTTTTGTAGGGGTGATCTATATGGTGAGGAGATCATTCTCACAAAAATCAGCCATTGATTCATCTTCCATGCGGGTACACCAAAATTGTTGTCAAAACAGGGAAGTTGTCTCCCCACTTATACCCCCCTCTTATATGTTTCAACAAAGAGGGGCCGAGATCTTATCCCCCAAATGGATGGTGGATCTCAGCCACTCACACCTGATTTTGGCAAATGCTTTGACGGGGAGTGCCGAGGGCACAAGTCACCCACTATCAATATAACAAGTGACTGTGATTTTCTTATACCCCCTCTTATCTTATATGGCTTCAATAATGAGTGGCTGAGATCCACTATGCTTCATATCGACGGTTGAGATTAACTCCCACCCAATTTTGACAAACACTTTGTTGGAAAGTGCCGTGGGCACGGGCCACCCACGCATATAACAAGACAACTCAGTTGTATTGTCTTATCTTATCCATCCATCTAATGTGGACGTACAGTTAGATAAAGAGTGGTTCAGATCAAATCCATCGATCTAAGGTGGACGGTTAGATTTCAGCCACTCAATCCGCCTCATTTGACCTCAATTTATTCAAAATTTAAATTTCAACACTGTTATTTTTTGTTATTTATGTTATTTTTTCATTTCTCCCTCTGTGCGTTACAATCCGTTATAACAGCCATTATAATGGTAAAAACGGTAATGCCCCAGTCTGTTATACCGTTTGAGTGCCGAAGGCACCCAATTTTTACAAACGCTTTTGTCGGAGAGTGCCGTGGGCATGGGCCATTTACTATTCTATATAACAAAATACATTGGTTGTCTCCCTACTTATACCTCCTCTTATAAGCATCAACAAAGAAGGCCTGAGATCTAATCCTCCCCCAAATGGACGGTGGATCTCCACACCCACCTGATTTTGGCAAATTCTTTGTCGAGGAGTCCCAATGGCACGGGGCACCCACTAGTATACATATTAAACACGAATATATCATTTATTGTCTTTTTGTCATCGAATTGTGAACTAGCTAGGTTCGTGATTATACAACCTAGTACATTCCTTTGGGTGGTTAGAATGTTAAAGCTTAAGTAGTTACAGTCATTTTATTTGACCCTTTATGGACATATGAGACCTTCTTGGTAGGGAGTAAAACTTCTGTCACAACAAAGTTGCAAATCACACAATCACAGGCAATGAGTTCTCGGCACATACACCTCAAAGCAAAAGCACATGGGTACGTTGCAAAAAGCAGTCGTGTACGTGTCGAGAACTCATTGGCTTGTGATTGTGTGATTTACAATTTGTTGTGATAGAAGTTTTACTCCTTGGTAGGTGACCTAGTTTGAAAAGAATTTAGATGCTTTGAAATAACTTAAGCTGGTTGTTCATACCTTGAAAAAGTCGAGCCGACATGGTCCTAGTAAAAACTAACCAAAGTTGAAAAAAAAAAAAGACTTAAATCTTAAGGTTCCGCTTGGTTCACGGAAAATTAAAAAAATCATGCGTTTGGCAATGATAATTAAAAACAACAAAAATTTTTCATAAAAAAATGATTACAGCTTGGTGACGGCTATTAAAGAGTGAGCGAAAGCTCGAGCAAATTATGTCATATATATTAAGGGAGAAAGGGAAAAAGGGAACGATTTCTTTCCTATGAAGGTGCCAATAGGATACTTTGCTGTGTCCTGCGGCCATACATTCTTGCATGGTATCGAAAGAGAGGGATGAATACAAAGGATGTTACCTAGTTGGAAAGAGATGGTGGGGAAGGAATTGTCATGGTTAATGTTCTTAAACCCAACCTGGCTGAATCGATGATCCGATCATAAGACGTTTTGGGTTGATACTAACCCACAAATCTATGAAAAATCTATTCACATTCTTATAACCTACTCGACCTGGCCAATTGAACTGGTAACCTAGTGACCCAGACATGGTTTGAACCGATAACTCGGGGTGGTACACCAAGGGGCGGGCAAAACATTCATGGGTCAATGGGCCCCAAAGAGTTGCCATGTGGCGGGTTGACCCAATCGACCCGACGGTTGAACCGGTGACCTTGTGAACTGATCCCTTCGATGGCCGGTCCGTGTATGAAAACGTTAATTACTCATGGTATCGGGCTTCAATGTGAAATTGAAGTTGTGGCGCGACTACGGAAAATCAATAGACCGACTTTAATTCGATACGTGGTTTTCCTTTTTTATTTTTCAAAAGTCCCTTCTTATTCCGAGGTTTTTTTTCCTAGAATGAACCAAACAAGTACTTTGAAAATTTGCAAGAAAACATGATCTCCGAAATTCATATTTCCTGTAAACCAAACATAGCCTAAGGGGGAAAACATGTTGTCTTGAGTTTTCAAAGTTGGAAAATGATAGTATCGTCCGCAGTAGATCCAAGTGATCTTCAAGATTTATGGTGTGAATCCCAAGGATCATAAGCTGTCTTAGACTTAAGGACAACAATAGGCATGATTTAAAATCTCAAAACATGCACAAATTCTATTTGTTTCAAACGAATTGTTCGCCGAGATAAACCAGAATATTACGATACAATAAGGAAAAAAAAATTAATTAAGCTTATTCATGCATTAAATGTATGACTTTGAGGATGTTTTGGGATATTTCCCAAAGTTTCGGAATGTTTTGCCTATTCCCATGTGTCTTCATTTTTATATTATCAATGTTTACTTTCATTTCGAAATTTGTCTGATTTTTCACTTTACCGAGACATCCTCCATATTTTAAACCACGACAATATGGACCGCTGTCGTAAATGTGTGAGCATCCCTACTTATGCTTGAACATCAAAAATGTTTTCGTTGGTGGTCAAGTGACTAAAGTTCTCTGAACATGAACCGTATCATATGTGCACCCATGAGGATGGTAGAGCGCCTTTAACGTCTATCCGATTTTGACCCGAGAAATACTTTCGCAATAACAACAACTTGATAAGGGCATTTTGGGAATAATAAGAACTGAAACGCAGAAAGAACAAAATGATAATTTTTTGTAACCGTTTCCAAGTATAGCCTTGATCTGAACGGCAAATTCATCTGGCGGGATTTCACATATCCGATCATGAAGCAAAAGAAAACAACAACTAAAATGTACAAAAATGATAGAAGGAGAATCAGCTAAACCATCTCCTCACCGGACATTCCAAGAACCAGCAAATCCTCCTCCTCTTGGTCGCATTCCGTTCCGCCACGTGTTATCATCTGACGGATGTAACTGTTCTACGGTGGGATGTGCGTACATAGGGTAACTGTAATCCCCCGACTCGAATCCGTAAGGATACGGTGTTGTTGGGTGAACCAACGGCGGCGGAGGAGCGTAATAAGCCGGATGAGGTGGCGGTGGCGGTGGCGGTGGTTGTAGCGGGACCAGATAACAAAATTCCGGCGACGGATAATGAACTTCCGGTGATGGATAATGAACTTCCGGTGAAGGATAATAAACTTCCGGTGACGGATAATGAACTTCCGGTGACGGATAATGAACTTCCAGCGGCGGATAACAAATATCCGGTGACGTACAATGAACTTCCAGTGTCGGATAACATACTTCCGGTGATGGATCAACTACCGGAAAAACACTGTTCTCAATCGTCGGAAAACCACTCCCGATCTTCTCCTTATTGAGCACCTTATAAGAGAAATTCAGAACGCCGTTAGGTTTTCCATCGGGACTGCGGACCTCATAACTGACGTATCTGACGGCTCCGTTGAACTCCCGGATCAGATCCTTGAACGAAACAAGAACTTTTCCAATAGTCTTATCTCCCAAGATGACACTTTCGCAAAGCAGATCGAATTCGAGAAAGAGGTGATCGTGATCCAGAGATGAGATCTCTTTTAGATCGAATCGCATCTCGTGGTTCCATTCAGGGTTTCCATTTCCATCTCTATCGATAGGCGTTTTATGCTGCTGATGCTGCTTCTTTTGCTTTTTATCTGGACCGTCGCTGACGATCGAGACGATGGTGTAGACGGAGAGTTTCTGGAAGAAATTGAAGGCTTTGAGATCTTTGCAAGAGATCACTTTGAGCTCCACGGAACTCGGTTCCATGAAATCGCTCGATCTAATCTTCGTTAGTCTCTCTGGTTCAGCTACAGAAATCGTTTCGTGGTCTGAACTCCGAAGGGTAGCCGACGCAACAAGGGAAGTTTCTTCTTCTTGGTTCGTCGTCAAGCTGGGTGGTCTGTGTATATAATATATACGCCCAAACAAGAAAAAATTTGATGTTTATCGGAGACTTCAAACTTCAAAGTCCTCCTCTAAAATGTCTGACAAGTACTCTTGTTAACGACTAACCAGCGGCTTAACGTGGTTTGATTAAGGGATTGGGGTACGTGTCAAACATTTTGGGGTGAGACTTCAAAGTTTGAAGTCCCCCTGGACCTGCGAATCTTTTCTCTCTGTCAAACCGTCCCAAGTCATTTCTTACTCGGTGAAGTTTGAAGTTAGAAACTTAGAAGTTAGAATTAGAACTTCTAGCACGGAACAATGTTATGTATATGCCAGGTGTCAAATTATTAATGATTTCTAGCAGTTGGATTATAGAATACCAAATAATGCTAGAATCCCACGGCTAAAACTCAACCCATGAATAGAATCAAATCCTACAGTTAAAAATCACCAATCGGACTAATGTTTGGTCTGTACTCTGTAGATCCATCAAAAGGTGGGAAAACATCCGTACGGTCAATGGTCTCCAACAATACAACACGTGGCACATAATCATGGCGTGACGTTATAAAATTTTCCTTTATGCAACGCGCACCAATGCGGAAGATGCAAGGGCAATTGAAGGGATTTCTTGGAAGGGCAATTGGCGGTTCCATGTTTTATAAGGACGCGCATGAGTAAAACTCCTACCACAGTGTTCTGACGAATGCTTTTGTCACAATGCAAATCACAGGCCACGTGGAACAGTCTTAGTGGACGCTGACCGTATAGATGTTTTCCAGTCCCTCGGTAGACTTATAAACAAAAAATCAACCTGCTTAGTGATTTACAACCTTTGGATCTTTGCACCCAAATAACTCTCAATAATGCTCGAATTCTTACCTTTGGATTCGTTTTGGTTCCACTGACGGATTGGTCAAAGTTCAAACATCCATACGGTCATCGTCCACAAAGAGTGTGCTACGTGGCCTGTTTTTTTCATTGTGACAGAAGCATCTGTCAGACGCTGTGATAGAAGTTTTACTCGACGCGCATATCCTCGTCACTGTTCCCGAAACAACCTCCCAATTTCTTATCCTTGACAAGGACACAAAACACGTCTTTCGTCCCCAACAAAACCTACTCACGTGTCATCATACAAGAGGTTACAACGGGCCACCAAAAATGTGGCCCACCACCGATGGAACAATCTGGATTCTGGACAGATTGTTCGGTGGGGTAGGGGTTAACTGAGGATGAAGTTGTCACCCAAACCCTATTATTTGGTTCAGGTTCGTGATTTTGGGTCTGATCGGATCAGGTTCGCTACTTGGACCCATTACCTGCATACCCTATTATAGTTTTCTTACGAACCTACTTGCCGACCCAGTGCATTCATCTGGAGTACCGAGTTTGCTTTTAGATGCTTGACAAATCTCTTCTTAATCTTTCTATTTTGTTTCATTAAGAAAGTCAAAAAGGTAGTTTGATCAAATTGCATGACTTACTAAAGCCTTCATCGTGCAGCATACGCATTGGCCATTCCAGGTTTGAGGAATTGGTCCAAAATTAGAATCTTCCGGATGACAATGTGTGCTTCCTGAATCAGGGGAAATTTTAGTCGCACCCCATCAATTGTGAGCCACCCGCCCTGTTGAAAGCACCCACTTATGATTTCAAACTCAATGAGAACACCCCTCCCCATCTCGAAGGGTTGTAAGATGGGTTGGTGGTCTTCATCGACCTGGTGATCCGGTAAGCCAAGACCTCACAATCTTCAAGAGAAAATACAAACTGAATCGCCCCCTTCGAGAGATACGGAGATTGATCAAAGACTGTAATATGACTAGGTCTTAGCAGTGGCGTCTTGATACAAGTTGAGGCCTATGGTGAAAATATTTAATAAATATATTTGATATTAATTAAAATTTTAAATTTTATATTATTGAAAATATTTATGTAAAAAATATTCTTGATAAAAAAAAAAATATAGAAAAAAATTTATATGCAGAGGACTCTCGTGGCCCTAAGTAGATCATTTTTTGGGGCATGTGGCCCTACGTAGATCATTTTTTGGGGCCCAATGACTGCGAGGGTATTCAGCCCACCTATTGGTGGATAAACACACTAAAAATCACCTTGATTGATGCTTTCTAGCCATTGGATTTACTGCCCAAAAAGCATGATTGAATCCAATGGCTAGAATCATGTCCTAAATGGCTAGAGATAATCAATAAGGTTGATTTTTGGTTTGTATATCCGATAATGGTGGGCTAAAAATCCATGTGGTTAGTGGGACCTGGGCTGGGGGCCTTCTCTCACCAAGGGGCCTTAGGCGACCGCTTTAACGGCCTTAAGGTAAAGCTAGCTCTGGGTCTTAGCCAGTCAATTTCTTTGATTTCTTTTCAATTTGACCCAAAAAGCAACAAGCTACTTATGCCCTGATTGGTATCCTGTCTGTAGTTTGCAGGAAAAAGTTTGTAGACAAATATTTGATAATGCAAAACATTTGTTGGGAAAATATTCGTTGGTTGGGGAGGGGAGAGCTGTTGGGGGAGACTAAGGGGGATGAGAGAGTCATTTGCCTATTGTTTGCAGTCACTTTTTTGGCTGCAAACATTAGACCACTTTTGGCAAAAAAATGATCAGGTTTAATGCAAATATTTGTTTGATGTTGCACCACCAAACACACGTAAATGCCGCAAACGTTTGCTCACAAACATTTGTAGTGCTACCAAGCAAGGCCTTAATAGGAAAACCATAGCCACCGTCATCACCCTCTGAGACATGACAAGAACTGGTTCACCAATAATCCCCACAAGAACATGCTCCACCTTTGAAATGGTGAAACCTATGAGCATCTCTCACAACAATCTCCCTCCCTGCAACCTTAGAGATGAACTTGGTTGCAGTGTGACAATCCCCACAAACTCTAAGGTTCTTCTTGATTCGGATCACGCTCTCCGGACCTGAGTTCAAGAGCCCGAAGACAATTGCCAGCTTCTCACTATGCAGGTACAACATTTTCTCCTTCATCTCTTCTTCTACATCATGCAACACGTAGTTTGTATCTGGAACATAGCCTTCTAGTCGAATCCTCTCCATCAGTCTCTCCAACTCTCCATAGATCAACTCTGTTTGTGGGTTTGATCGATCCCCCACCGCAAACTTATACAACTTATTCTTCACTTCTATAACTGTGTAACCAGCAGTTTTCCTCACCCCTCTATGTTTCATTAGAGCTCGAATTCGATCAGCTTCTTCTCTCTTGCCTGAAATCATGTAAATGTTCGACAACAAAACATAACGACCAGGGTTCTCTGCATCCAATTCGAACAGAGATTTTGCCGCCAATTCAGCAAGTTCAACATTTAAATGAATTCTACATGCCCCCAGTAGAGCGCCCCAAACACCGGAATCTGGCTTTACAGGCATACTGTCTATGAATTCTCGAGCTTCATTTAGCCGCCCAGATCGGCCCAAGAGATCAACCATACAAGCGTAATGTTCAGACCTTGGTGTCACCCCGAAATCCCTAATCATAGAATTAAAGCACCTCCACCCTTCATCCATCAAACCAGCATGGCTGCATGCCGCTAACACTGCAACATATGTGATGTGGTCTGGTTTCACTGAAACCTTCATGTGATCAAAGAGATTGAGTGCTTCCTTCCCACAGCCGTGCATTCCATATCCAGAGATCATGGTGCTCCATGAAACTAAGTTTCTTTCCGGCATATTGTCGAAGATTTCCCGAGCATATTCCAAGCTCCCACATTTCACATAGAGATCAATTAAGGCAGTTTCTAGTACTAATGCATGTGAAAATGAACCCCGAATTATAAACCCATGAACCAACCGAGCTTGTCGGAATGAGGCTAAATTCGAACAGGCATGAACAACACTGAGTGCAGTTACAAAATCCAGGCGGATTCTCTGTAACTTCATCTGTTTAAAGATCTCCAATGCTTCCATGGGAAAATCAGCCTGCGCATAAGCTTCGATCATGGAACTCCAAGATATCAAATCCTTATCAAGAATCCTGTCAAAGATTCTCCGAGCAATGTCAATTCTTCCGCACTTCGAGTACATCCCCATTGCTGCGTTTTGGATGGATTGATCCAAATCAAGTCCATTTTCTACTATAATTCTACAAATTTCATCCGCCTCGTTTTCTCCATGAATACATGGAATCACGTTCAAGACTGCAACCCTATTGGGTCTGATCCTCTCATCCAACATCTGACGAAACAGAGACAACCCTTCCTCGTAACACCCATTCTGTGCATACGCACCAATCATGGCACTCCACGAAACTACAGTTCTCTCAGACATTCTATCGAACAACTGTCGAGAAATCTCAAACCGCTCACATTTACCATACATGGTCATAAGAGAATTACCTACAAAGATATCCGATTCGTACCCAAATTCTACCACGTCTCTGTGTATCTTTTGCCCTAATTTAATATCTCGAAGATGCCCACACGCCTTGAGAACAAAGGGGAACGTGAAGTTGTCAGGTTCGATGCCGATTTCTCGCATCTGACGGTAGAGACGGACGGAGCGATCGTAAGGACCATTCTCCGCGAAGCCTCGGATCATAACGTTCCAGAGGAAGACATCGGAAGTTTGAGAAGCAGAGAAGAGGGCATAAGCGTGAGACATGGAACCTAAAGAAGCGTATTGGCTGATGAGGTTGGTGGAGAAGAAGAGATTGAGGTGGAGGTGGGACCGAAGCATGGAGGCGTGCACTGATCTTAGCGTTTCGATGGTTCCACATTGCTTGATCAGAGAGATGCAGGTCCATGGTTCAATTGGTCGGTTAGCGATTTGGTTTTCTTCTGCAAAGTGAAGACGATGGTGGTTGTGCAAAGCACGTTGTGCGGTCCGTCTATGCATGGAAATTAGACTCGAGACGACGCTCCGGTGTGAGTCAACTCCATCATAGATGAAGGACGAGGATCCTAGTATTCAACAGAGATTATCCTGTGGCGCCCGAAATTCCGACAACAGTTTGGTAATCAATGGTTGCCGGCACAAGTTATTTGTGCATACACAACCACATGAATTATGGTGTAGAATTCTAATCAAATGCATCCAATGGCCCACCACCCACCTATAGCCAATAATTGCAAGCTGTATCCACCTACAAAATCCTAAACCCAGGTATATGTTGGGCACAATCATTGGGCGCAGGCGCATCATCGCAGCTTCAAAAAATTTCTCCAGGTCCATAAGATGAGACACCATACATCTCCCTTAACAAACTAAGCACTAATTTCATATGGTTTCCTAGATAATGAAAGTCATTCTACTGTTATAATTACAAGCAAGAGACGTTTATGGGTGTAACAGATCTACAACCGAAAAAAAAAAAAAGGGTCCACCACAAAGGGACTCATTTCTGCTTCCTGGAGTTGGGCGCTCTTCTCTTATTGTGACTACCCAGTTGTGTGGTACATTTGGCCGCCTTGTCGAATGCACCTGATAGCCAAAGAGCACCAGCCAGGAAACATTCATTGTTCACAATCACCTCTCCAAGATGCCCCGCCTTCTGCTCAACTGCAGAGATTGCCATTCTCGTCTGTTGAGTTAGTGCTCTGCCTTTCTCAGACAGCTTGTATTTATCATCTAGTTCTTCCTTGGCCCTGTTCACTGTTTCATAACCTCTCGAAGCCATTGCTTGCACTGCCGACTGCAGCTCAGGAATGAGGCCCCGCTTCTCTTTGTTCTGTATGTAATTGAAATTCATTAGGTGGTGTATTGATAATTTCTTTATTCCTACCCTCACCTATCAAAAGGTCTGAGAGACATAAGTTAGAAAAGAATGTACTATTGCAATACAACAGGAATGATGGGTGTTGATCTCGTCCTTCACCAGACAAGGTTCAAGGGATGATAACCACCAGCTAAATAGGAAGTGGCAAACCATATTTATCAACATTAGATGGTGGTGATTGATACCTGACTATAACAGTGTGTTGAGTACTTCCTTCACTAGAAACTACAATCAGTATCTGGCTTAGCTTTATAATGCAGTTGTAATGGTAATGCCCCAACCCCATTACACACAGCTACATTTTTCATGCCAAAAACTATGACCGTACAACCCAACCATGCAATCTAATTTAATTTTTCTGGACAACCAAAAATATATGGGGAACAGTGGACAAAAGTTCTACATAACGAATGGGTACAGTCGTGTGATAGCTATTCTTTACCATTAGGTGACCATCATCCTTGTATTCTAGTATTAAGGATGATAAACCATCCATAGGATCTACGAGTACACCAAACACCTCACCCTCCAATTAAAAAAATGAAGCTCTGCCTTGAGAATTGTTTAAATCACCAAAGATATTTTGGTAAACTACCTCTATCCAAGACCAAGGCAGTTTTAAAGGCAGCATTTTAAATACAGGTAATGGTTGGGTGATTAACTCAAGCATGTGACAAGTCATCTCATCATTGACTCAGCTGTTCAGTAAAGAACATTTAGTCCATGGTCGGTCTGGCCAGAGTTTCTGTAGTGTTGGCATATATAGCATGAACATGATCGAACTCAGAATTCAAAACACCAGTTTCTGTGAGATTGCTAGTTCCTGGACATTGAAGTCGGTAATAAAGTTACAAGTGGTATCAGGCCCAGATCCGATTCCATGGGCGGAGTCACTATATTAAAAGCAATTTTGGTCTATTATAAATAATAAGAGTAAATTTCAGGAAAAAAGGCATTTATAAAGAAGAAACAGTTAGAGACACTACCTTGGTCTCATTATTCATGTTATCTGAAATGGGCAGAGACACTAAATTCTGTAACGGCAATATGCGAACTCGATGGTCTACAATGATAGCATCCTGTGAACAGGTGGAGGTAGTGATTGAAACAAAAAGGATAAAAATAATTTGCATCTATGATATTGTATGAACTACAAACAAAGTGTAAAACAACATGAACAATATAAGTGTAATAATAAACCAACCCTGTAATATATACATATATGAGAGAGAGAGAGAGAGAGAGAGAGAGAGAGGTGTATAATTTAGCAAAAAGGCTAAGAAATCAAAAAAAGTTTACAAACTCAAAACAAGTTCATTAATCTTACACTGGCCATCTTCGAAACTATAAGAATAGCAAACCAGTGAGGTTTCAATAATTCCAATCAGATTCTACTTTCAATCCGTTAAATAGAAAAGGAAGCCTGGATTTTAAAAACAAAGCTGGATTAACTGATATCAAACGTAGGCGAGGATATGATATGAATGAGAACATTTATAGAGAATATGAAATTTGAAATATATATATCATCTTAATGTATTACAATATATATAACATGTATTAAATATCAATTATATTTTTATGTGTAGTTTAATACTTCATTTCACTTTCTTGTGCTTCCTACTTATTTTTAATATCTAATAATAGTTTTTTTTCAACAAAAAAGCTTAAATTGTTTATATATTGAGATCGCGATATGTTTTGGTACTAATAATTTTATTCTTGATCAATAGATATCAGTTCTAACCAATGGTGTTAAAATCGAATTGGATCGTAGAATTGTATGGAGTACGATTCAATCGAATTGGGGTTCAAATCATTGGATCGTAAGATTCATAATCACTTTCTTTATGAGTAAAAAAAATGGAAATAATATCCAAGAAAATAGAAAAAGAATATATAAATGCCTAAATACTCCATAACACATGTTATAATGACAAGATTTTTTACACACACTTGCAAATAATGACAAAATATTTTACATGGCAATCCTGATATGCATAATAAAGACACTATTCTAAACTCATAGTTATCCAAAATATAGATATTTAAAAAAAAAAAAGAAAAACTAAAACTATATATCTTCAATTCATCATCAAAATAAACAAGTTTCTATCTCTGATCAACAATCTCAATTCTCATTCTTTCAAATTGCGTGTATGGACAAACATTTCTTGTCGTCACGTATTAGGTGGTGTTTCATGCGGAAAACACTACCACGGAACTGTTCCCTACAATAATTGTATTGCGATGATCTTATGTTTGTGTGGAAAGACAGCTATAAACATGTTATAAATTTGTTTAATTAGTAAAAATACCCAATGATTGTCTTTTTCCTTTTTGTAGTGTTTTACATGTTAAAAAAGCCCAAAGTACAAACAAATAAGTCATTGTTTGCACCTGAACACGTGCCCCATTTTTTTATTGAAATCGTAAGATTTGAAAGAATAGTAAGATTTCAAGTCGTAAATCATAAAGAACTCGTCCAATTTTTATCTAAAGCGATTCATATATAAGATTCAAATCGTTTGGGTTAAGAAAAGCAATTCATACATAAGATTCAAATCGGTTGGGTTAAGATTTGATTTGAATTGTAGGATTTTAATAACATTGGTTCTAACTTACATTGAGGAGAAGAGCAGTTTCAAGGGCATAAGACTGCCTGAAAGTCACAATAGCCAACTGTGTCTGGTCTTCTCTTCTGCCCATTACCACAACACATAAACCATCAAATAGACGGCAAAGAAAAAATTTCAAGAAAATGAATGGGGATAAAAAAAAAAAAGGAGTATAGGTCACCTCTCCAGTAAGATCTTGTCAACTGTGCCACAGTATGAGAAGAAGGTATAGAGGTCCGTGAGCGTCACCTTGGGGGAAAGGTCAAGAACCTGTATCGTTAGTTCCAACGAAGCCATAAAGGCCAGCGCTTCTGGAATACCTTGCTTCAACTGAACCCTACCTTCACTTTCTGTGCAGAAGAAGCTGTTAAAAAAGGAGCATGGGTGGCGATAAGAATTCCTGAGTAAGGATTTTGGAGAATCAATTAAAGTTGGGGAATAAAGGAGTTCAAGAAGTTATTCTTCTTTCCTTTGTTGGAACACTTCCATTGCAAGTTTGATATATATGGCAGCAGAAAATCTAACATTAGTTAGCCAACAAAATAGTTTCCTGACTCCAAAAAATCAAACTCATGCATATAATAATACAAGGGGGTTTCTCAATCACCTTTTCTACCCCTACGTGGCACACGTCAGGACTGTTGATAGCTCTCATCTACACTATCTCTGTCCCAAAGACCCGCGTGATCAGAAAATCCTAATATTAGATCAATTGCATTCAATCAAAAATACGATGTGAAAGGCTCCAGGAAATGCACTTTATAAGATGACTAGGATCCAATCTCACTGATATTGGACTGGGAGAACTCCTATGCGAGGCCCATGTATTCGATGGTTTGGGTCCTTGCACACACACAATGTGGCAGTCTACAAAGGTGACGGCTGAGACAACCATCCCCTAGGCACACATGCATACACGTCCAAAGACACATACCTGCAGACACATGCACATATACACATATGAGCTGGATCAGAAGAAGCTGGCCTGGCTGCTGCAGCACATATAGAATGCATCCACGGGGATTTGTGCTCACAATTCAATACTGAAGAGATATATGCTCCTGGAGTCGGGCAAAAATTCCACTGTCCATCTTTTATCAGTAATTTGTGCAGAAGCATGGATGAGGGAGAGAATGCAGCAAATGGCAAATGGCAGCAGCAAAGACATTAAATATTTGTACGTAACATTATCCCTTAATATAATTTACCTTCAACATCCCTTCAGAATTTATCCGGAATCCTGCTTTCCTCCACTAAGGATCACAATTGTTTTCAAGCAGTGTCAAAGGCAGTTGTGCACTACCTTGAAAGCGTATTAGCTCCAACAATTAAGGAAAAAGGAAACTAGAGAAGAAAAAGTCGGAGAAAACTTACTAGGACACTTTATGTTGATCCAAGGTGGTACACTTCAAATTATGCCCAGATTGTGTGAAAAATTCAATTAACCTAGAAGTCTCCATGATCTTTAGCTGGGTCCGGAAAAGCGTCTGCGAAGATGTTCCAATTCTGCAAGTTTCCATGTCCGTATTTGAGGAGTACTTGCAGAAATAATCACAATTTTCTGATAATTTCAACCTTGAATATTAAGTGCAAACATTTCTTCTTTATGTCAAATGTGATTAAATTACAAGTTTAATTACAGGGTAGAAAACAAAAACTAGTTTTGGGATCAAATGAGTAAGGAATGGTAAAAAACGAATCAACTAGTATACCAAAAATAAAAAAATCTTAGAAGTTACAAGTACAGTACCAATCGTCTGATAAATTACAACTTGAGACTACAACCCTGCCCCAAAAAATCATTTCTATACAATCATGAAACAAGATATGCGAAAAAGTAAATTTGATTCCCTTCTCAACAGATGTTGTATCTTACTGCTGCCTCTACACACGGCTCTGAGAGAGCATCGAGCTCGTCTCCTGCATTTCTTCATCTTCTTCATCCATTGAGATCTTACTCCAACCAGGGTTTCTTAGAGAGGAAAACTTGGCCCGATCAAAAACGGTTCCTCTAAATCCCGTCATCCTCGAAGATACCATGGGCATGACAAGAACTGAAGATGCACTGATTGAGTCCTCTCCTAAACCTAACGAAAGTGTACAGGCAGTCTGCAAGAAAACCATTTAGAGCAATATTAAATTTAAAACATCTTTAACAATTAAAAGACATTTTCCATGCTAGCTCACAGCACCTTTGCCTTCACTACAATAGACGATGCTTTCATGATCATTGCTTGCCCAAATGATCTCATGTCTTTAATTTGTGTCTCTTCAAAAGGTAGTTTAACAAGCCTGTAGAAACAACCAATTTGCAAAAACTTGGGTGAAAAATCATAGCCAACAACATATTTGAATTGGAACCAAATCGCAATTTTAGATCCATAAAATGCATAATCTATTATGAGCCAAAAAAGCAAGGGAACAGAAATTTTAGAACGTGTGGATTATGATTATATCTATTGTCACAAGTATCTCGGAAATATTCAAAAATCTCTTGATATTTTCCTCAGATTTTTTTAAAGGGGGGTACTCTTACAGTTAGGCATCCAACAAGAAATCAAATTATCAATTTTCTCAGAGAAATTTTGCAACCAAAAGAAAAGAACATGCATATCAAGACATTCTGAAGTTCTTAAACTTAATGTGGACTTTAAATGAAATTCATGAGCATAATTATGTCCAAGGAGTGTATTGTACCTGTCCACATTGGTTGTAATGCTTGGAGACGTGGAAGAAATCGAAGAAGAAGAATCCTTGCCATCAATACCTGATAAGTTTTCACATTATTAGCTCCAATCTTTACCACTTGTATGATCTCACAGGCAAAATAACTGGGAGCCTTACTAGACGTACCTTTTGACTCGTCAGGTGCCAGCAAAGAAATGCCTATAAACACGCACATCATTCCCAGTATGAACATTGTTGTCCTTAGTGCATCAAAGACCTGTTTACGGAACCACAATTAAGCTTGCTAGGTGGGTTTAAAGAGGGCAGCGGAAATACAGTACAATACTGGGATATGCATGCCTGCACACTAACCTGATATTCCTGGAAGTATATAAATCCTGTACAAATGGAAAAGAAGGTCCAAGCAATCTGAAACATAGGGACAATAAGGATAGCATCATACAGTGACAATCCTTCATTCAATCTTGCCATCTGTGGGAGTAGGAAACAAAATTAACATCAGAAGTGCGGAAGATCAGTATTTTCCATATAGCTGCAGCATGGAAACATATCTCAACCCACATAAACAAAAATGCATCACAAACCATTACCCAAAACCCAGCTGTACTAAGAAATAAAAGAAGCATAGAGTATGTAAACCAACTATGCAACTCATAGCCATTTGACATGGTCAATCTCAGCAGGTTAGACCTGGAAAAAAACAATAAGAAAAAGCAAAAAAATGCACATTAGAAACAAGACAAGTCTACAAAATTACAAGGTTGTGAATAACAAAGGCCACAACATCGGAACCAGTCAACTTACAGAGATTTTGCAAACAACACCGAGCATGATCCTACAGCACCGGAAACTATGGCATAGGAAAAAGGCAGCAACATGTGCCAATAGGGGCTAAGGTCATGACCAGAAACAGAAAGCAGCAGTTCTCCTCTCCTGCATTTTCCATTTTTTTTTATTGTTACAAGGAGCACTGTAATGGGTGCTCAATGATCTACTCAATCAACAACCAGAAAAGTTAAAAAAAAAAAAAGAAGAAGAAGAACAACAACAACCACCACCAACCCCTCCATGTAGCATATGCACAGACAGCTTATTCCTATCCATTCATGTATATACATGTATTCCTCACCTGTATATGTAGTGATGCATGATGACAACCAAGACCAAAATCAAGCAGTAAAGAAGGAATATAATGTTGCTGTACTTCTCTACCAACTGCCCAGGTGTGTAAACTGCAGAAAAAAGGGACACTAAAACTTATCAAAAAAAAAAAAGAGACTAAATAAAATTATTTGTCGTACTGAGAAAAATACCACGTGGTGCACATGCAGGTGGTGGGACCCACGCTTTAGCAGGCCACACCTTGAAGCTCTACTACGTCAAGATCAAAGTGATTAGATGATTGTAACCATCCATTCTATCGCATTCTTCTTGAGGAAAGTGAAGAATATGGCAAAAAGTCCAGAAAGGAGGTGTATGGATCAGATGGTTATGATCATCCAATCTGGTCAATTTCTATGTTGAAGATCTCCCATGTGGGACCATGGCATTGTGGGTCCAATTCTTTTTTGATAGGTGATGGAAGGTCCAATTCTTATTGCCAGGACACTCATAGACCATCCATACTGATTGGTGCCAAGGGAACCCTAGATGTTTATTTCTTCATTTTCTTTTGATATGCTATGCACATGTTGATTTTCTGTATTTTTCTTTGCTATAAGAAAAATACAAAAAAAAAATGTTGCTTGGCACAACAAGTCCTGCTTGGCATCACTAAGTATGCCCGTGGAATTAATATATATCAACTCGCAATGGTAAGTAAAAATACCAGGTGACTGGTGATTGCCGAAAGCAACGAGAAAAATGTTGCCAAGAACAATAAAAGCTGTGGCGATCAGTACCCTGCAAAATGAGTAATCTTTATTCTGGTCAAATTCGAAAATAAAGTAGCAGGAGACATAATTCTCAAAATAAGCTGCTCTCACTTCAGGTTCTAACATACTTGACAGTCACCATTTTGTTCAAAACAAAGTACGCAAATGCAATGTTTGATACAAATTGTACAGATCCCAGGGCCGCAAGAAGTGACTGTCAAAAGAAGAAAAAAATAACAGATGTCAAATCCATCCAAGTTGAGAGCACAATTAATTTTAGAATGTAAGGAAGGCACATATTGCCGACCATAGAAGGGTTAATGGGCTTAGTTTTGTTTGTAACACTAAAATCAAATCAAGAATTGTAGTTCCACTTTAGTTATATTTATCTTATACTTAGCCAGTTAAATATATAAAACTGACCTGAGCAGCATATCCAAAGGAAATGAAGTTAAGGCAATTCCCAAGAGCAAAAAACAGAAGACCTGCATATCAAGATTCTAACACTTACAATTACCATAAAAGAGTCCATCCAAACCAGAATGACACCATATTATGCACAGTTAATGAATAAATCATAATGAGCCAAGCACTTTAAACAGAACATTACCAACTCTCCAAGTTTGGAAATATATTATCGGCTTCAAGATGAGCTTGCCATTGGTTCCATCACTGTCTAGCACAGACAATCTTTCTCTCTGCAAGAAACTCAATTAGAACTATAAAAAGCCTGTAAAATAACATGATGTAAAAACAAATAATGCAGGATGAATGAAACCTATTACGGTAATTTTCTACGAGTTGTCCACAGTGAACTCAAATCATAAATTGAAGGGACCAAACCAATAGAAGTGAGTTAAGTATAAAATAAAATACAGTAAACATCTACAGACAACTGGATTAAAGTTCACCATAGAAAACTAGAACTTCGGGCAACCAACAATACATGCTTCGCTAGTATCTCAAGAAGATCATAGAGCACAGGCACGTCAAATTGAGAGGGAGCCTTTGAGTCATTTAGATGAGTGCAAAGGCCCATCCACTTTCCCAAGCTTTGAGTGGTTTTCAGTTTACCTAAGGTGCCAGGATATTTCAAGGTGGTCCAAAATATCAATTCCAAGACTGATCTACATGCATTTTGTGAGGATGAACAGAAAGAGGTATTCATGCAGGTCTTGATCCTTACTATATATGATACATTATATCATAGGCAGCAGTAGTCTGTGGAGCATAAGAGATGGTACACGATTACTCCTTGAATCTGAAAAAAATATAAATCATAGCCCAATCGAGATCCATCTCATTGGGAATGTACAACAAAGACCAATGACAGCACAAGTGAGAAGGAGCACTTTGGTGGAGGATAAAGGCTCTAACAGAGCGAGAGGAAGGCTGAAAATGACTTGAATTGAGGTAGGAAGAGAAGATTTGAACCCTTGCTTTAACAAAGAATAATGTTTTAGATAAAACTGAATGGTGATATACCAGATTCATGTTGCAGACCCCAATTAGTTGGGATAAAGTCATGTTGATGATGACGGAGCATAATGAAATTGTCTCCAAGCCATAAACGCTATGATAAGAATACTCTATTTCAAACACTAGAAGTGTTAGCTTGTCCGAGCCAACTTATTGTTTTACAGGCCTTTGTAACCAATATGATGGATAACCATTTTCTCCTAATGGTTTTCCTGCCAATAGGCAGCAAGGGTGATTGTAGGCACATGTTATCTCTTGAAAATGTTTCAATCTCTAAGCAAGGTTCTAAACTTCGGTCAGTTAAAATTCAGAATTAATTCGGGGAAGTTCAATTTGATTTAGAGAATCTGTAAAAATTCACCAACTTAGAGAAGTTTAGAGAATTTTTGCCAAATGACAGAAAACGATATTAATCTTGCTTAGGTTGCTCTAAATGGTTGTTTTTATGATATAATGAGTTATTAGTGTTTTATCATGCTTGTTTTATCAAATCCTTAAAAATCACTGTGTTTTACTAACGTTTTGGCAAAAATCCTCCAAACTTCTCTAAGTTTACTGTTACTTCGAATTAAACAAATTAATTTGACTAATTTTTGCAATTTTTGTACTAAAATGGCTAAATCTCAAGAAATCAGCCGAATTTTTACTGTTTACTTCGAATTAAGTGAATTAATTTGGCGAATTTTTCATAAATTTTTAATACATGTACACTTTAATTCATTCATTCAAAATTCAGAACTAATTCAGCTAATTTCGCCGAATTTTAAAACCATGTCTCTGAGCCATGTTTCATATTGGTTTACCCACTAAAACATGCTCTTGAAGAAGCCTTGATATATATATATAGATGTGTGTGTGTGTGCTTAGTGGTGTGACTGACATGGGAGAGAATAAAGATTGATCCTAAAGCTTTACCAACCTTTGAAATATTCTTGCAAATCATAAGAAAAAAGAATTTTAAGTACATAAACCAAACAACTTAGCAAGCATGACAATAAGCAATTTTTTGAGAGTGCTGGAAACATGGTTCCAAGAAATTAAACAACGTACCTGGTTATGGCCCAATTTTAGAAGGTTTGTCCCAAAGTTTATGGCAAGGCTACCAAAAAGGTTGATGAATGCTCCAATAACCCACTCCCCCATCATGAATTATGGATGTCAAATGGCTCCTATGTGTAGTTGAAAACAGATCATGTCCTAGTGAATTTACTCATCATTACATAACATTGAAATAGTGGTAAAACTCTCAGGAAACCACCATGTTCTCTTTGGGACGTCACAGGGATTAGCCCCTTCCAGCAAACATTAGCATTTAGCTCCAACAGATTTAAATACAGAAGTAGTTTTAGTACCTGCACAGTTTTAAGGATCAAATCCAGATTATATCCCCACAGGAAGATATGCCGAGAAACCCAAAATCTACTCAATTCGTTCAAAAAACTATATATAAATATAAATAAAAATGAGATATAGATCTATAGCATAAAAAAAAGAGAGTATATATCTACTTCCCAGAGTACAATGCAAAAAAGAATTGGCAATCGAAAAAAATTACATCATGGATCAACCTACTTTAATTTCTAATCAACTACACTAAGAGCTTCTGATAGCTCCTGATCATCTAAAAAATACCTGAATCAGATCTAAGCTGATAGAGAATTTAAATGCAGCAACGGAGGAGAAAATCCATGATAATTCATCTCGAACCAAAAAAAAAAAATTAAAAGATCGAGCGTTTCACAACCGCATTATCGCCCTAAAGCCGGGAAAATAAATCCAGATAAAAAATTAAACTGCGTTTCATCACAGATCCAATCGATTCCTCAATAAAAATTGATTAAATGATGATTCTATTTAACATAACCAAATTCAAAGCTGCAAACAAAATATGAATCTTCAAGCCCTAGAGTTGAACCAAAAAGAATGAGAAGAAAAAGAAGGAACATTGATTTTCCGGATTGACAAAATAGAATTTCGATGAGATTACCTTGAAAATCTGTGTGAAAGAAATTCCAAAGTCCAGAGCGCCGGAGACTAAAGAAACGAACTTCTGAGAGGGATTGAAGGAGAGACAGGAAATCCCAACCCTAGCTTACAAGCCTAATTTTCTCTGATGTGGGTTGCAGAGGTAGCAGAAGGCATAGGTTTGACGCCTTGTGAAGTTCAGGGGTCAATCTCAGAAACGTGAGTGACCTACCGACCGCTTCTCTGGTACTCAACCGTCAAGCCTTATGTTATAAATTTTTTTTATTTTTTTATTTAGTGACGGGGTTGTGCGTAGGAGGGAAAGACAGTATCCTTGTCCACCGTTGGATGGTTTTCACGATTTGGGCCGTGTAAGTCTGAAGGACCATCAGCTGTCTGGACGGCTGGACATATGGACAACTATAGGGACGACGACCACAAGGTTTGGTCGTAATAGGAGTAAACCTTCGCTCACTGCATGATGTGAGCGAAGCCGATCACATCACACACTACGAGCCACGTGGCACACTCTTAGAGAGTGCTGACCGTATGGATGTTTGGTCAGTCCCTCAGTGGACCTGCAACCCAAAAATCAGCCTGATTAGTCTGTAAAACCTTTGGATCTTTACTCCCAAATAACGCTCAAATTCCTACGGTTAAAATCAACCCATGAAAATAACTCCAATCCAACTTTTAGAAATCACTGATCAGGTTTATTTTCGCTTTGTAGGTCTACCTAGTGATTTTCCAAACATCCATACGGTCAGCGCTCTCTAAGAATGTGCCACGTGGCTCGTATTGTGTGCTGTGAACGGCTTCGCTCACATCTGCAGTGAGTGAAGGTTTACTCCTCGTAATAGTGCCTTTTTCGTTTACTTTTACCTTCTTCTCTTGTTCTTATTTATAAATGTTGACACTTATTATGTTCTTAGGCAGGCTCCGCGGAGGGAGGCTGGTTTTCCTCAGGGATCTATGCGGTTAAGTAAAACTTTGGTCACAACACGATATGATCCACGTGGCACATTATTAGTGAGCGCTGACTGTATGTATGTTTGGCCAGTCCCTCCGTGGACCTGCAAACCAAAATCAGGCTGATTAGTGATTTCTAAGCATTGGGTTGAAGTTATTTTCATGGGTTGATTTTAACAGTTGTAAATTGAGCATTATTTGGGTGCAAAGATCCAAAGGTTGTAAATTACAAATCAGGCTGACTTTTGATTTGCAGGTCCACCGAGGGACTGGCCAAAATCCATAGGGTCAGCGCCGTCTAATAGTGTGCCATGTGGCTTATTTATTTTAGGTTACAAAAAAAAAACTCTTTTATTTCAGTTATTGATTCAGACAGTTTACTTCCATTCATTTCATTTACGTTGGTTGAAAATAACTGTATCTACAGATTTGTCATCTTTCTTTGATATAATCCCTAGAAGGAAATAATATTCAAGAGTTGATTGAAGAAAAAAATATTAAATAGCGAAAAATGTCACGTGTCACACTCTTTCGGGCCCACTGATCCATGAATGTCTGGTCCTACCAATTATAAGTAACTACATACCAAAAATCAGCCTGCTTGCTGATTTCTAGCCATGTGATTTGAGCACTTCATCGTCATGTGTTTGGAATTCACCTATAGGCCTGTTTATGAAATTCATCGTGATAAGAGTGCTCTAATCAATGGCTACAAATCAGCAATCATGCTATTTTTGGTGTACATATCCATCCATGGTTCAAAGTCTTGGCCAATCCGTTGGGCAACCTGGATTTGGATTGAAGCCCACCTATCCGATCCAAACCAAACTCTGTCTCGACCAGAGATCACTGTTTCACAAAGAGTCCCACTTTGTCTCGGATGAGATGGACCGATCCCATCCGGATCAGACCAACCGGATTGGGATCGGAGCCCCAATCCCGAGATTTCGACCCATGGTGGCCTCAGACAGAGTTTGCCGCATGACATTTTGATGAATTTATGTATCAAACTTTTGATACATAATTCTACATTATAGCACAGCTAGGGAAATTTTTGCTGTTATGCAAAAGCAACTTTTACTTGTGCGAACGTGGCAATCCGGGATTTTTGGGGCGTTAGCACTTCATTTCAGCAAAAACATTCTTGATTAAAGCTACAAAGTAAGAGTCACGTTAGTATCCATCCATGGGTCTGTCATCCTTAGGTAAACACCGTTGGATGGTCTTTGAAATCCCAATGCAGAAGACGTGGGTATGAATCTAAAGGTAAAGGGATACAATGGCGTTTACCTACGGATGACAATCCTTGCTATCGACATCAAGCTAGGTCCTCATGGTTAGATTTGATTGGAGCTCGCCTTTTTTCATTACGTAGCAAATTAGCAATACTTTGCTCGGAGAACGAGGACTGTCTTTGATAATGTGTGTGTCCAAATGCAGGCCCGAGTTCAACCCAAGAACTGAAGGGGCCAATTAGGGTTGTCCTGATACAAGTTGAGGCCTAAGGCGAAAACTCTATAGAAGTCCTTTTTAACATTTAATACATTAGTATATATGATATTAATTAAAATATTAAACTCTCTATATTATTGAAAACTTTATATAAAAACTATTCTCAATAATCAAAAACTACAGGAAAAATTTTAAATGTAGAGGACCCTTGGTGTAGTCGATGTAGAGGACTCTCGTGGCCCTACATAAATCATTTTATGGGTCCAATGATTGCGTTGATGTTCAACCCAAGGTTTAAAGGGGATCATTATAATGGTATAATGGACTGGGTGCGTTACCGTTTTTTCCGTTATAACGAAAAAAACGGTAAAGGGCAAAAACGGAAAAAATGGTGCTGAAATAATTCAAAATTTTAAAAATGGAAAATAACAGAATATAATGAAAAAATAACAGAAAAAAAAAATGAAAATAAGGACTGTTTTTCTCACAAAAATTTTCAGAAAATAACGATTCGTTAAAACGGAAAAATAACGGCCGTTTTTTAAACTTTGGTTCAACCCACCTATTGGTGAATAAACCACCACCAAGTCCACCTATTAGTATCTATCTGAAAAAAGTAGTTAAATTCAATGGAGCTCATAAAAGGAGGCACACTCATCCCATTGCAACCGTACGATATGCATTGGATCCTTCAAAGTCGAAAGCCTTTTTCTTAAGGGAGAGAGCACCCACAACGAGTAAAACTTCAATGACAGGGAAGGAGATGACAGGGCAGCAGATCACGGCACCTGGATTTTGTACGGTTGGACCACACTCACCGCACACGTACCCAGTGAGTGTTTTGGCAAAAAGCACTCAAGTACTCACCTGGGTACGTGTGTGGTGAGGCCGAGGTGACCAGTCCGTACAAAATACACATGTCTAGATTTGCTGCCCTGTCATCTCCTTCGATGAGAGGGCCCGGTCATCAAAGTTTTATCCGACCCACCACAATCCTCAGGAAAACCAATGGCGTGATCCAATGATTCGAAACATTGAGATCTATTGACTTTTCGAAATTTGCTCATTATACCTTCCCCATTCGCTGGCCAGAAGACTTCAAACATTGCAGTCTCCCCACCCAAATTGTCTGACAAGTTCCCCAACCCGCGATAAGCCCTTGGTTAGTGGTTAACAAGGGGTACTTGTCGAACATTTTAGGAGGGGACCCGGGGCCAGATACTTTTTTTCCCGGTAGTGAAAGTTGGAAGTGGGAAACCAAGACTTGGGAGTCCCGAACCCGTTACATTCGCGGCAGGTGCTCTTCGTGATGTGTCCATGGAAAATATCTATAACAATAAATAACATTCACCAAATCGTGTGTTCGTATTTCAACGCCGTGTGTACAACAAAGATGACGGACGGGCCCTACTTTGTCCAAGGGTTCGTCGTTGTCTTTTTGGTGGGAGAAGAGGTTGAATAAATCTTTGATGACGGACCATAGTATGTGATACCTGGCATATTCTTAGAGACCATTGACCACATGGATGTTCGGCCCATCGCTAGGTGGACTTTACGTACTTTGGATCTGAGTACCTCAAAAATGCTTAAATCCCATTAATAAACCCATGAAAAGACTAATCCTACGGTTGAAAATCATGCAACAGCCTGTAGGCCTATCTTATACGATCAGTGGTCCTTAAGAGTGAATGTGCCACGTGGCTCAAACTTGATATGTAGGTTGGAATTTTAGCACTATTTTATTGTTTTGGTGAGTTAGGTTGGATATTACCTATCAACTAAGTTTGGCTGAGACCTTTGACCGTCAAAGTTTAATAAAAACATCCTAATCATTTGACATGAACCATTATCAGAAAAATATTAAAAAACGACATGACGCCATCACTTGAACAAAACAATTAAGAATTCGTTCTCGAGCCTACGCTAATTGGACTGGAGGAAGAAGAAAAAGATCTCGCTCTGTCACTATATCTGCGTATTCCGAACAGAGTTACTGCTAGAAATGCGCAACTGAAATTACCACCTTGAAAAGATTATTGTTTACTATCCTATTGAGAAAGACTCTTATCTCTGTGGCTGAAACTCTTTTTAGGTTGGACGAGACGACCCATTGAAATTATAAGATTAATAAAAATATTTCTGAAAAACGATATAAAAATTTAGTTAGTAGTAGTTCATTGTTTTGTTTATTTGAGAATAAAATTAGAATTTAAGAATTAGAGTTAGATTAAAATAATTTAAGTTTTTTATTTTATAAAAAAAAAAACCATAAGAACAATTTTTAAATGAGTCCGTCTAGAGCTACACCCATTTCTTACATCCTATTCTTACACCCGGATGTGGGGTCCACATAGAGATCATGTTGGACAATCCAACCATACATTGAGCTGTTCTTGGCTTCATGATCATTATCACCAAAAATCAGTTCATTTCGAAAGTGCTAAGCATATAAAAAAAATTGACTCAAAATAATGGTTTAATTGGATGGTCTGGATTTTTCAAATTAAAGTATTTTTCTTGAGGTTAGAAATATTGAATTTTTCTAATTATTTTTTTGACGAGGGTAACCATAGCATGAATAACTCATTGTGCGGTTGGATTGTCCAACGTGATCTCCATGTGGGCCCCACCCTCGGGTGTAAGAACTAGATGTAAGAAATGGGTGTAGCCCTAGACGGACTCTTTTTAAATTAGTAAAAAGCTTTTGCAAGATTTGTAAGTATAGAGAGAAAAACATGTGAGGTTTTTATTTAAATAAAAATTATTTTATTTAAGAGAAATTATCTTCTGTACTGTAGTTGTTGCCTTTTGTGCTGCGTTTGTTCAAGATTCACATAGTAGATGTTTGATTGATCTCTTGTTTGGGTTTCTATTGTGTCGAGCTCAACAAGTTGTATCAGAGCCATTGGTTTGACCTAGGGAATTGAAATGTACCTCAAAGCTAAACGTGGAGATCGAGACGTTTGTAGACATTTCAATCGTTGGATGTGGATCAACATTGAAAGTCTCATCTCTCATGAATGAGAGGTGTCTTCTTTAGTGATATGATGTTTAGTTTTGATGCCATTTGAGGATAGAGTAGTACATTTTTGTTGTTCTGTTGCTCTCTTGGTTGTCAAATTTGGGTATGTTTTCTTTTGCTATCTTATATTTTGGTGTTTTTCCTTGTACTTGTTTTTTTGAGATCCTCTCGGTATCCTTTAATGCATTTGACTTATAAAAAAAAAACATTGAAAGAAGAAAGATCGATTGGTCTGGATCTCAGTGAAAACTAAGATCTCTTAATCATGGTTATTTAAATGTAATATACTATCTGTGCTTTGGCCTATGATATTAGTCACTCTATGCTATGAGTTGCCACATCATAACCTGCGGTGATGCCATCATTCGCAGTGGGTGTGAACTCACAATGGGTTATGTTAACCCAGATGGGAGTTTAATCTATGATAAGGACCATAGATCAGAGGGCGCATGGAGTGCCATGTGTCAATTTTAGAAAGGACTGCAGATTAAACGAGATGCACGAAGGTACTACGTGTCAATTGCAGAGATTGAATAACATCGATGGAAATTTTAGGCTTTAGGATTGAGAAACTTGATAACACAAACTATAGCATATGGAAATGTTGTCTGATACTAGTTTGTAAGGGGCAAGGGCTATGGCAAATCACAAATGGAAGTGAGGCTCTTAAGTCAATAGAATATGATGATTTTGAGAAATTGTCCGAGAGAGCCAAGAAGACATTATTCGTCTTGAGGACATCATTTTCGGAATCTATTCTTCTCTAAGTTATAGATCTAAAAACTTTGAAAGAGACTTGGGATAACTCTGACTGGATATTTTCTCGAAAAAAATACTACTTGTTTAAATTATCTTGAGATTGAGTCACGCCTGGTCCCAGGGTCCAAGACACGACTTGTGACTTGCGATCCAATCGGCTATCTATGGGTAAAGGTCGCAATTTGGCTAGTCGGGCTGGGCTCTCAAAAAGTTTTGAAGCCCAAGCCCATCCCGTGACCCGATCTTAGATCGAGCCCTCAAACTGGACCTCTGACTGGGCCTCGGGTTAGGGCTAGTGGATTGGGCCGCAGGCTGGACTTATGGACCGGGCCTATTTTAAAGAAAATTGAAAAAAATGACTAAAAAAATTGTAATTTTTAGGGGGAGTGGATGGGAAATTTTGAACTTTGGGGGAGGGGGTATTGTAAAATTTCAAATTTCAAATTTTGAATTTTACGGGCCGGGCCAGCTTAGCCCGCAAGATTCTCTTCCTGGGTCGGGCTGGGCTACAGGTTCAAATCCTAAGCCCAAGCCCATCCCATAAGCTTAACGGGCTAGATTGGGCTGGGTCGAGCCAAGCCTGAAAAAACAGGCCGAGCTCAGGCCGGGCTGTGGGCCATATTGCAACCCCTAATCTATGGGTCAAATGATCTGCGATCCATGGGTTGACTTGCAACTCCGTCAAGGCATTTGGATAAAATAATATTTTATTTAAAAATATCTATAAAAACCTAGATATTAGATCCCATCAATTAATCATATTTACGTTGACCATCTAGATCAAAGTCAATTTTTGATCAAAATGTCTTTTAATTCACAAAAACTTTAAAATCGAATCTAACTTTTTACTAAAATTAATCTGATCTATGTTAATTAAAAAAATTCATAACTTACTCATTTTAAATCAAACTGGGTGATTAAAAAACCTACAAAAACTAGACTCAATGTACTTTTAAGGAAAAATACACACGAGGTACAGACAATACCTATGTACTCAAGACAAACAGAACCTATGTATTGATGTACTAGAACACTAATAGATTATTCGTTTTAAAGCAGTTGAATTAGGATAGGGTCGGATCACGGTTTTTAGAACTTGGATCCTATAGTAGATACTAAAAATTTGTCATTTTGTAGTAGATCCAACCCTTATCATGTTGGTCTGATTTGGATCTTCTCATATGGATCATTGGTCGGATACGGATCATGTGTTATGGATCCAAATCCATATATGAATCATGCTATTCAAAGTTGGATTGGAACTCGGATATACGTGCCTAGATCTGAGGAGGCTCCCTTTTATGATATTTCAAGAAGCTGTGCTTTTGTAAGGTTCTATTGTTTTCTAAGAGTGATGAGTCTGATGACTTTTTATGGGCGATGAATAACCTAAGGAGGTTTTTGGAAACAGGCGGTACTGAGAGTCAGCACGCGCGTTCAAAGTAGAGAGTGGAGACTACTTTTTTCCCTTCAACCGTTTTTGGGTCAACCCACAGGCCACGGCCCACTGCCCACTTTGCCGTTTGCCGTTCACTTTTGCTTCAGGAGAAACAACGATTTGGCGGTATAAGGACAAACAGGAAAAAAGGACTACCCCAACACCTCGAATTTCGAGAAAAACTTTGGTGACCACAAGGTCCGCAACGAAGACCGCCCACAATAAGAGCCAGGTGGCACACTTTTTAGAGGACGCTGACTGACTGACTGTATAGATGTTTGGCTAATCCTTAGATGAGCCTACAAACCAAAAATCAACCTGATTAGTGATTGTGGTGGAGAGGAAGGACGATCAAGACTCAAACACAAACAAACAAGAGAAGCTGGCATCAATATTCCAACACAAAAGAACAAGAGAAGTGGCACTCCTGTTACTTCATGGAGATTCGAACAGTGTTGAACTTTGACGACGGACAGCAGAATAGTCACGTGGCACACTTTTAGAGATCGTTGGCCATATGGATATTTGGTCCAACCCTAGGTGGACCTACATACCTGATTAGTGATTTCTGACCGTTGGATTGGAGTTGTTTTCATGGGTTGATTTTTAACCGTGTAATTCGAGCATGATTTGCGGTACAAATCCAACGATATGAAATCAATAATCAGGCTGATTTTTGGTATGTAGGTCCATCTAGGGGTTGGCCAAACATCCATACAGTTCGGTGGTCTCTTAATGTCTGCCACGTGGTTCATACTGATACTGTGGTCCGTCGCCATCAAAGTTCTACTCGATTCGAACCCTAGAGCCACGAGTCTAATTTTTGTCATGAACATATCTGTTCTATATGAGCCAAATGGCAGCACACTCTTAGAGACCACAGGCCAAAAATCAGCCCGGATCAGTGAGTTCATTTTAGTCATTTTCATGGGTTGATTTTCAACCATAGAATTCAAGCATTATTTGGCATACCCAGATCAAACAGATAGAAATCACCAATCAGGTTAATTTTGGGTTGTAGGTCCACCTAACAATGGGACAAACATCCATACGATCCGTGGTCAATGAGAGTGAAGCATGGACGCTCGCGATATGTTCGTGAGCAAAGACATTCGGGATCAAAACTGCGACGCTAAAGTATATATCCTCTTTACTGCGCATGTTAAGGGAAAAAGACTTGGACGGAAAAAGACCGGTGTGTTGGGAAAAGCCAAAACGTTATTTAGACCAAACAGTCAAAAGAGAGAATCTTTCCAAAAGTAGCTCTTTGAATGCTTTGTGTTTGTTCTCAATGAATTAGCTTAGCCCCGTGGCAGTGACGATGTGCTTTTGCTTGTCCTCATCTACTTGGAGCTTCGATACAGTGCTGCAAGCTCCAAGGCAATGGTAAACATGGTTCAAAATCTCGTGATCGGAGGGCGCTGATCCCGATCCGGATCACCCAAATATTGTTCAGATCGGCGAGATGAACCCGGTATCATTTAGATCGGTGGCTTCCAATCCCGATCCAGATCGCCTGATCCAGACTGGATTGGCCGAGAGTTGGAACCACGAGGGTAAATAATCTTGAAGACGAATTAACAAATTAAGAGTATCGTACAGTAGGTCCTGAGATACCCGGGCCCCACAATTATTCAATTGTCAAGGTGGAAAGTTGAGGAGAAAGTGCTCCACGGTACACGTGGTACACGTAAACTTTGTTTTAGGACATTCTACAAACTGTCTAGTTGTGGATCTCACGTTCTGTTTTGACTGGTCAAAGGAATGCAACTGAGTGGTCGTTTGGAATCATTTTATAGTTGGTATAATTCTTGGACCAAAGATATACGTAAGGCCCACTAATTCGTATAAACACGATTAATAATTACGTACACTCTTTCAAATAATGATTCACCGTGGTGCATGTGCTAAGGCGTTTAGACTCTAGACCATCTGATCGAGTAAAACTTCGGTGACAGTGCGTGGTGATCCGAATACGAGCCACGTGACACACTGTTCGAGTACGCTGACCCTGTGGATGTTTGGCCAATCACTAGGTGGACCTACAAACCAAAAATAAGCCTGATCGGTGATTTCTAAGCGTTGTATTGAAGTTATTTTCATGGGTTGATTTAACCGTAGGCATTTGAGCATTATTGAGCGTTATTTGGGTGCAAAGATTTAAAGGTTGTACATCACTAATCAGGCTGATTTTTGGTTGCAGGTCCACTGAGGGACTGGTCAAACTTCCATACGGTCAGCGCCATCTAATAGTATGCCACGTGGTGTGCCATGTGATCAGTGGCCTGCGCCCGCCTGGTTTTTTTTTTTTTGTTGGGGGGATCATGTATAATGGAGAGAGAGAGAGAGAGACAACAACAAAAAGGAAAATTAAAACAACAAAACCGCCTCCTGTATTTCATGTGACCTAGGAAATCCAATCTACTAACGATTCTAACCGTCCAATTAACAGCCATCGACAATTTTATTTTACTTTACTTTTAAATTAAAAAAATGAGCGGGAGACGTGGCTCTCTTTTTACCATTCATTTTTGCTCAACAACTTGGAGCTTCAAGGATGAAGCTCAGCGCCTCTACATCTAACATGCATGCACCCTTGGCAGTACAATTCGATTTCTCAAATTTGATTTTTTTTTTTTTTGAAAAAAGTCGGGTACATGTTGACGTAAAGACCGTAATACATTATCTGCAAAAAAAATAAAAAAGAGTCTAAAACCGAATAACAGATTTAATGTTATAAAGGCCATTAATTTTGTCTATTTTCCGTTATTTTGGAAAAAAAAAAAATAGAATAGTAAAATCAAGGTTTAGAAGGGGCCATTATAAACGGTATAACAGACTGGGGGCATTACGGATTGCAGCGCACGGGCAAAAATAGAAAATAATGAGAAAAAATGGAAAGTATATCGAGAGTTCTTTGACTTATCGGAGCAAGAGGAAAGTTCTTTCAAATTGCTCCATGTGTGTCGATTTTTTTGCATCACCCAAAATACCATGTAGAACATTCTTTTGGTCCCACTGACCACATGGATGTTTGATTCACCCTTTGATCGATCTACATACCAAAAATAAGCCTCTGGTTGAATTTGAGCACTTCTCGTGGGGTGATTTTAGCTATTGGATTCAAGCATTTTTTTTTGGGTACTAAATACAACCGTTGAAAATTACCAAACAAGCTGATTTTTTTTGTGTGGAGGTCCACCATGGATCGTTCATAATCTTTTACCAAAATGCCCTAGTATTTTATGGAGCAAAATGACAAGACTACCACTTCCCTTTGAGTAATAATTACTTAAATACCTTTTAGTAATAAATAGTTAAATACTAATAATAATAAGAAAAAGAAAAGCATCAAGGTTTGGCTTCTTTTTTTTAATTTATTTTTTCCTCGGGAGTCACGAAGCGTCGTGATTTTTCAGCATAACAGCAGCTGTAAAAAGGAGGTTGTGGTTACGGGGATCCAATGCGAGGGCTTTGGAATCAAGTCATAGAAGCCAATCGTATCGCATTAATATCCTTTGGATAAAAAACACCTCGAGCTGCATGTCAAGAGCCTAATGAAAATTAGACGGGGGGTTTTAATAGAATCATCACTTGGTGGCTACATGTCAAGAGCCTATTCTTACATTCATGGTTCGAAGTCTTGGCCAATCCCATTCTGGATTGTGGGATCCGGATTGGGATCGATGGCCATCAAGACTATCCTGAAATGGGGCTGTGAGATGCATTGTTCATGAAGAACCCTCTAGTCATCTCGAGCGAGACGAGTGATCCACTCTACGATCCTGAGATTCAACAATGCTTCCATTCACATGGGAGAACAAATTAATCTGCTGTCCCTAGGGACTTCAAAGTTTAAGTACTCGATGGAATTAGGATTGGTTTTGTATGATTAGCTGATGTAACTAGGATATCCATTCATTTGATGGGCCACCACTTGTACGGCGACACAAGCCTAATTGTAAGCATCTGAATGATTCATCTAATCCAATCAATGAACATTTTAGGTGATCATTTCCATCAATGTTTGCTAATTATCTAACAATGGCCCATTTTAGGTTACATGGATATCATGGTGTGAGCAATGGCTACTTGGATTTGTGGGTGTAGATGGTTTATGCAGAAAACTTTTCTATCTCAAAACTTACTTACTGTTCTTGTAAAAGATGGAGGTGTTTACTATTTTCTTTCAATCACTAAGGGCCTGTTTGGAAATCCAAAAGATAGGCCAGCCCAGCTGTGGTCGGTTCAGGTCCGGTCCCATGTTATCTTTAAAATTAGACAACATTTGAAAAAGCTGACATACCCCCCTATGACTCGGTCCACTATCATTTGACCAGTGTTGACCCGAGTTGACTCTAAAATTTTGTATTAAAGGACAAAAGTGCCCTTGTCTTCAACCTTAGAACAAGGGTTTGGGTTTGGGTTTGGGCCAAAACCCAAATCCCAAATCAAACATGAAAAGAAGAGATTAGAATTAAAAATTAAAAAAAACCATGTTGGTAAATTTGAGATTTTATTATTATTATTATTTGATAAATTAAACAAAGATCGAAAAAAAAAAGCCTCATAAAAATAGATAAAATTCATGAGGGAATGAGATTTCGTTTTATGAATTTTATTGTAGAAGAATAAAAATATAAAATTGAGAGAACCCATCCTTCCAAAATCCATGTATCAAAAGCTTAAAATATAAATTGTTCTTATTCTTCTTTTCCATTTTTGTTAATGAAAATTTTTTAGAACTAAAATTGTATGCTTTAAGGTTTTTTTTAACCTTGGTTTTAAATTATTACCAGAGTGGTTGCTGTTGGCCATGAGACTCCGGTTCCGGTGGGTTGGTCGCCAGTGATGGGTGACCAACCCATTGGCATCTCTTGGCCGTCCATCCACTATAGCCGTTTGATTTGGGGTTTGGCCCAAACATTTTGTTTTAAGGTTGAAGACAAGGGCACTTTCGTCATCACCACACCACTATACATGTGTCACCTAAATCATATGAGAGGCATGTGTCACCCCAAAAAAACCAAACGGCTCAAGAAATAAGTTAAGTTTTTCAATGATAAGTCGAATGCCTTTCTCAATTTGAGCCCTAGTTCAATGAGAGGAGATTTTGAGGTAGGGGAGAGTTCAACTCTAGAGGAGCACTTGATCATGACATGTAAGCCACTGTGGGTGCCAATATTTGCACCTTCCACATGGATAACCAAGGTGGTGGCATGTGCCGAGCAGCACATGCGCTGCCATGCTTCTTTGATAGTATAGTTGATGACCGATCAAGAGGCCAAGATAGGGAATTCCCGGCCACCTATCAAGAGAGTCGAGATATGGAGTTCTCGGTTCGGTTGAAGTAATACTGTAATAGCATCCGAGAATCTTATCTGGCCAAGATATCAGATCTCAACCATGAGTGAATTTCAGATCTCAAGGGGGTGTTGAGATTTTTTCCCCTCAGTCATCCCCCACAAGGTTAATATGGCTACCGTAAGAAGGTACTATCAACCCTTGTCTACTGTCACCTACCCGTGACTGGTACACGAAATCATGGATGTGACAGTGCCTACTTGATACCATCAAGACTATACCATGAAGCACCAACCTATTCTACCCCATGAGGAGTATAAATAGAAACCCCTTCACACATGAGGAATTGGAAGAAGGAAGCATCAACTCTCTCTCTCTCTCTCTCTCTCTCTCTCTCTCTCTCTCTCTCTCTCCAAAAACAAAGGAGAACGCTATAACGCACTACTCACATCTAATAAGAACATAAAACCCGAATACTATGTTAGCGAAGAAAATGTCTCTCATCTCTGGAAGATTGCTTCCCCGACTGAATAAGAAATCCTTGATACTTAATTAAAGTTGCTTTCTGAAGGGAACTTTTCTTTCCTATAAAGACTTTTCTATTTCTCTCCATCGAAAGGCCCCAAAGGATCGCAAAATGGTACCATCCTCAAAAAAATTTCTCCCATCGGAGAGGTAGAATCCGCTAGTAAAACTCTAGTGAACTTTGGCATGGCCCAATGAAGGTCACGAGTGCTAAGAAAGATGACCAAATCTGATAGAAAAAGTCAATATTAGCAAATGATTTGTGTTCTCACCATAAGACTTACACATCACACAAATTCACCAATATCCATTTTCTAGCTATTAAATTCTCGGAAGTGGGTTGTTTGTTCAAAGAAAAACCCATGTAAAGAAATAAATTTTCAAATGTACTTTAGACTTCCGAATGTTAGGACAAGGGTATGAATGTAAACTCATCGACAAACTCCCCAACTTTTAATAGACTCATAAAAGATAGCCCTCCTCAGCAACCGAAACCAAGTAATGTTGCAAGCATTCCATCAGAATATCAACTTACTCACTTTCCCAAACGAGCAGATGTCGCATGAATTCTAAAACCCATGGGCCTATTGACAAAGCCCCATTCCAATAAGAACCGATGAACAATCCTTTCTGCTAAGAAAAGAATACAACCATGGAAAAGTGTCCATAAGACAGATGTCCCCCAACCAAATGTCCTCCCAAAATCTGATCCTAGCCCCATCGCCTAATATCATTTTTGCCACTGCAATTGTTCTATGATAATCTATGCTAAAAGTTGCTTTGTGACATCTGAGTGCATTGTCAAGCGTGAAACTCAACCCTTATAACACAATAAGAGATAGAGAACTAGATTAATTGGCCGAATCGAAAATCTCAAGCTCTACACTTGAGCTTGGAGTTCGTGATTGAATCGAACATCACACCAATCAAGGTGTGAGGTTGGACAGTTGCAAAAATCCGGACCACACGGTTTCATAATAATGTTTGGGCTCTTGATTTTTCAGATTTAGTCCTTAAAACAGGACCAAAGGTGGTTTTTCTGGAAAGCAATTTAATATTTTGTTCTTCCATCTCTGAACGAGGCTATGAATGGGCTAGGCCCTGAAAACAAGATCTCCAAACAGGCCCTAACAAGAGAGTATTTTAGTCTTTCCCTCCTTTGTGGACACCCAAATCGAATAAAATCCCTTTTTTCGAGCTCTCATCTATTTCCGGGCCTCAGGTCTAATTAAAGTCAAGTGGGGTAACCCGGTCGTGGTTAGTTTGGTCATTTCATGTAAAAGTACGGGGCTACTTTCGGAATTCAACACATTTATTTATGAAACAAAGTTCCTTCCTTCCAACATGCTTTTATGCCGAGCTACGCTTTTTAATATACGTTATTTGATGAGTTGTTCGTGGCTTCGTGCCGAGCAGTAATAGTCAAGCTCCGGCAAAGACTACGCACAGACGTTGCGACATTTCCGACCAAATCGGCCATTCGAATCTTCTGGAGAAAAATAGCCACGGCATTACACCTCTGTAATCGCCTCTGCTGGCCTCTCTCAGACTTGGATTAGAAATCGAAACCAAGCCCGATCCGTACAGCTGCAGCGGAGAAAACGAGAGAGCTTAGGGTTTCAATCTCTGTTTCTTCTTCTGTTACTGTTCTTATCGTATCACCGTCAAAGACTTGATTTGGTTTACATTCATCCTCTTTTCATTGTTATTTTTGAAGGTGAGATTATAAAAGATTTCTGATGTTCTTCTTCTTGTTTTTTTTTTTTGTTATCTTTTCTTGATTTCTTGTTTGAATCCTTTTTTCTTCTGTATTTCTGTCGAATCTCATTCTTTTAGTGATTTTGATGACTTTTTCTTTTTATATTTAATTTTTTGGATTTCTCTACGTCAATTTACTGTACTTAGTAATTTTATTTATGTTTCTATGCATTTCCTGTATTAATTAAGTATCGTTGGATTTTGATAAAAATATCCTTTTCTAGTTACGATTTTAGTTTTTTTTCTGTATTTTTGGCTATACTCGGTAGGATTTTCTCTCTGGAATCCGTTTTTTCTATATTTTCGCAGTTTGTTTTATATTTCCTCTTCAAAAAAATTTTTCCTTGTTCTCTGTGGATTTCCAGGCATTTCTCAAGTCATTTGCGAGGAATTTAGTTGAATTACTTTTTTTTCTGGATTTTTTTAATAAAATTGGTTCCCGCATTGTGATGGATTTGTCTCCACGTTCTTGCAGGTTGAAGATTTTGGAGGGTCAATGCTTCTCTAACGTTGAAATTTGGGGGTTTGTACGGCTGAGATCTCGTTAAGATGCAGGGAAAGATGTATACTACTGCGCCACCTCAGCTCTCTGATTCAAATCGGCGGATAATTGATACCAATGGCTCGTCAATGCGTGTCTATCAAGTCTGGAAAGGAAACAATGTAAGCTTCTTATGATTTTCTGTCTAATTTTATTAATTGGATATTTCCTTTTGGAGTTGTTATTCAATTGAGACTTGAAATGTTCTGTTTCGTACCACATATCCTTCTCTTCAGATGAATTAGCAATCTACTTTATGTTTTTACTTCAGTTGGGATGAGTTTCTTGTTTTGGAGTGATTCTATAAAGCTTATTCATGGCTCTCTTGTGACATTTGAACTTGTTATCTAGGAGAATGTGTTTTTCATGAGTATTTTCAAATCTTAATTCCCCTAGCAGCTATGTGAACCCTGACCATGAAAGTGATGGCTACTTCAAGAAAATCAGAGTCACCTTTACTATGACCTAAGAGCAATTGCTGCAGAAGTGTAGTCGCTTAAGCAGCCCATCTAGTATGTGTGCTTAGATGAACTTGCACAGCTTCCTTCTAACCATGGCTGAGGCAATCCATGTTACAAATGTCTAAGATAAATTATCTGATCAATTCCATTATGTAGGAGGATGTCCCCTGAGAAGGCTTTTTGGTTTTGCTCACCCTAGATGTTCCATTTAGTTGAGAAGAATATAGTGCTATTGTCTTCTTGTTTGCATTCGATACATTCCACAGGTTCAAAGAAATGGGTACTATAAGCCATTGTCCTGTCATTTGCTAAATAAATTCCAAATATTTGAAGAAAATGGAATAGTATTATCCAACACAGATGACCCTTGCGTACCCTTGTTTAGAGGAAGGAGAGCATTGGTGTTGTAGCTTGTGGAGTCTTCCACTAATATAAATTGAAAACTACTAAAATGCCCTTCGTTTGAAATCATTTGTGTATCAACTAACTGTATCATTTAATCTGTAGTGCTAAATAAATTCCAAATATTTGAAGAAAATAGAATAGTATTATCCAACACAGATGACCCTTGTGTACCCTTGTTTGGAGGAAGGAGAGCATTGGTGTTGTAGCTTGTGGAGTCTTCCTCTAATATAAATTGAAAACTACTAAAATGCCCTTCGTTTGAAATCATTTGTGTCAACTAACTGTATCATTTAATCTGTAGTTTCGATTTAATCTCAGACTACCATGAATTTATAATTTATCCAGTGGATAAGTGACTGATTCTTTCTATAGAAGTGATCCCCATTATTAAAACATGATATCATTTGTTTTTTTGGATAAGAACATGATATAATTACTCAAGTATTTGTAGTTCATTCGTGTTTCAAGTTGCTTCAGTTGGGGGAAATTAAGAAAATCTATTTTTATGATTTTTAAGCTTTAAATAATTTCCCATTACTTCTTGAGAGATTTTTTTTTTCTTCATTGTTGACCTAATTCTGCTCACAAATAAAGTAGTTATATTGCCTGGCCAACCCAGGTACAAGTATAGGTGTGATTACTCTTCATAACACTTATTTTCTTACCATGGGAACACAAGACATGATTGGGCATTATTCGTGTAGCCAGTGGCAGAGCCAGGATTTTGATCAAGGGGTGCAAAATCACAAAAAATTGTTCAAGAGGGGTAAAATCGCAAAAAAGGAAAAACCACGGGCGGCAAACCAAAGGAAATGACACTTTTAGAAGTAAATTTTTTTTTTTCTTTTTTAAGTACACAGGATCTGCCACTACGTGCAGCCGACCCCATTCTGTTGGGAAAAGGCTTATGATGATGCTGGCCTCTGTGTTATAAAGTTCACATACCTAGGGTTTAAATCAAATCAGTAAAGTAAAAAATAAAGTAGAAAAGATTAGGAGAGAAGAGGAGAAGAGAAAGATGAGAGAAGAGGATAAGAGAGAAGAATGGATGATGAGAAATTGTGTATATAGTGGACTACGATTTCCCACATATTTATATTAATGAGATGAAAGACAAAGAAATACTAGAAATATTCTTGGTATCTCAAGTTACAATGAACAGGAAAAATAAAGACATAACCAACACCCCCTTCAAGCGCTGCAAATATATCTATCACTCCTAACTTGATTAACATATTTTGGAGACAACCCTTATTGACACCCCTAGTCAGAACATCTGCAACTTGCTCTCTTGTCTTGGCATAAGTTGTGCAAATTTGGCCACTCCTCAACTTCTTCTTGATGAAGTGTCTATCAACCGCTATGTGCTTGGTTTTATCATGTTGGACTGGGTCATGGGCAATGCTAATAGCAACTTTATTGTCACAATATAAGGTCATTAGCTCTTGAACTTTGATTCTCAAGTCGCCTAGCATAGTCTTCATCCATAAGTGCACGCACACTATCTGGTCCATAGATCGAAACTTTTCCTTTGCATTAGATCTAGCCACCACAGACTGTTTCTTGCTTCTCCAAGAAAAACCAAGTTACCCCCAACAAAGGTACAATAATTGGATGTAGATCAATGATCGGTAGTATATGCTTCAACGGTTGGTGTTTATGCCCCTCAAATAGTAGACCTTTGCGTGAAGAGCCCTCGAGAGACTTAAGAACTCTGTTGGAAGCCTCAAGGTGAGATGCTTAAGGAGCATGTATCAGCTGACTGATTACACTAATTGCAAACGCAATATCAGGACGCGTAAGGGACAAGTAAATTAGCCTCCCAACTAACCTCTAGAATCTGCTGCATCAATGATGTGTCACCATCCATATCATTCAGGCGATAATTTTGATCAATAAGCACGTCGACAGGCTTATGTAGGGGTATCTTTTTTACTTTGTGTTTAGATGGGAGACCTTGTTACTTAGGGGAGGGTAGCATTTTTTCTTCACCTTTTTATTTCTTTGGCAAGATTAGTAGGTCCTCTCAACCTCATTCTTTGCTTACAGTCTTTGTTTGCTCGTGAATAAAATAAACTACTACTAATAATAATACAAACAAATCCTCTTCATAAAGCATAGTTGGTCTTATTACCATCTTGTAAAATTTTCCCTTTAGTTTATCAGTATGTGTGGTTACATAATAATTGTGTCAATGTTGAGTTTTAGACTTACATTGCTAGTCCCAAGCTCGAACGAAGGATGGCTGTGTTAGGTTGAAGCTGGTGTAAAACTCGTGCCAAATCAATTGACATGATTCTGATTTTTTGATAAGTTAAGATCCATTAATTTTAAAAGAAGGATCTGAGTGGGTGTATATCTGTACCATTATGCAATAACTGGTTTCCTATGCTTTCCCAGATGTAATAAATTTTGATAGTTATAAAAAAGACCACAATTTGTGATTTATGACTTCCTGCAATTTTCATTGAAGTCTAAAAGAATTTATTTATTTTATACCACTTGCAGAGATTCTTCCTTGGAGGCAGACTTATATTTGGTCCAGATGGGAGGTCACTGGTGTTTACAGTACTTCTTATTGTAACTCCAGTAATCTTCTTTTGCGTTTTCGTTTCTCAACAGCTGATTAACGAGTTTAAGCACCATCTCGGCGATCTCATAGTAATTACTCCTGCCATCTTCACAGCATATGTGAGTTTCTCCTCTCTTATTGTCTTTCCATTTAGAGCTGCTTAAAGACCTTTCCTATTGTATTTATGAAAACTTCTTATTAATCCATTCCAAACTAATAATTTGATATTAGGTTCAAGGGATGAACCAGCTAAGCTAATGAAAACATAATAGGGATGTGTCTCTGCATAGTGTTTTTAGTAAATTGGTGGAGAATGAAAAATGAAAAAAAAAAAAACAAAGAGGTTACATTCATTGTGAGAACCTTGATTGACGCATTGTGAGGGAATGCTGAACTTCAGCAAGTTCAGATTTGGGAAAACTTAAAAAGCAACTAACTTTCATCTTATCCATTTGTTTCGGATGGATAAACTTGATGTGCATGAAAAATATGCTATTCTATCTGGACCTTCCAAGTGTTAAGTCGCCCCTTAGATGGGTTATGCTGCTAATCATTGTGTTTGGGTTATCCTAACAGTCTGATCAATGGACTTTTGCAATAGAATTTGGACCTTCCAAATGAAAGCTGGTGATCAGATGGTTAGAATCATCCATTTGGTAGGACTTCAGGTCTATTACCAATGCAAGGGGTGTCCTAACATTTGTTCTACTTGAATTGATGAATGTGCTTGTGTATGAGTTCCACATCAGGTATGAGAAGTTCTTATGAGATACACAAAGAATCTTTCCTTTTAGATTAATCCAAAAATAGATGAAAAAAGACAATCCCAATAGTTGATGACTTAACACTAAAATAATTTTGTGAATACATTCAATTCAGAGTGAAAAAGAAAATGTGGAAATCAGTTGGGACTATCTTCTGCTGACTCACATCATTTCTTAGCCGATTTTCACTAAACAAATCTGCTAATGGAGGTTGCTGTCCTGCCAATATATGCAGATTATTATTCTTCTCTTCCTTACTTCTGGAAGAGATCCAGGAATTGTTCCTCGTAACTCTCACCGACTGGAACCAGAAGATGAAGGTGATGGCTCGAGTTTACCTCCCACAAAAGATGTCCTCGTCAATGGGATGGTAGTCAAGGTCAAGTACTGTCACACATGCATGCTGTATCGCCCACCCCGATGCTCTCATTGCTCTATCTGCAATAACTGCGTTGAGCGCTTTGATCACCATTGTCCCTGGGTCGGGCAATGTATTGGGAAGGTATGCTCCTCCATTTAACTTTATTGCTCAAATAGTTAACGTTAAATATTAAGCTCTTCTGAAAGTCAATGAAAACTTTGTTTAGAGAGATTGAAACAAGTTGCATAGGATTTCTAAATTGACCTTGATCACAATGGACAATTAGCCTCTAGTTTAGTAACTTTCCAATAGATTATGATCTTTGACAGCATGCGTCTCTTATGCACATACATCATGCATTAGATAGAAATGGTAGGGTGGGAATGATGAATACTGCTTGACAACTGCACTATTATATGTAAAATGCCAAGGGTCTCTACTGCACACATGACACACCTGCAGTTTGGTATGGACGATCCGGCTGATGGGTTTGATATTGAGGATCTCCTTATCCAAAAATGGACCCAGAAGATAATCCTAAGCATAGCCCATATATATAAGAAATCCAAAAGAATTTGATCTGATGATTAGGATCATCTGATTGGGCTGATTTTGGGGCTATGAGATCTCTGACTTGAGCACATCCAATGGATGGCCTGGATTGATGAGCATGGGCTCAATGCATACAGTAATACCATTGTAATACCATTGGGATCTCTACTGTAGTATTAGAAGTGTAGTACAATTGGTGCTATCCTGTAGCATTGGTGGCACTCCACTATTCCCCTGGATAGATATGAATTACAATTCAGGAATGATACTGAATACAAAGCTTCTAGATTTACAGCTGCTTGGGGTCTAACAGACTTGGCTATAAAGCTAAAACTAAATTTTAGAAGTTGTTCTATGTATTTAGGTCTGCTGGGTCACTAATGTTTGATGCCTCCTTTTCCCATGTGGCTCACCACGACTAACATTGTTCTCTTTATGCAGAGGAATTACCGATTCTTTTTCATGTTTGTGTCCTCCACAACCATGTTGTGCCTATATGTTTTTGCCTTCTGCTGGGTAAACATCAGGAAAATAATGGAAGCATACAACTTTAATATCTGGAAGGCTCTTCTGAAATCCCCGGTGTCAGGCATTCTCATCTTATACACATTTATAACTGCTTGGTTCGTTGGAGGGCTCACGGTCTTCCATCTCTACTTAATTTGCACCAACCAGGTATCATTCGTCTTTGTTCCTTTTTGTTACCACACCTTGTTCCCATTTGTTTCCTCATTTTAGTAAGTCCTTCCTTTTATGCAGACCACATACGAGAATTTCCGGTATCGCTATGATGGGAAGATGAATCCTTATAACCTTGGATTGTCCCGCAATGTTGTAGAAATCTTCTTCTCTAAGATACCCAGTTCTAAAAACAACTTCCGAGCTAAAGTGAAGGAGGATTCTTTTTCTGCCTTCACCACCTCACTTTCCATGGGTCGCGTCCTGAGCCCAGAGATGCCCAAAACAAGCTTTGACATAGAAATGGGCGGGAAACGGCAGGCTGTTGTTGCAGAAGAGTTTGAAGATATACAGAGCCAGATAGAGAGTGTATCAGGGTTAGAGAGGTGTGGGACCCAGCCGAGACACTTGAACAGGGGTCACAAAGACAACTGGGAGATCACGCCTGATATACATGCGTTGGCTGCCGAGTTTGGAATGGAGCACGGCTTAACAGATAGAGTAAAGATTAATGGGGGACATTGAGTGATATATATTTATTAGTGCAAATTGTAGGGAAGATAAGGTTATCTTTTAGTTCTTGGAGCTGATGGGGAATTGTTGATCCGGCTAACCGTAACCCTGCGTAGAAGTAGCCGTAAAACGGATCAAGAAGTCTGATACTACAATGGGATTTCCATCTAAGAGAAGGAAGATGTTGGTTTAATTGAGGAAATTTGAGAGGATATGTTGTACAATGGAACTGTTTCTATAGTTACAGGGAGTGAGGGTTGTGACTTGGGGTGTTTGTTTGGCTTGGGATTTGGGTTTTAATATTTGCCCATTGTTTTAATTGTATTTGACAATGGGGAGTGCGGCTAAGGGTGAGGTTTTGAAGTGGCCCACCAAATCTTTGAAATGGGATCCATCAATCAAAATTATTTATTGGTCTGAACTCTGATGCTAATTTTGATTGGTCTGTGTGGACCGCTGATTCATGTAGATCACTTCTTTTCTGCTTTTATTTTTCTGCCTTTGATTCGAGGTTTAAAGAGGAAGAGAGGCGCTGATTCTTCTGTTTCTGGCCTGCATTCCTGAATTTCTCCAGCAGATAAAAAAGTTTCCGAGCTTCTAAATTTTCTCTGATATAAACATAAATCGTCACTTCTTTTATTTTTCAGGAAGAGGAGATTTGTGATGGCGTTTGAGGTAGTTTACAACTTCGACGAATCTATTTATATCTTATATCTGTTGCTGCCTCATATTGAGGAAAGAAGAACAAAGACATTTCAGCCATGCTTGGTTCGCTGCACTGGGATGCAAATGCAGTCACTGGCCACAATTTTGGAATGCACATGATTCGTTGGGGGCGTGCAAATGAGCTGGCGCGCAAGTGGTTCCCAAGCCCTTGCAAACTCCTTCACAAAATAGATGGAAGTAAGTGCAGCCCAAAAACCATGGCAGGTGGGTGCATTGCAACTCACTGCATTTGCACTGGAGTGCAAAATGCATCTGAGTACAGCGAACCAAGCAGGGCCTTCATGTCCTTTGACTTCTGATCCGAAGTCTCCAAGTTTTAGATTTTCTAAGCTGAGAGAGCTTTATGTTAGCGGAGCTTAATCCACTAGTCTCAGCTCTTTCTACTTGAGCGTTTAAATCTTCGAAAGCAAAGGAAGACTGCTTCGTCTGAGCTTGAATGGGAGAAGTGGTTCGCCTACTAGAATGGAAGATCTCTTCGCATCTGTTGTGCATTTCTGGTTTTCAAGTGATGATAAAACTGGGTTGGACAACGAAAAGTATACATGTCTGAACAGGTCAAAAACCCCTGAACAGATAAAAGTTCGGTTTCATATAACTGAAGGCATTATGCGAGAAATAATAGAAAAAAAAGTGTCTAGATCACACCCATTTCTTACATCCAGTTCTTACACCGGGGAGTGGGGCCCAAATGGAGTTCATGTTGGACAATCCAACCACTCGTTGAGTTTTTCATGCTATAGTTACCCTCCTCACAAAAATCAGGAAAAATCAAAATTTCTCACAAAAGTCTTACACACCTTTATATTTTAGTTGTGAATTTTTAATTGAATTTTTGGATGATATACGAATTAAACACAAATAAATACGGTTACAAATTTTTGGCCGAATTATTATTCAAATTTTTTAAGCTCGAAATCGAATTATACTCGAACTTTTCTCATCTTGAACTTTTGCTGTGTCCGAACTTAACAACTAGGAGACGGAAAAGGTTCATAGGAACAAGGGTGCACAATATGTAGCGTTTTCGACAAGTCAATTTCAAGGCAAGCCCATCCAAGACTCAAAGAGTGAGGCGAAAACTCAGTAACAGCTTTGGAGTCTTGACAGGAAAAAACAACTTGGCCCATGACCCTCGCAAAGATAAAGCTAGGCCATTAATTTTTGGATCAGCTCATTATCAGTTCAAACTTGTACAACCCATTTGTGTATTTGTCCTTGACATAGGGCCACACTTGACCCACCAATGGGTAGGTTTGGTGTTAGCCCATCAAACTAGCCCAGGTTTGTACCCGCCGCAAGCCCGTTTGTATTTGAAAATGTGGAAAGACGACAAAGACTCTTGGTCCTAAATGCTATTGGCATAGCATCCTTAATAATTCAAAAAGGTAAGTATTTATGCTTATGTTCTCTCTCAAGTGGAGCCACATGTATTTGGGCCCTCTTTGAGTTGACTTCATGACCCAAACCTTCTTTAAGGGTGACATGAAGAAAGTGGGCGTATAAAGTTATCATCTTATGGTGTTGGCTTTGTCCCTTCCATACCACGTTCTCTGATTCTGTATTGGTTATTTTGTATTTTGGAGATGTTCTTTCTCGATGTTGTCAAATATAAGCGACTCATTACATATTCTAATTAGGGGCGTCAATGGGTCGGTTTCTAAGGTATCCAGAACCGGAACGAACAGTTCTATTTTTTACCGGTTCCGGTTTTCAAAATGATGGAACCCGAACCGGAACCTATTATTTGGTTCTGGTTCCGGGTATATTGGTTCCAATCTTGATAATATTAGAAATTTAACACTATACTTATTGGTTTGGTTCCGGTTCCTATTGGTTTTGGGTCCATATCTAACTAGCCTTTGGTGGACCTACATACCAAAAATCAGCCCGATTAGTGATGATTTTTAGCACTCGGAATTGAGTCATCTCCTAGGTTGATTTTTAGCCATGTGACTCCAACATTATTTGGGATACTCAAATGCAACAGTTCGAAATCACCAATTAAGCTGATTTTTGGTCTGTAGGTCCATAAAGGGTGGGCTAAACATCCATGCGATCAACGGTCTCAAAGAATGTGCCATGACGTATAATTGGTGATTGGACCATGGATGTATAATGTATTGTTTACCTCTTGGTGGACCTAGACACCAAAATCAGTTTAATTGGTGATTTTTAGTTATTGGATATATTTGAGTTCTTAACTTTTTTGGGTGCTAAATCTAACTGCTAGATATCACCAATCAAACTGATTTTTTCATATGAAGGTCCACCAAGAGGAGGGCAAAATATCCAAGTGGGTGTCTCGTTGTGGTATTGTGGGTGGACTGCTGACCGTATGGATATTTGGCGCTCACCCTTTCCCGGAGAGAAAATTTTTGATGCAATAGGATTTTTGAAGTGATGATTATGCACCAATGATTGTGTGCCACATATACCAATATATAGTTACTTTTTAAAAACCAAATCCTAAACCCAAGTATATGTGGTGCAACGCACAATCATTGTGCGCATGATATATATATTACCGCTTTAAAAATCCATACACAAGTCAGAACCCTGCGGATATGTTTACTAAGGTGTTCATTATAGAGAAATTGAAGTTATGTTCACTTTATGTTGGTTTTCACACTTAGAAGCCAAGGAGAAGATTCACACCAAATTCCTTATGGAAGTGTCACATTTTAGATGAAGCAAGCTCAATGGAGATGATTGTAGTCAATCTCTAAGTGGGAGATTGTTATGCTATATGGAGCCTGATGGTGCTAGAGTACCGTACATAAAGGCATGACATCATGGGGTCTTTTTCCTTTATGGATGTTTTCATACTTTTACATAGAGATACGGAAACCCTAGTTTCGCCTTGGGTTATATATACCTCAGTTGATTAGAGATGATTATCCATTGTATTGTGTGTATCTCTTTTGATCTCAGAGCATAGTAGAATTAGTGTGGATCTGTGGACGTACCTCAATCTAGAGGGAACCACGTAAATCTGTGTTGTGGGTGATTGCATCTTTGTTCTTTTGACTGTTTATTGTTCTTTCTTCTCAACATTAAGGTGGCCTTAACTATAGTTCCCTTTAATAGTGGAAAAAAAGCAACTATAGTTAATGGGCGACCTTAACCCCAAGACGGGTGGCACTTTACTATCGGTGGCAGATCAATGGATCAAAAAGTTGCAGGATAATTTTTTTTTTCTCTTATCTATGCTTACTCTCAACACCAAACCCGAGAATGGTTGAGCGAATGCTGAGCAATGGTTCCATGCACGTTTGACACGTTTAAATGCATTCGAATCTAGATATTTTTCCAAGCTATAGGTGTGGTCTAGGTCTCTAAAGACTACACCCACAATCAAGCAAATAATATCTAAACAGAACAAATCCAAATCTTGAGATATAAAGAAAACAATTAAGGAACCACTTGACACACAAAAAGCCTACTCTAGAATATCACAACTTTATCGTTCTAAATCTTTTTATTACCGCTAAAAAGGCTCACATGCCTTTCTAGATCTTCTCGCACCATTGAAACGGGTAAACTACGTCAACCTGCCAATGCCCATACGAAGTTCCACTTGAAAGGGATAACAGAATAACCTACTTAATTACACTTTTTGAATTAATAACTAGCATGGTGTTGAGTAAGCTACAAATAAGTTAAAAGTCAGCTTATAGCTTATTGAAATATAGTTCTTTCAAAATTTTGCTCTATTTGCCGAGTTAAGCAGAAGTTGTTGAAATCAAATTTTTTTTTTTTTTTCCTCATAGCTTATGTGCATGGCACTTTTAAATTTAAGACTTTAATGAAATTCTTTAAATACCAAAAATGCCCTTCTATTCTTTCAATACAAATCTAAATAACCACTCTAATCATTTCATAATAAGCTTTTCATAAAAGACAGATATTTCACTTTTTTTTATTGAATGAAAATGAGAAAAAGTACACCTAGACAAGGGGGACATGGATGCCTCAAGAAGCTATACAGTTGAAAAGGAGTGTAAAAGTAGAGCAACTAATAACCAAACCAAGCTAGGCACTAATATACGGAGTACCGATCTTATCCAACCGAAGAATGCCAGTAAGCTTAGGGGGGACGTTCTCTCTAATCATTTCATAATAATCTTTTTAATTAAATGATCAAATCGTCCTTTCATACCCAAATCCGGTGCTTAACCCATTGCTATAAACTATAAACTTGGCTTAAGCTTATCCCAAACCCTAAACCCTAAACCCAAAACCCGGTGCTTAACCCAATGTGCCTTCTTCTACATTTCTCTTCTCCATCGTTAAAAATTTCATGAGTACTTTCATTTAAGGTTTTAAATGGTGTAATTGTGTATACATTTCTAAATTTTTATTATTTTTCAATGCCTTATTATCACATTTGATGTATAATATATCAAATATTAAGTAATTCTAACCAAAAACAAGAAAAAAAAAAAGAAAAACATATATAAATATTTTTACCAATGGTACAACCATTATTAATACCAAGGTTTAAATGGGGCTGTTATAATGGTACAACGTACTGGGGGCATTACCATTTTCTTTAACGGCCATTATAATGAATTGTAACGGATAGGGTTAAAATAAAATGGAAAAAAAATGGTGCCAAAATTCAAAAATTGAATTTCAAATTTTCAGTAAAATTTATAACCGAAAATAACGGTCTTTTTTTCACAAATTTTTCATAAAATAACGGTCATTATTATTTTCTGAGCGTTAAAACAGCCTTATTTTCCGAATCTATTATAAAATCCATTTTTTAAACCATGATTTTATGTACTTTTTTATCACATGCATAATTAATGGCCAAAACCCCTGTGAATTGCAAATGCTTCTAGCAATTAGGTGGCCATGCAACTCAAACCATGATTTTATGTAATCTCTTATTTGTGGTGACATGAAACCATGCAACTCAAACGAAACTGAGAACCAGCTATTCCAGGTTTACACCTAATATCTTAAAGAATCAATACCTATGTGCTACAATGTATTGGTGATGGTGGCGACAGTAATCCTTTTTGTCGAGTTTATCGGGTGTACCTAACCGCCATTATGAAGTGGGTTTCAACATCAACCAGAGAATGGATTCTCCAAAGGGTATTCGATCGATATGGCATCCACCCTCTCAACTCTTGGAGTAGTGAAGGAGTCAATACAGATTCTTGCACTTCATTCTCCAAATTTGAGTCAACCCCAGTAATCTATTTTACAGGAAATCTGCGAACAATGAAGATAAAGATGAATTCAGATAATGGCGCGCAACATTGCTCGAATCTATTATTATTAATTAATATTGTTTTTTGAAAGCACTAGGAGGCTGAGAAGGCCTGGCAAGGCAAAGCAAGAAGGAACAACATGCAGGAAGCAGAAAAAGAAAGAAAAGCAATTGGTGGAATCTATTATCGCGTGGATCATCTCTATATAATACCCATGAAAGTGTGTAGAGTGAGTGAGCAAGCTTCCTCAGAGTTCTGGAAGCCAACGCGGGTGGATGGAACCAACCCTGAGGAATTTCCTCTTTATCTCCCTCAAAGGCCTCCAATATAAAACTTGGGAAGAGTTTTCTAGGTTTCACAAGAGTTTGTTAGAGGTCTTTGAGGGTTGATACAGAGGATACCCCTCACTACAAAGAGAACTGATAGCCATCTGGTATCGGTCCTTCCAATTTTTTGAATATTACATATCGTATATTTACAGATCTTACTCACTGAACTTTCAGGTTTTTTCAAAGATTTACAGATCATCTTCGCGTGCAACAAAGATTTTTTCGATAACTTTATATCCCCGATACAACAAGCTCAGAATCAATCTGTGTCGGCTCCTCAAAATGAACAGTATATATGAACCTTTAATTACCAATTTTAGGATAAAATCAAAGTTTTCCTTTAGAAAACTCAAACAAATAAAAGCCCAGGAGATCAAGTCAAGGAGAAGATCGGTGCTGTTCTCTGTTTCTGACCCATCAACAACCCATTCATGTATTGGTCGTTGAAAGAGGCTCCGACTCTACCCACCAACTGGCAAGTGCACTCTAAAACATGGGCCAGGTTTTTGCTCGCCTGGCCCATTTGTATTTCGAAGCCCATCCAGGAGCTTGCGCGCAGCATGTAGGAAAACTCTAAGTAGATGGGGACAAGCACAGACACATCGTCACTGGGGAGTAGATCAACGTTGATTATGGATCACAGTATGAGACACGTGGTACATTATTAGAGTCCACTAATTGTATGGATGTTTGGTCCATCCCTTGGTGGACCTACATACCAAAAATCAGCCTGATTATTGATTTATAACCGATGTATTAGTCTTTTTCATGGATTATTATTAACTGTCTGATTTCAAGTATTATTTGGGGTACTCAGATACAAAGTTTAGGAAACACTAATCAGGCTCATTTTTGGTACGTAGATCCACCTGGGGATAGGCTAAATATCCATACGGTACGTCCGTGGTCTCTAAGAATGTTCCATGTGGCTCGTAATGTGGTCCGTTGGAGGTCCCCCATCAAAGATCTACTCCTCAAGTGGCCCTCATCAAGTTGAATTTATAATTATGACCAATTTGAACAGTAGTATATTTAAAAAAGGCCCGGTGGTTCTTCTGGTTATAAAATTAGGGAGCGACGATCACTGACCGCTAATAATATAAGCCACGTGACACATTTTTAGAGGACACTAACCGTATGGATGTTTCGCCAATCCCTAGTCGGACGTACAAACCAAAAATCAACCCGATTAGTGATTTCTAAGCTTTAGATTGGAGCCATCTTCATGGGTTGATTTTAACTGTGTGAATTTGAGCATTATCGACCATCATTTGGGGTACAAGATCGAAAGGTTTGAAATAATTAATCAGGCTGATTTTTGGTTTGTAGGTCCACCTTGGTCAAATATCCATACGGCCCGTGTCCTCTAAAAATCTGCCACGTGGCTCATTTTGTAGACGGTCAGTGACTGTCGTCGGTCAGCCAAGTTTTACTCGTTTTAGGGAGATCTCCCTCACACCCCGCCTAGGAGTCCGCCCCATTTCCAAAAAAAAAAACCGGAAAATTTCTTAAACGAAAGAATATTTAAATGTATTTAAAAAGTCAAAAATAACTTTCTAACATTTACAAAAAAGTAGCTAAACGCCCTTTGAAAAGGCGTCTTTCCCTGATAAAATTATTAAAGCTGAAAAAGGCAAAATTATTAAAGCTGAAAAAGGCGGACAAACGCCTTTAAAAGGGAGTTTGTCCATAGAGGAGTAAAACTTCAGTCACAATACTCATGAGTCACGTGGCAAAGTCTAGTGTACACTGACCGTATGGATGTTTGGCCAATCACTAGGTGGACCTACACACCAAAAATAAACATGATCAGTGGTTTATAAGCTTTAGATTGAAGTTATTTTCCTGGGTTGATTTTAACCGTAGGAATTTGAGACTTATTTGAGTGCAAAGATCCAAAGGTTGTAAATTACTAATCAGGCTGATTTTTGGTTTGCAGTCCACTGAGGGACTGACCAAACATCCATACGGTCAGCCTCTGCTAAGAGAGTGCCACGTTGCTCCTATTGTGACAGAAAGTTTACTTCTCTATGGGCAAATGCCCTTTTAAATGGCGTCTGTCAGATACAAACGTCCTATAATATTTGTCCAGAGATTTTTGTGTTTTTATAAATACATTTAAAAAAAATTTCGTTTAAGAAATTTTCTGAAAAAAAAAAAAATCCACGCCACGGACTCACAGGCACACACAAAAATGGTAACTCGCATACACATCAATCGTTGCCTCGGCGTGCATAAGCAGTAAACCCACAAGTATAATAGCCGATCTTTGATACAAGGCGTCCACTTCAAAAGTTTGATACGTCCTTCCATCTGTCACGGCTGGACAAAGGCCTGCCAGAATCCATAATCCTAAGAATGACATGTGGCACTCTTTTGGGCTCACTGACACCATCAATGTTTGACCCACCTTTGATGATCGTACACATTAAAAATTAGCCTGATTAGTGATTTCTAGCCATCTGATTTAAGCATTTTCTTTATCGTGATCTTCAAGAAACAGGCCCATGGATAAGTAAAGCCCATGAAACAATGCTAAATCCAACGGCTATCAACCATCAATCAGGCTGACTTTTAATATGACATATGGGTCCACCAAGAGGAGCTAGTGTCAAACATTCATGTGTCAGTGGGCCCAAAAGAGTGCCACTAACGTTTTGGGGAAGGATGTATACATCAAACTTTTGAAGCAGCCCTTCCATGTCAAAGAATTTTTTTTTCCAAGTTGTAAATATTAGTATATTGCATGGGATGATAAAAGGATATTGTAAGCTATATTGGGTATGTGTGGCGCGCATCAGGCTCAACCACCTTGATGCAGGAGTATCCTACTGTGGTAGTCTCGAGCTACACTGAATCATGCGGAGCCAAAGAAGTGGGTCCCACAAGGATTTGTTTTATTTTAATTAGAAAAGTAGTTAAATTGTAGATGTCATTAATCTCTTAAAATTTATAGATGAAGAATATTTGAATAATTGAATGGATCTAAAAAAATTATTCTCTTAAACTCCTTGTTCTCTGGTGTCAACTTGAACAATTCCGTCACGCCGATCGTGATCCACCAAGGTATTTTGTTCTAAAAAAATTCCCAAACTTTCTCATCATCATGTAAAACATGACTTCTTCTTTGGGTTTAGAGAGATATTGAGCCCAAATTATTTAGAGTCGTAAGGACCATTTCAATAATGATGAAACATCCTACCTCAATATATAATATCTTACAACGGTTCTGGACTGTTTCCAATGTTTTACAACCGTTGTGAAACGGTTCATAACCGTTGCAAACATTAAAAAATGTACTTTTCAAATTGGATTTTTTGATGTGGTGAGAGAATGAATTTATTAAAAGAGTTCATTGTGAAGATGATGAAATTAATGGAAGATCAAAGTAAGGTATATTAAAGCAAATTTCAGATACACCTTTACAAAGTTCAGTAAAAACTTAGTCCCTCATCGACAATCAGGAATTGTATGAAAACCATGGCTCTTATGTTTACCTTGTACAAGAAAATAAATTGTTCTAGCCAAAGTAGAGCCCCATAAAGTCGTCTTTCTGAGCATCCGTGATGACGATTCTTCACAAAACTCATTCCAACAACTAAAGAAAAGTCAGAAATTGATAATCTACGTGCCGCTGATTCCTATGGATGTGTCATCGGATTTCGAATCCAATCAAGATACATTATTGATTTCAATGAATTAAACATACCTCATTATGATTTCATAGGAGTTGACAAAGTACTTCCAATCGGTATTGACCGCCTGCCTGATTTATTTGAAGACTAGATGGACCAAACTAAGTTTTCGATTTCAACTTGGAGAATGCTTTAATTGAAGATCAACAACTAAAAAAAAAAAAAAAATACTTGGAGTTGTTGATCTTTAATTTAATCAATATTGTCCAAGTATCTCTCTCTTGTTGGAAAGGCCAATTGCAATATTTGAATTTAATTCAAGGTCGAATTCTTTTCAACGTACCAAGGGGATTTTTACGTACGTAAGAGCGTCCTACTGTGGTAGTTTCAAGTTAAGCTACACCGAATCAATGCAGAACCGCAAGCAAGTGAATCCTACACGGATTTATTTAATTTTAATTAAAACTTCTATTAATTATAGATAAGATTTATTTTAAATTAGGATTTCTTATTTGAGATTGAGAAAAGTAGTTAAATTGTAGTATGAGATTATTTTTTTTAGTTTGATTAGATGTAGAAAAGGTAGATTAGAAAATTTTGAGTAAAACTTCGATGACAGGGCCCTGTCATCAAGGGAGATGACAGGGCAGGAGATGTCGGCACGTGTATTTTGTACGGACGGACCACCTCGGCGTCACCGCACACGTACACAGGTGAGTGTTTTGGGAAAAAGCACTGAAGTACTCACCTGGGTACGTGTGCGGTGAGGCCGAGGTGGTCCGTCCGTACAAAATACACGTGCCGACATCTCCTGCCCTGTCATCTCCCTTGATGACAGGGCCCGGTCATCAAAGTTTTATCCGAAAATTTTATAAAGATAGATATAATATCTTAATTTATAGATGAAGAATATTTGAATAGTTGAATGCAAATTCTTGTTTTAGGTGTGGTATATCCAATTTTTCTAGGTGAGATACTTGGCGGAACATGAGAGTAATTCTTCCCTAAGAAGCATGTCATTCGACTCAATGGAGTCACTACAAGAAATTGGACTTTTAGCCGCAAAAATTTTCGCAACTAATGCCCTGCTTGGTATCGCCGCAAATACTTGTTTGTAAACATTTGCAACATGTTTTTTGCATTTCTAGGTGCTTGGTTGCACCCCACAATTATTTAGGTAGGTAAATGTTTTTCTTGAGTCCATATTTTTTACGATTTGAGCTGCTAATGTTTGCAGCCAAAATTGGCTGCAAACATTCACTTTTTGGCTTGAACTTCCTTGAAATATATATAATATTTGGCCCCTAGATGAAGAGTAAAATTCACTCACCGCCGTGATGACTGCCCACAATAAGTGCCAGGCGGTATACGTTTAGAAGACGTTGATCGTATGGATGTTTGGTCCAAGTTTTGAAGGGGGCCGTTATAATGGTATAACGGACTGGGGGCGTTACCATTTTTCTGTTATAAAGAATTATAATGCTCAGGGGTAAAAACGAAAAATAATGAGAAAATAATGTAAATAACTGAAAAAATGGTGCTGAAATTCAAATTTTGAAATTTCAATTTTAATTTTCAAAAACAAAAAATAACAGAAATTAACAAAAAATAACGAACGTTTTTCGCACAAAAAATTTCAGAAAATAACGGTCGTTATTTTTGTTAAACTGGAAAGATAACCGAAAATAACAGCCATTATTTTTAAAATGTTTTAACGGTTCATAACGTAACGGGGGAGGTCTGAATCCGTTATAACGGTCATTTTTTAAACCATGGTTTGGTCAATCCCTAGATGGGCCAACAAACCAAAAATCAGCCTAATTAGTGATTTTAAATCTTTGGAGGGTCGGGCTCGGGGAATCCCCATTTTAGCGTACCCACATAAAAAAGGAATCAATGGCTGATTTTTGTTGTGGATGATCTCCTCACCATTTAGATCACCCTAACAAAAAATTTCAGCCCATTCTGAATTTCTAATCCCATCAAATGTGGGTTTTAAAGTTACATGGTAAGAATCGACGGTCTATAATTCTTCAGCTTCTAAACCAGTCTATGAATATCAGAATGATTTGAATTTTTGTGAGGGTAATCTCCTCACCATAGAGATCATACTCACCAAAAATCAGCCATTGATTCATCTTCTATGTGGGTACGCCAAAATGGGTGTCAAAAATGAGGGTAAAAAATGGGTGTCCCTCGAGCCCGACCCATCTTTGGATACTAGTACCCAAATAATGGTAAATAATACTCAAATTCAACGGTTAAAATCAATCCATGAAAATGACTCCAATCCAACACTTAGCTGCTCAAATTCAACGGTTAAAATCAATCCATGAAAATGACTCCAATCCAACACTTAGCTGCTCAAATTCAACGGTTAAAATCAATCCATAAAATCCGTTAATCAAGTTGATTTTTGATTTGTTGATCCATTTAGGGATTGGCCAAACATCCATATAGTTCGCATCCTCCACAAATGTGCCACATGGCTCATATTTGGGCGGTTATAGGAGGCAATCATTGTGGAGGGTTAGCGAAGTTATACTCATAGATAGACATCTAGACCAAAAAATTAACATGATTAGTGATTTCTAAAAGTTGTATTGGAGTCATTTTCATTGGTTGATTTTTAACCGTGGAATTTGGCACTATTTGGGGTACAAAGATCCAAAGGTTTGAAATCACTAATTATGCTGATTTTTAGTTTGCAGGTCCACTTAGGGATTGGCCAAACATCCATACGGCCAATGCCCCTCTAAAGTATTCCCCGTACTCAAATTGTAGGTGGTCAGCAAAGTTTTACTCGGACCAACCGATCATTGGGTTCCCGCCCAAAATCGACTTGCCTGGACCATCTCATGATTTTCATCCATTTGTACCATTGTTTGATTGGTTGTGATCATCCAATTCATTGACATTGTTCATAGGTGATCTCCATCTCCTATTTTGGATTCATCAAATACTTAGAAAATGTTTGCATTGCACCTCCACCCAAGCAGTGGAAAGTATTTGCAACTGATTTTACGAGTTAATACCAAGCAACAGAAAATGTTTGAAGCTGTAAATATTTACAAAGCAAGTATTTGTAGAGGTAAATTTGCATCCTACAAATATTTACTGGATACCAAGTAGGGCCTAAATGTCTAAAAGCCGCCGCTAAATCTTTTAGTGATAACATTTTTATGGTCACTAAGTTGTAGCTAGAAGTTTTAGCCGTGACTTTATATATTCACTTCTAAAAGTTAAACTTTTAGCCGCGACATTATAATCGTCGCAAAAATCAAATATTTAGTTACGTAATTTTTCGTTGTTAATTAAATAAAATTATGGTCACTAAAAGTATAAAATCGCCACTAATAGTATTAATTTGCTCGGAATAAAAGTGAATTTTTAGTGGTGACTTCTGGTTGTAGCTAAAAGTTATTTGTTTAGTTGCAACTAAAAGTCGTCACTAAAAGTGTTAAGTATAGTAGTTTTAGTGGCTACTTATTCTCTTAGCTAAAAGTTAAAATTTTAAAAAAATAAAAATATTAATTTTAAAAATCTAATCTATAGTATCTATCAACTAGCTAGACCATTAGGATGGCCGCCCACCAATGGAATAAACATAAACAATAGGAGTAAATCTTTGATGACGGATTCTGATGACCGACCACAATATGGGACATGCAACATACTAGAGACCATGGTTTAAAAAACAGTCGTTCTAATGAGAATAATGGTCGTTATAACGGATTCGGACCTCCTTCATTACATTATGTACCATTTTAACGATCAGAAAATAACGGACTCAATTTTTCCATTATAATGACCATTATTTCTTGAAAAAAAAAGTCAAGTTATTTTTCAGTTATTTTTTGTTTTTTCCACTATAAATATTATTGAAATTTTGAAATTCAAAATTTGAATTGTAATGCCGTTATTTCCATTTTTTGTTTTTGCCCCTGTGCGTTACAATCCGTTATAACGGAAAAAAGGTAACACCCCCATTTACTAGTGTTAAACAGTTTAAAACAATGAGACAATGAACATTTTTATAGGGGCTATTATAAGACCATGATTTTATGTACTTTTATCACACTTGCTTAATGGCCAAAACCAGTACTGTGAATTGCGAATCCTTTTAGCAACTAGGCGGCCAAAGTAGGTAATTTCAATCTTATTTTCCGTTCAGCTTGCCTCATCCATTTGGCTGAGGAGATGCGCCTCAACTCCTATCATGTTGTGAGATGTGGAGGGAAGGTCAAGGGCAACCTCCACATGTCACACAGCATGATAGAGGTTAAGGGATCATGATAGGGTCGTGATGCATGGTGGCAATAAGGTTATACTTTTTTGTAGAGATCATGGGTTATGACCTCCATTATATTAAAAATGGGTTTCAACATCAATGGAGGAATGAATTCTGAGAAGGGAATTCAACAATATCCACCCTCTTAACTCTTGGATGAGGGGAGGAGTCAGTAGATATTCTTACCATTTATTCTCCAAGAGGTCAACCCAATAAAATCTCCTTTACAGATATCCTCAAATCAACAACCCCTTAGTGGATCAAAAGCAGAAAATCTATATGGGCTGATTACGAGTGTGTCCCATATACAATCAAGATAAAGATGAACTCTGATAATGGCGACATTGCGGTGGAATCTATTATCTTTATCATATGCAAACTGCGTTCGGATGGATCATCGATCGATCTCTATATAAACCCATGAAAGTGTGTAGACTGAGCTGTGAGCAAGCTTCTGCATGTATAAATTAACCCTGCAAAGTCTTCCTATCGCACCGATAGAATGGTGGATAGAACCAAACCTGAGGTTTTTCCTCTTTTTCTCTCCCTCAAAGGTTCCAATAACAGTTGGGAAGAAACTTCAAGGTTTCACAATAGTTTGTTGAAGCCTTTGAGGGGGGGATAAACAGAGGATACCCCTCACTTCAAAGACAACTGCACTGATGATCAGATTGGTGAATTGCGCGCGTTTTTTTACCATCTCCAATCTTCCTTCTTTAATATGTTCTCTCCAATATTCTGAATTACATATCGTATATTATTTACTGACTGAACTTTCATTTTTCAATAATTAGCATGGAAGTTTGTACTGACTGAGCTTTCAGGCTGGAAAAGTTGGTGGAGAACTGATCCCACGAAACAACCATCATCGCAGGGGCACTTGAAATCAAAGAGAAAACAGCCAGTGATGCCATGATTCCTATATCAGATACTTTTGTTATTGATATATTAATGCAAAGCTTGACAGGGTTTTTTACCTTTTTACAAGGTTTACTATTATGAGCTACCTACAAACATAATTGGACTTAATTATTCTGGCAAAGTCTTCCTATTCTACTAGCTAATATCGATTGGGTTGGGTTTGGGCTCGGGTTGCAGCTCTTTTGTGGAGTTGCACGATGCTGCAAAATTGATAAGTTGCGCGCCGATGGTGATTCCATGTATATGCCATATCAATCGTATTACTACGTATGTACATTGAAATCACGCGGATCTTTTTTTTTTTTTTTTTTGATAATTGAACTATTTTATTAAAAGGGACCCTTGGAGGCTAAGGAGGCCTACCAAGCGATCAAAAGAAATACAAAACAGAAGAAAGAGACCAACAAAAAGAAAAGATCAACCTAACAACAAACCGAAACAAACGAACACCTACCCCGAATCGTTCCCCCTACGAGCTAACTCAAACCATTTGAACACCATGTCCTCAAAAAAGAGCCCCTTCCCTTCCTCATACAATTTAACCCACATATATACCAGACCTTTAATTTCCATAACCAGATTTTCCATATGAAGACTCCTGCCCTCAAATACTCTATTGTTTCGCTCCCTCCACAATCCCCAAATAACCACCAAAGGAGTCAAAACCTACATCCTTTTTTCAAGTTGGCTTAGAGATTTACATCCCCAAGTGAAGAAGAGCTCCTTCACAGACTTAGGGGTTACCCATGATACTCCAAACTCTCTAAGCAAGCTAGTCCATATAAGCCACGCACACCTACACTTTAAGAACAAATGGTCTACAGACTCTCCACTACACAAACAAAGCGGACAATGATCCATAACCCTGACCCCTCTCCTCCAAAGTGAGGGAACTAATTTTATGTACAAGGGAAGGTATATGTAGGAGTTGGGTGGCAGATGAAAAGAAGAAGATATTCCATTCCAACCTCAATCAAAGGAAACAGTCCATCTCTAAATATTAAAACGGGATTATAATTCTTGATTACAACATCATTTCATCAAATGCCATTAAAGAAATATTAAGAAAAAAATGGATATTAGCACAAAAATTTACTAAACAACCTTAAAATAATGCACAAAAAATTTCTGAAGAGGTAAGATATCCAACCTCCCTTTCAAACTTAATTAGCTTTATTGCCAAATCAGTCGAAGTAAGGAACTTGATCAGGTATGAATTTTGTTGAATTGTTGTCCAGTTTATCCCAAGAGAAGAAGGTTTAGATGCTTATTATCAAAAAAAGGTCAGATGCGAGTGTGGAGGAGTGTGAAGGTCAATATGACCAAAATGGTCATAAACAATTTAGTGAGTACAGAGGAGAGTTTTAACAGTTCCACGTCATCTCACACGGACGGTCCCAAGAGATCTCATCAACCATATCTGCCATGTCATCTCATTCTCCAATTTAATGAGAATATTTTTTTTTTGTTGTAAGGCAGATATTATAAATAGATAAGACCAAAAATAAAAGGCTCCCAACTACACTGTGTTAACACCGGCTGGCAACATCCCTAGAAATGTCATAACTTAGCCATGCAGGGGGGGGCCAGAATTCCACAGTTGGGGTGAGAGAAAGTACAAGCCCTCTGGGCAATAGTATGAGTAGTATAGTTATATACAACCGAGGAGTTAAAAAAAAACGATAAGTTCAAGAAGGAAGATGAGAGTTCCAAAATCCCAGCACAAGAGGAAGCCTCGAACCACCCTATATCCCGAGCTCCTATCTGCAGAGATTCCATCATCCCCTTTGCATCAGATTCTATCAAAATAGAGTCCTGATCAACGTCACGCACCACTTGGAGGCCAACTAAGATAGCCTTCGCCTCTGCCTCCTCTACCATGCTAGCTCTAGAAGGGTGGGCTCCTACTACGACCAAAGCGGAAGACTTATCTCTAATTATAAAATCCAAGCCAGATATATATACCAGTCGACAAATCCTACGTGGCATCAGTGTTCATCTTAAGAGAGCCAGTGGGGGGGAGGTTGGCAATTAGACTGGGGAGGTTCTTGGTCCATTTGAGTTCCAAGAAGGATAAAGTTTGAGATGTTGTTCAAGAAGGTTTGAGGATTTGGGGGAGATGATGAAAAGATAGCTTCGTTATTCCAGGCAAGCCACAACCTCGACAGACAGATACAAGCATATATTAGCTAGCAAGTAGTTGTCTCTCGGATTACTCTTCTTCTTTGAGCTATTTTTGAACAGATCCCCCAACTAGTCAAGAATATCAGTTTGGGTGAGGAGGAGTACTGTCTTGATAGAAAAATGGGAGGCAAACCAGATGAGAGCACTAAAAGGGTAGTGGAATAGAGCATGGATGGTATCTTCTCTACTATACATACACCGCGAGTTGAGTTTGGACATAGAGGGAAGGAGATCGTGGAAAAGGTGTCATGTAGACAAAGAATTGAGCACGATAAGGGATTGGAAGGTGCCAGATCGAAGACCAAAATGTTATCAGGATGTTGGCCGCACGAGCTCCTTGAAGAGGCAGGTGAATGGTGCGGTAGGCCGATTAACACTAAAGATGCATTTTGGATGAGGTACCCAAAAGATACTATCTCTCTCCAAATGATGATTGATGGGGTTTTTTTAAATGAGGGATCTAGTGTGGCTGTCAAAAATGGAGATTAATAAATCTGTACTCCAATAATGCTAAGATGTTGTCAGATGTACCACTTGTATGTATACTGAGTCCGGAGGTCTAGGGCCCAATGGAATAAAAGCCAAGAAATTCGATGACCCAAGGGTCCTCCCAGATTGCAGTGTTAGCTCAGTTAGTGATTCGCCAGATGAGATGATCCTTGATTGTGTTTTTTTGCAATCACGATACTCTTCCAACACCATATAAGTCTTAAGATGTGACTTTCAGCTTGTAACAAAGATCAACGAGGGAAATATTTCACCTTAAGAACACGCACCAATTGAGACAATGGGTGCACGTGGATAAGGATATTTTTCAGACATTTTTTGGATAACAAAGTGATGTTCATGCTGCGAAAGGAGCAAAAACTCAATCCTCCCATATTCTTCGGTTGACATAATTCTGCCCAATTTGTGAGGTGAATAGTACATTTTTTTTAGGAGCCATTCCGCTAGAAGTTGTTGATTAGGGAGTCCAACTTTCTACACAAGGATTTGAGAAAGAGAAATGATTGCATTTGATAAACTAGGATGGCAGTGGCAACCGCTTTGAATCTTGGTTCTCCTTGCGTCCGCTGAATTAAGTTCAAGCTCTGCTATCCACTTATCCTTTTTCCTGAATGAATGAAAACTTTTTGTTTTAGACTGACCTACAAAAAGTAGTATGCCCCGATATTTCTCCAAGATCTGAAGATTTTTTATCTGGAGGGATGAAGGAAATTAAGTATCATTTTGTGTCGTCGGTGAAGCTTAGGACTGAACATGATCCTAGATCTCTCCAAATTAATTTTCTGACCCGATGCCTTGCAGAACTCCAATAGAAGATCTTTAAGTTGATGAGTTTCCACAAGGTTAGCTTTGATAAAAATGAGGCAATCATCTGCGAAGAAGAGATGGGAAATCAGGAGAGACCACCCCTAAAGAATTTTATACCATGAATTTGATGATCTTGTTTGGCTTTTTGAAGCATGACTGACAAAACATTCATTCCGATAATAAAGGGTAAGAGAGGCGTCAAGTGCAGATTAATTTCTCGGTAAGTAAAGATAAAGGCAAAATGGTCAATTATTTACAAAGTTTACGGCCTTCCAAGTCAAAGTATACAAAATAGAGGTCAAGGGTGGACATGCAAACAAATGAAACTAGCAGGGCTCATGCAAATATTGCCGATTTTTTAGGGGGTTCATACGAATTTACCCTATATCGGTTCCATTAATTTCACGTTGTCAGATTCCGTAATTGATTTTTTGTTTTTAACAGTGCTTGCCTCGCTCTCGCGAAGTGAGTGCGTGAGCCACGCTGATTGGTCGGCTTTCATCATCAAACACCACACAAGGTTGACAACCACCCAATAACCTAATCAGAATGAAGTGTGTGAAGCACGCACGTTAATTTACATGCGTTTCAATATCTACTTTTTGTTTTTCCATAGGTTTATCTAGATGTCTAAACAGTAACACTACAATCAATCAAATAATATCCATAAAGAACAAATCCAAATCTCCAGACATAAAGAAAACAATCGAATCAGTTAGAAATCACTAATCAGGCTGATTTTTCTGTACCGGTCCAACAAGGGACTGGCCAAACATCCTTACGGTCATCGTCCTCTAATAGTATGTCACGTGGCTCCTATTGAATGCTGTGACCGGCTTCCGTCACAACATCTTGTGACACAAGTTTTACTCCTCTAAATCTTGTTATTGCCCTTAAAAAAGAATGCATGTGGGCCTTGCTAGATCCTCTAGCTGGTACTGTTGAAATGGGCAAAGTCAACTTGCCAATCCCCATTAGAAGCTCCACTTGAACCAAACTGCATGCGGACCAGTATTCCATGTTTACACGTATCATAAAGAATCAATGCCGCCTATGGGCTGATGATGATGGTGGTAGGAGTGTCGTGATGGGAGCGACGTTATCCTGTTTGTTGAGATTATGGGGTATAAACTCCATTAAGAAAATGGGTTTCAACATCAATACAAGAATGGATTCTCAGAACGATATCCCACCCTCTTAACTCTTGGATGAGGGGATGAGTCAATAGATATTCTTACCCTTTATTCTCCAAGAGGTCAACCACATAAAATCTGTATGGGCTGATTACCAGTGTGTCCCATGAACAATCAAGATAAAGATGAACTCAGATAATGGCGACATTGGTCGAATCTATTATCTTTATCATGCAAACTGCGTTCCGATGGATCATCGAATCGATCTCTATATAAACCCATGAAAGTGTGTAGATTGAGCTGTGACCAAGCTTCTGTATAAACCCATTCAAAGTCTTCCTATTCTACCAGCTAATATCGATTTGTAGGCGAGGTTATTGCACCGATGGAAGCAAATTAACCTGAGGTTTTTCCTCTTTTTCTCACCCTCAAAGGCCTCTAATAACACTTGGGAAGATTGATCTTCAAGGTTTTACAAGAGTTTGTTGGAGCCTTTGAGGGGGAGATACAGAGAGGATACCCCTCACTTCAAAGACAACTGCACTGATGATAAGATTGCTGAACTGCGTTTTTACCATCTCGTGTATCTCTTCTTTCTTTAATATTGTCTCTCCAATATTTTGAATTACATATCGCATTACAATGATATTTTGTATGCACAATTTGGTGTACGTACACTCAGCGAGACGTACACCAATGACCAGACTCTTCCTCTTAAACTGTTCTAAGTTTGTATTTTAACTATGCATGCATGCAGGCATACAACAAAGAATGTATGGATTTACAGTGATATTCTCTGGTATCACAGAAGTACTTGTCGCACGCTTCCATTTCTTCTCTCCCCTGCTTCATGCAGAAGAAATGCTTCTTTATGCCAGTCAGGTCACCTAGAGCCCGGCTTGGGTCATGGTACACGCAACTCAGATCTGGGCAGGTTGTGCCCTCTCCTGTGGAGCTGAAGGTACTTCTGATCCCTCTGGAAGCCTTTGTGACACACGCAGAAGGACAGGAAAACAGCTGATGCCCGGCCCATAAGCTTTCACAACCCCGTAACCCAGCTACCAACTCAGCCAAGTCAGACTCAGCTCAGACAGTCTTATCATATGTTTTCTATATTTACAGACCATCTTTTTTGTATCGTTAAATATTGTCAAAATGGATTGATTTTTGGTGATTATGATCATCATGGAAAGGATGACACAATGTATGGTTGGTTTGTCCAACATGATCTCCATTTGGGGGCCACGGTCAGGTGTAAGAGTATGATATGTAAGAAATGGGTGTAGTTTTAGACAGACTCATATACAAATGCAATGTATATTTTTACCGTTAACTTGAAATAAACCACATTTCATGGGGTTAGAAACTTCAGAATGGGCTGATCCATATGATCATCCTCACCAAAAATCCGTCATTGATTCATCTTCCATGTGGGTACGCCAAAATCATTGTCAAAATTTTTGTCCCATGATTCTTTAAAAGATAACAGGGTTCAAATATATATATAGTTGTTGGGTTAGGGGGTGCAAGAGGAAACTATTGTAACCTTGATTCTTTAGAGATATATAGTAAATAGCTCTTCTCACAGTGGACGTGGGCATACTGTCGAAACCCGTAAATTTGTTGTATATGAGTATTTGATCTTTTGATTCTCTTTATTTTTGCCAATCCATAAAGGTTGATTTTCAACATGAATGTTGCTCAAGTGATGGTTGTAGCTAGAACATGGCTCAATGTACAGATCCTCACAACCAACCTGATACAAGAACTCTAAGGGCTTCATTTTTTTAAAATAAAATTTGATCTAAATAAAATTTCCCTCTTCTTTACAACGAGTTTTATATTAAAATCTAGCAACTAAGACTAATCGTAACCATTGGACTGCCTAAAAACATCTCAAAAATATTTTTTAGAGAAAAGACATTATACTCCCCAAGTAATGAAATTTCAAATGCCTTTGTTTGTTTCGCAGAACGAATCATTTTTTCAAATTTTAGATTTTTTGTGTATTACTCCAAATCACATAAATTGTAAAAATATAAAACACCATTTTTAAGATGGTAAGGTTTTTTTTTTAAATGCACTATTATTTCCACTATTCACCGCCTCTGCTTCTTCAACCAAAATCTTCCATTGTCATAATTGGCACCTGCATGTGGTACTGTTATATTAATTAAACCTTCTTGTGAGGCCTAGAATAGGCTCACACACTTCATCGCTTGAGGACTCATATAGCCCAAGTTCGTGGACATAAACAAATTCCCATAACCTCTTCTCATCTTATCTTGACCCAAAAAGGTCAACATTCTTCTTTAAAGCCCAAGCCCTTCTTCTTGGCCCAAAAGAAGCCCATTTCATCAGATTTGAGTAAAGCCAGTAGCATCCCATCCCTTTCATCATCTGGGTTTCAGTGAAGCATAAACCAAATATATTTTTTATTAGAGAGATAAGATCTCATGGTTTCAATAGAAAAAGTTCCATGCATGACTATCATTGATCACTATTCTGGCTAGCAACCACCTTCTTTCACTAGCGATCACTGACAATTTAATCATCTTGAAACACTCAAAGTAGAGAGAATATTCTTCGAAGGAGATTCAATCTGCAAGGCATTGGATGTCGGCAAACTTATGATGATTATTGATCCCCATGAGTTTGAGGGGGAATATTAGATATTAATAGCAGTTTAATAAGTTGTATGTGATGAACTATATCATTATTTGTCTATCTCATCACATATCAAGTTGTCAAGATTGGGTTAGAATTCTATCAATTAAGATATTAGAATATATTGATTTAGATTAGTTTCTATCTTTACATTTTGTTATTTTCTATATAAACCCTTAATTAGGGTTAATGTACTCATCCAAAACAATTATCATTAAATATCATTTTTCTATCAACTTCATACACCATGGTTATCTCAGAGAGAGAATCACTTTGAGTCTACCAAACCCAATTTACTCCTTACATGTGATTTTTTAAGCTAAAACAATGAAAACCCATCTCGTCGGCTTATTTTAATGATGTAATAACTATTTTTTTAATTGTACATAAATGGGGTTGAGGGGCTATAGGATGCAGAGAAAGGTTGTAGGTTGACGTTCTGCTGACAGGTTGAGCCTAGCTTAGTTGGTTGCATGTTTTGCATCACAACTGAGGTTGCAGGTTTGACCCAACTTAGAAATTAGCTTTTGGTACCAAATGGACGACAATAATGTTGCTCATCGAAAAGGACGCAGAATCAAGAATTTGTTCTCAGAAAAATAAAGGCTCTGATGCCATTATAAGAAATTGATTTAATAAAAAATATTAGGTGTTCTACACTAGAACTAAAAGGGTTTATATAGAGAATTATAATGATGAGAAATAAAAAGAGAACAATTGATAGAATTAGAAAGAGATTAATTCTAAGCAATCTAACCCTAATTAATCGACACTTACCCAATTGATATAGAAGACTTTTCGAATGGGTCTAGGAAACTTTTTCTAATCTAAATCAATTTTTCAATGGGTATAAGACACTTTTCTAATCTAGAACACTTTCCCAATTGGTATAAAACACTATCTCTACACGTTCCTTATTAGAGAGAGATCACCACCACCAATGCATGTAAGCATGGATTTGTTGGATGAGATATGTAAAAAAATGTGATTACACGTAATTCATTAAAATAAAATGGACAAGGTCCATGGGAAGTTCACAACAAGTAGGGTTTGAGCCAGGTCGATGTCAAGGTAAGCGCATCCAAGACGTGCAGAGTGAGGCGAAAGCTCGGTCATGACTGGGGTCTGAACAGGCAAAAACAAGTTGGTCCAAAAGGCCAGCGCAATGATAAAGCTAGTACATTGATTTCTGGACCAGTTTATTATCAGTTCAAAGTTGTACAATCCATATATGCTTGGTCGAGTAAACCTTCGCTCACACCTGTGTGTGAGCAAAGCCCACACCACAATATGAGACTCTTAGAGGACAATGACCGTATGGATGTTTGGCCAGTCCATCGTTGGACCTGCAAAGCAAAAATCAGCCTGATTAGTTATGTCAGACCTTTGGATCTAGTGCCCCAAATAATGGTCAATAATGCTTTAAATTCTACGGTTAAAATCAACCCATGAAATGACTCCAATCCAACGCTTAGAAATCACTAATCAAGCTAATTTTTGGTTTATAAGTCCACCGAGGGACTAGCCAAACATCCATACGGTCATCGTCCTCTAAGAGTGCCCCGTGACTCATATTGAGATATGTGGCTTTGCTCACACAGGTGTGAGCGAAGGTTTTCTCTGCTTGGTCCGTAAATTAGGCTTATACTTAGCCCGCAAATTATATCTATCTATCACATCTTGGTCCTAGTAAGTATTATGCCTACGTTATCTCTCAAATGGAGCCAAATTTGCGACCCTCTTCAACTTGACTTTTGGACATAGTAAGTATTATCCCTTGGGGAATGCAAACTTTGAAGTCCCCCTCCCTAAATGTCTGACACGTACCCTAAGGCTTTAACTTGTGTCTGACATGGAGTCGACTCTGGATATACAAGTCCCAACAATGGGAGTCCTGAGCAATGGTTTACATGTGTTCAATCAAATAATATCCTTAAAGAACAAATCCAAATCTTCAGATACCAAGGAAAACAATCAAAGAACCACTTAGCATAAAAAAAGCCTACTGAATATCACAACTTTATAGCTCTAAATTAATCTTTCTAGCTATTACCTCTAAGAAGAATAAATGTGGGCCTATCATGTTGTGACATGTGGAGAGCAAGGGCTACTCTGGCCCCCTCCACGTGCTGATAGATGATTAGAGGTTGAGGAGATGCCTTAACCCAGTGATGATGGAGGAAGGGTTTTTGGTCTTATTTGTGGTGAATGCAAACCAAACTGAGGACCAGGTATTCAATGTTTACACAGATATCTTAAAGAATAAAAGCCTATGGGCTACAGTGGATTGATGATGGTGGCAACGTTATACTTTTTTGTAGCTAGCTAGAAGGATTTCAACATCAATGGAGGAATGGATTCTGTGAAGGGCATTAAACAATATCCACCCTCTTAACTCTTGGATGAGGGGAGGATATTGATATTCTTACCGGACAATTTTTTCTCCAAGAGCTCAACCCCGGCCATAAAATCTACTTTTACAGATACCCTCCAATCAACAATCCCTCAGTGGATCAAAAGCAGAAAATCTATATGGGCTGATTACCAGTGTGTCCCATGAACAATCTAGATAACGATGAAATCAGACAATGGCGAGAATATTGCTCGAATCTATTATCTTTATCCTGCAAAGTGCGTTCCGAGATGGATCATCGATCGATCTCTATATAAACCCATGAAAGGGTGTAGACTAAGTGAGCAAACCTGAGGTTTTTCCTCTTTTTCTCTCCCTCAAAGGCCCCAATAACAGTTGGGAAGAAACTTCACAAGAGTTTGTTGGAGCCTTTGAGGAGGGATACACAGAGGATACCCCTCACTTCATCAAAGAGAAGTACTGCACTGCTGATAAGATTGCTGAATTGCGTTTTTACCATCTCCTATCTTCCTTCTTTTATATGCTCTCTCCAATATTCTGAATTACAGATTTCACTGACTGAACTTTCAAGTTTCAACAATTACCATGGAAGTTTGTGCTCTCGATCTCCTGTGGAGCTGAAGGTTCTTATCCCTCCAGAAGCCTTGACACAGTAAGCAACCATCATCGAAGGGGCACTTGAACTCACAGAGAAAACAGCCAGTGATCGATGCTACCTACGAACATAATTGGACTTATTCTGGCAATTTGTTCTCATATTATTTGTGCTTTTATAATGAAAAGTAAATCAGTCTTTGTTTTGCTTGGATATACCTCCCTCTTCGGCTTTTCGTATGTTTGTAGTAATCATGTAGGTTATAAACGAACAGACTATAATACTGCTGATGGCACTTGTACTATAGTAGACTATATTGACCAACCTGATTGGATTGGGCTCGGGCTCGGGCTCGGGCTCGGGATGGGCTCAATGTCTTGAAGGTCAGGTTGGGCTGGGGTTGACCCTCAACCCACCCGAGTTGCAGCTCTATTGTGTAGTTGCACGATGATGCAAAATTGAGTTGCACCATGGTGATTCGGTGTACAACGTACTGTACATGCACGAAATCGATGAAATCACGTTGACCTTGATACACCCGCACGTGGCAAGTAAGAGCCCACCTGGCATGGGGGCCTTCATGATTTGTTGATGACGGATATGTGGCCCACACTACACTGGGACCTATTGCTATGCTGACACTAGTGTAAGGTCTACAAAACACATGAGACCCGCTTGATACAAGCGTTATTAGAATACTATTCAGTATCCATCAAGTTCAATATTTGTGCAATATATGCAATAGTTATTAAACCTGGACAGGCCTGGCCCGGCCCAGCCAGTCGAACCAGTGACCCGGTGACCCACTCACAAAACTGGATTGGGTTGATCCCGACCCAGCAATCTGTGAAAAAACCTTTCTCATTCTTGTAACCCATTTGACCTGGCCGGTTGGAACCAGTGACCCAGTCCCTTGACCGGTTTAATGACCGGTCCGGGTCCGTCGTTCGAACCAAAACATCTCTCCTTCTACATACGAATCTATATTTTCTCTCGCCCAAAACATATTACCAAAAACATCTTTCTGTATTCTTAAATCTCCATATAATGCCTTAAATTTCTCTACAATCCTAAAATTAAAACGTTTATAACCTCTTTTAACTGTCTCCAAAAACGTTTCCTTAAATCCTTCAATCTTCCTTGATATTAATTATATTAAGGGAATTTTTGACATGCCCCCATGTTTTCCCAGAAATTCGACATATATCGCAACAAAATATGAGTTAGAGCCTTTCGAGCAGTATGAAAATCGGGTTGCTGCATTAGACTACATTGTGTGACTTCTTTATTTACACCTGTGACGGGAATATGACGAAAGTTGTGCAGGGCCAAGGAGAAATTTTACACAAATCCTTTCACCGGTTGCGTCCGTGACAATAAGTTGTAGGTGGCCATATTGATTGGTTGTTCGATGATTTTACCAATAGATCAACCTCATGTTCAATGAAAGATATAAATCAAATAATCCCAACCGTTTTATGATTGTTCGTTATTCGATGATAAAACTCTACAAAAAAAATGTGAAAAATACGGCCATTTTTTTTTTTTTTTTCCGTTATTTTTCGTTTTAGAAATTCAAATTTTAAAATTCAAAATTTGAATTTCAGCGCCATTTTTTCCGTTATCTTCCATATTTTCCCTCATAACAGAAAAAAAAAATGCTCAAGGGCAAAAATGGAAAATAACAGAAAAATGGCTCTGAAATTCAAAATTTGAATATCAAAAATGAAAAAAAATGGAAAACAAATGCCTTACTTTTCACAATTTTTTTCAAAAAATAACAGTCGTTATTTTCGTTATAATGGAAAAATAACATCCATTATTTTCGTTATAACGACCGTCATTTTTTTGGCGTTTTATCGGTCCAATACATAACGGGGGAGGTCCAAATCCATTATAACGGCTGTTTTTTAAACCTTGGTTTGGACTTTTGAGTCGTTTAGGAAGACCATTATGCTCTGATTTCCATACTGTGCAATTGCCCACTTATTTTTTAGCCAAACCTGTACAATTTGCTAGAAAAAAGCGTGACACCATCCAGCCCCACAACCATCAAATATTTTTAACCATTCGATCAAGAGATAAATAAAATTTATAGAGTTTAATCATTGAATAAAGAACAATCATAATACGGTTGGGATTATTGATTAATATCTTTCATTGAACATGAGGTCGATCTATTGGTAAAATCATCGAACAACCAATCAATATGGCCACCTACAAATAGCCCTTTTTTTTTGACAAATTTTTCCCGTTATTATTTTCGTTATAACAGAAAAAAATAACCCTTTTTTTTTTACAAATTTTTCCCGTTATTATTTTCTTTATAACGTCCGTTTTTTAAACCTTTGTCCAAACCACTTGCCATAAGTTGGGGCTAGATTTAATTTACTTAATAGCAGACAAATTAGTAGATATTACCAAACATCGGTGACCCACTTACATTCTAAAACCGGAGGTGTTGGTTACATAAGTGTCTTTCACGTTGATAACACCACATATTACCATGTGGCATGATTGGTTCAATGACCGTAGACGTTTTGTCCACCCTTTGATGTATCCACTATCCACACCCCAAAAAAATCAGCTTGACATGTTATATTCTTTCAGCCTTTTTTTTTTTACGGAAAATTTCATAAAAGAAAATAAATTTAAATGTATTTGTAAAAATAAAAAATAACTTTCTTTACAAAAAAAAAATAACTATACACCATTTGAAAGGCTGTCTCTGTCTGACATAAATTAAAGCTGAAAAAGTTGACAGGCACCCTTTAAAAGGGCGTTTGCCCATAGAGGCATAAAACTTCTATCACAATATGAGCCACGTGTCACACTCTTAGTGGCGCTGAGTGTATGGATGTTTAGCCAGTCCATAGGTTGACCTGCAAACCAAAAATCATCCCGATAAGTAATTTACAACTTTTTGGATCTTTGCACTCAAATAATGCTCAAATTTCTACTGTTAAAATCAACTCATGAAAATAACTTCAATCCAATGCTTATAAACCACTGATGATGTTTATTTTTGGTGTATACGTCCACCTAGTAAGTGGCCAAACATCCATACAGTCAGCGTCCACTAAGAGTATGCCACGTGGTTTGTATTTTGATAGAACTTTTACTCCTCTATGGGACAAATTCCCTTTTAAAGGGCGTCTGTCAGCCTTTTTCAGTTGTTAGGCAAAATTGTCAGCCTTTTGTTCAAGTTTAATTTTTTGTCAGGAAGAGATGGCCTTTCAAAGGGCGTTTTATTATTTTTTTTTGTAAATGTCAGAAAGTTGTTTTTGATTTTGTAAATAGGTCGGGCTCCGTTGACAGATCTAAAATGACAGGGACACAATATAAGCCAGGTGGCACACTGTTACAGAACTCGGACCGTACAGATGTTTGTCCTATCCCATGGTATGGACCTACAAACCAAAACTCCGCCTGATTAGTGATTTATAAGTGTTGCGTCTTTGTACCTCAAATACTACTCAAATTCCCACAGTTGAGATCAGCCCATGAAATAAGTCCAATCCAAAGCCTATAAATCACTAATCATGTTGATTTTTGGTTTGTAGGTCCACAATGGGATAGGACAAACATCCATACGGCCAAAGTCCTGTAACAGTGTGCCACGTGGCTTCTGGTCGTGGCTAAAAGTTATATGTTTAGGTGCAACGAAAGACACCACTAAAAGTGTTAGGTGTAGCAATTTTAGTGGCGACATATTGTCCCGGCTAAAGGTTAAAATTTGAGAAAAATAAAAAATATTAATTTTAAAAATTCAATCTATAGGATCTATCAACTAGACCATTAGGATGGCCGCCCACCAATGGAATAAACATTGACAGATAGGAGTAAATCTTTGATGACGGACTCTGATGACCGTCCACAATATGGGACACGCAACATACTAGAGACCATGGTTTAACAAACAGCTATTATAATGAGAATAATGGTCATTATAACGGATTCAGACCTCCCTCATTACGTTATGTACCGTTTTAACGCTCAAAAAATAATGGACACTATTTTTCCATTATAACGACCGTTATTTTTTGAAAAAAAAAATTTGTTAAAAAAGTCCAGTTATTTTTTCCACTATAAATATTATTGAAATTTTAAAATTCAAAATTTGAATTGTAACGCCGTTATTTCCATTTTTTTTTTGTTTTTGCCCCTGTCCGTTACAATCCGTTATAACGGAAAATAGGTAACACCCCCATTTCGTTATACCGTTTGAGTGCCGAAGGTACTCAATTTTTGCAAACGCTTTTGTCGGGGAGTGCCGTGGGTACGGGCCATTTACCAGTGTTAAACAGTTCAAAACAATGGGACAATGAACATTTTATATGGGCCATTATAAGACCATGATTTTATGTACTTTTATCACACTTGCTTAATGGCCAAAACCAGTACTGTGAATTGCGAATCCTTTTAGCAACTAGGCGGCCAAAGTAGGTAATTTTAATCTTATTCCTTTCGGCTTGCCTCAACCATTTGGCTGAGGAGATGCCTCAACCCCTAATCATGTTGTGACATGTTGAGGGGAGGTCAAGGGCAACCTCCACATGTCACACAGCATGATAGAGGTTAAGGGATCATGATAGGGTCGTGATGGTGGCAATAAGGTTATACCCTTTTTATAGAGATCATGGGTTATAACCTCCATTATATTAAAAATGGGTTTCAACATCAATGGAGGAATGGATTCTGAGAAGGGCATTCAACAATATCCACCCTCTAACTCTTGGATGAGGGGAGGAGTCAGTAGATATTCTTACCATTTATTCTCCAAGAGGTCAACCCAATAAAATCTCCTTTACAGATATCCTCAAATCAACAACCCCTTAGTGGATCAAAAGCAGAAAATCTATATGGGCTGATTACGAGTGTGTCCCATATACAATCAAGATAAAGATGAACTCTGATAATGGCGACATTGCGGTGGAATCTATTATCTTTATCATATGCAAACTGCGTTCGGATGGATCATCGATCGATCTCTATATAAACCCATGAAAGTGTGTAGACTGAGCTGTGAGCAAGCTTCTGCATGTATAAATTAACCCTGCAAAGTCTTCCTATCGCACCGATAGAATGGTGGATAGAACCAAACCTGAGGTTTTTCCTCTTTTTCTCTCCCTCAAAGGTTCCAATAACAGTTGGGAAGAAACTTCAAGGTTTCACAATAGTTTGTTGAAGCCTTTGAGGGGGGGATAAACAGAGGATACCCCTCACTTCAAAGACAACTGCACTGATGATAAGATTGGTGAATTGCGCGCGTTTTTTTACCATCTCCTATCTTCCTTCTTTAATATGTTCTCTCCAATATTCTGAATTACATATCGTATTACAGATTTTACTGACTGATCTTTCAGGCTGGAAAAGGTGGAGACTGATCCCACGAAACAACCATCATCGCAGGGGCATTAGTTTCTACTAGCTAATATCGATTGTGTTGGGTTTGGACCCGGGTTGCAGCTCTAGCTATTGTGGAGCTGCACGATGGGGCAAATTAAATTGAGTTGCGGCGTCGATGGTGATTCCGTGTATATGCAAAATCGATCGTCTTACTACGTACGAAATCACGTGGATCTTAATACACTGGTACATGGCAAGTAAGAGCCCATGCACAACTTAGAAATTAGCTTTTGTTACCCAATGGATGACAATAATGTTGGTCGTCGAAAAGGACATAGAATCAAGAATTTGTTCTCAAAAAAATAAAGGCTCTGATGCCATTATAAGAAATTGATTTAATGAAAAATCTTAGGTGTTCTACACTAAAACTAGAAGGGTTTATATAGAGAATTATAATGATGAGAAATAAAAAGAGAACAATTGATAGACTTAGAAAGAGACTAATTCTAAGCAATCTAACCCTAATTAATCAACACCTACCCAATTGATATAGAAGACTTTTCGACTGGGTCTAGGAAACTTTCCTAATCTAAATCAATTTTTCAATGGGTATAAGACACTTTTCTACACTTACCCAATTGGTATAAAACACTTTCTCAATGAGTGCTGTACACGTTCCTTAATAGAGAGAGATCACCACCACCAATGCATGTAAGCATGGATTTGTTGGATGAGATGTAAACAAAATGCACCATGTACGTAATTTTTACATGTAATTAAAATGGACAAGGTCCTAGCTAGATCACACCTTGGGCCTAGATGTGTGATTGATATAACATCCTTAATAATTCAAAAAAGTCAGTATTATGCCTATGTACAAAATTTAGAACCCACACGCGCGCACACTTGCATGGCAAAAAGATTTTTAATTTTTTCCTTTAACTCCCTCATTAATTTGGCACATTAGACGTGAAAAATTAATAATGGAGTCGACTCTAGATCCTAGTTAGCAATTCTGCCTATTATATGCGTATTATTCCCGAATAATAGGTTTTTCTAGAAAATATTTTAAACGATGGATACATTGAATTGTGTGTGTATATATATATATATATATATATATAGACGCTTCGTTTTTTCTCTAAAACCGATTAAAACATGTATTTCTATTTTTTTCAATAATACTTCAAATTCAACACATGCAGGAAAAAGTCCATTGGCACATTTTAGAGATCAATGTCCTGACTCTTTTTTCTATCTAAATGATCTCCAATCTCAGCTGAAAATCAGTTTGATTGGTGATTTTTAATTAGCCATTGGATCTTTGTACCCACCCCAAAAATAATGACTCAATCCCATGATTGAAATATCAACCCATGAAAAAGATTAAAATGTGATGGATATAACGCACTAATCATGCTAATGTTTGGTCCGTACGTCCACTTAGGGATGGGCCTAACATCCATACTATCAATGGTCTGTAAAAGTGTTCCATGTGAGAAATTTTTTGATCAAGGTGATTTTTATCCCGTGTCTGACCGCACCTAAAAATAGACCGTATATACATATATATACACGAATTTTTAGTGCCGGATTCTTTATACTAAATCGTATTATATACGAATTATTCTCGAACTATTTTTTTTCCCGTTTCCCGTTTATTTGATCGTTTTTTTACAGTATTACAAAATTTTCTAAACTGATTATATTCATACTATTCTCGTCCCGAATTTTTTCCGTATGCCGAATTGCTAACAATGGTTCAGGGAGTCCTGAGCAATGGTTTACATGTGCTCAATCAAATAATATCCATAAAGAACAAATCCAAATCTTCAGATACTAAGGAAAACAATCAAAGAACAACTTAGCATGAAAAAAAGCCTGACGAATATCACAACTTTATAGCTCTAAGTTAATCTTTCTAGCTATTACCTCTAAAAAGAATTAATGTGGGCCTATCATGTTGTGACATGTGGAGAGCAAGGGCTACTCCGGCCCCCTCCACGTGCTGATAGATGATTAGAGGTTGAGGAGATGCCTTAACCCAGTGATGATGAGGAAGGGTTGGTCTTATTTAATTGTGGCGTGAATGCAAACCAACCTGAGGACCAGGTATTCAATGCTTACACATATATCTTAAAGAATAAAAACCTATGGGCTACAATGGATTGATGATGGTGGCAACGTTATACTTTTTTGTAGCTAGCTAGCTAGCTAGAAGGATTTCAACATCAATGGAGGAATGGATTCTGATCGAGAAGGGCGCACATTAAACAATAACCACCCTCTAACTCTTGGATGAGGGGAGGAGTCAATTGATATTCTTACCGGACAATTTTTTCTCCAAGAGCTCAACCCCGGCCATAAAATCTACTTTTACAGATACCCTCCAATCAACAATCCCTCAGTGGATCAAAAGCAGAAAATCTATATGGGCTGATTACCAGTGTGTCCCATGAACAATCTAGATAAAGATGAAATCAGACAATGGCGAGAATATTGTTCGAATCTATTATCTTTATCGTGCAAAGTGCGTTCCGAGATGGATCATCGATCGATCTCTATATAAACCCATGAAAGTGTGCAGACTAAGTGAGCAAACCTGAGGTTTTTCCTCTTTTTCTCTCCCTCAAAGGCCCCGATAACAGTTGGGAAGAAACTTCACAAGAGTTTGTTGGAGCCTTTGAGGAGGGATACACAGAGGATAGCCCTCACTTCATCAAAGAGAAGTACTGCACTGCTGATAAGATTGCTGAATTGCGTTTTTACCATCTCCTATCTTCCTTCTTTTATATGCTCTCTCCAATATTCTGAATTACAGATTTCACTGACTGAACTTTCAGGTTTCAACAATTACCATGGAAGTTTGTGCTCTCGATCTCCTGTGGAGCTGAAGGTTCTTATCCCTCCAGAAGCCTTGACACAGTAAGCAACCATCATCGAAGGGGCACTTGAACTCACAGAGAAAACAGCCAGTGATCGATGCTACCTACGAACATAATTGGACTTATTCTGGCAATTTGTTCTCATATTATTTGTGCTTTTATAATGAAAAGTAAATCGGTCTTTGTTTTGCTTGGATATACCTCCCTCTTCGGCTCTTCGTATGTTTGTAGTATTCATGTAGGTTATAAACGAACAGACTATAATACTGCTGATGGCACTTGTACTATAGTAGACTATATTGACCAACCTGATTGGATTGGGCTCGGGCTCGGGCTCGGGATGGGCTCAATGTCTTGATGGTCAGGTTGGACTGGGGTTGACCCTCAACCCACCCGAGTTGCAGCTCTATTGTGTAGTTGCACGATGATGCAAAATTGAGTTGCGCCATGGTGATTCGGTGTACAACGTACTGTACATGCACGAAATCGATGAAATCACGTTGACCTTGATACACCCGCACGTGGCAAGTAAGAGCCCACCTGGCATGGGGGCCTTCATGATTTGTTGATGACGGATATGTGGCCCACACTACACTGGGACCTATTGATATGCTGACACTAGTGTAAGGTCTACTAAACACATGAGACCCGCTTGATACAAGCGTTATTAGAATACTATTCAGTATCCATCAAGTTCAATATTTGTGCAATATATGCAATAGTTATTAAACCCGGACAGGCCCGGCCCGGCCCAGCCGGTCGAAACAGTGACCCGGTGACCCACTCACAAAACTGGATTGGGTTGATCCCGACCCAGCAATCTGTGAAAAAACCTTTCTCATTCTTGTAACCCATTTGACCTGGCCGGTTGGAACCAGTGACCCAGTCCCTTGACCGGTTCTATGACCGGTCCGGTCCGTCGTTCGAACCAAAACATCTCTCCTTCTACATACGAATCTATATTTTCTCTCGCCCAAAACGTATTACCAAAAAAATCTTTCTGTATTCTTAAATCTCCATATAATGCCTTAAATTTCTCTACAATCCTAAAATTAAAACGTTTATAACCTCTTTTAACTCTCTCCAAAAACGTTTCCTTAAATCCTTCAATCTTCCTTGATATTAATTATATTAAGGAATTTTTGACACGCCCCCATGTTTTCCCAGAAATTCGACATATATCGCAACAAAATATGAGTTAGAGCCTTTCGAGCAGTATGAAAATCGGGTTGCTGCATTAGACTACATTGTGTGACTTCTTTATTCACACCTGTGACGGTAATATGACGAAAGTTGTGCAGGGACAAGGAGAAATCTTACACAAATCCTTTCACCAGTTGCGTCCGTGACAATAAGTTGTAGGTGGCCATATTGATTGGTTGTTCGATGATTTTACCAATAGATCAACCTCATGTTCAATGAAAGATATAAATCAAATAATCCCAACCGTTTTATGATTGTTCGTTATTCGATGATAGAACTCTACAAAAAAAATGTGAAAAATACGGCCGTTTAATTTTTTTTTTCCGTTATTTTTCGTTTTAGAAATTCAAATTTTAAAATTCAAAATTTGAATTTCAGCGCCATTTTTTCTGTTATCTTTCATTTTTTTCCCTCATAACAGAAAAAAAAAATGCTCAGGGGTAAAAATGGAAAATAACAGAAAAAATGGCGCTGAAATTCAAAATTTGAATATCAAAAATGAAAAAAAACAGAAAAAAAATGCCTCATTTTTCACAATTTTTTTCAAAAAATAACGCCCATTATTTTCGTTATAATGACCGTCATTTTTTTGGCGTTTTAACGGTCCAATACGTAACGGGGGAGGTCCGAATCCATTATAACGGCTGTTTTTTAAACCTTGGTTTGGACTTTTGAGTCGTTTAGGAAGACCATTATGCTGTTATTTCCATACTATGCAATTGCCCACTTGTTTTTTAGCCATACCTGTACAATTAGCTAGAAAAAAGCGTGACACCATCCAGCCCCACAACCATCAAATATTTTTAACCATTCGATCAAGAGATAAATAAAATTCGGTTGGGATTATTTGATTAATATCTTTCATTGAACATGAGGTCGATCTATTGGTAAAATCATCGAACAACCAATCAATATGGCCACCTACAAATAGCCCTTTTTTTTTACAAATTTTTCCCGTTATTATTTTCGTTATAACAGAAAAAAATAGCCCTTTTTTTTTACAAATTTTTCCCGTTATTATTTTCTTTAAAATGTCCGTTTTTTAAACCTTTGTCCAAACCACTTGCCATAAGCTGGGGCTAGATTTAATTTACTTAATAGCAGACAAATTAGTAAATATTACCAAACGTCGGTGACCCACTTACATTCTAAAACCGGAGGTGTTGGTTACATAAGTGTCTTTCACGTTGATAACACCACATATTACCATGTGGCATGATTGGTTCAATGACCGTAGACGTTTCGTCCACCCTTTGATGTATCCACTATCCACACCCCAAAAAAATCAGCTTGACATGTTATAATCTTTCAGCCTTTTTTTTTTTACGGAAAATTTCATAAAAGAAAATAAATTTAAATGTATTTGTAAAAATAAAAAATAACTTTCTAACATTTACAAAAAAAATAACTATACACCTTTTGAAACGGTGTCTCTGTCTGACAAAAATTAAAGCTGAAAAAGTTGACAGGCACCCTTTAAAAGGGCGTTTGCCCATAGAGGCATAAAACTTCTATCACAATACGAGCCACGTGTCACACTCTTAGTGGCGCTGAGTGTATGGATGTTTGGCCAGTCCATAGGTTGACCTGCAAACCAAAAATCATCCCGATAAGTAATTTACAACTTTTTGGATCTTTGCACTCAAATAATGCTCAAATTTCTACTGTTAAAATCAACCCATGAAAATAACTTCAATCCAATGCTTATAAACCACTAATGATGTTTATTTTTGGTATGTAGGTCCACCTAGTAAGTGGCCAAACATCCATACGGTCAACGTCCACTAGAGTATGCCACGTGGTTTGTATTTCGATAGAACTTTTACTCCTCTATGGGACAAATTCCCTTTTAAAAGGCGTCTGTCAACCTTTTTCAGTTGTTAGGCAAAATTGTTAGCCTTTTGTTCAAGTTTAATTTTTTGTCAGGAAGAGAGGCGTTTTGTTTTTTTTTTTTGTAAATGTCAGAAAGTTGTTTTTGATTTTGTAAATAGGTCGGGCTCCGTTGACAGATCTAAAATGACAGGGACACAATATAAGCCAGGTGGCAGACTGTTACAGGACTCGGACCGTACAGATGTTTGTCCTATCCCATGGTATGGACCTACAAACCAAAACTCCGCCTGATTAGTAATTATAAGTGTTGCATCTTTGTACCTCGCATACTACTCAAATTCCCACAGTTGAGATCAGCACATGAAATAAGTCCAATCCAAAGCCTATAAATCACTAATCATGCTGATTTTTGGTTTGTAGGTCCACCATGGGATAGGACAAACATCCATACGGCCAGAGTCCTGTAACAGTGTGCCATGTGCACTTTCGGTCGTGGCTAAAAGTTATATGTTTAGGTGCAACGAAAGACACCACTAAAAGTGTTAGGTGTAGCAATTTTAGTGGCGACATATTGTCCCGGCTAAAGGTTAAAATTTGAGAAAAATAAAAAATATTAATTTTAAAAATTCAATCTATAGTATCTATCAACTAGACCATTTGGATGGCCGCCCACCAATGGAATAAACATTGACAGATAGGAGTAAATCTTTGACGACGGACTCTAATGACCGTCCACAATATGGGACATGCAACATTCTAGAGACCATGGTTTAACAAACAGCTATTATAATGAGAATAATGGTCATTATAACTGATTCAGACCCCTCTCATTACGTTATGTACCGTTTTAACGCTCAAAAAATAATGGACACTATTTTTCCATTATAACGACCGTTATTTTTTGAAAAAAAAATTTTGTTAAAAAAGTCCAGTTATTTTTTCCACTATAGATATTATTGAAATTTTAAAATTCAAAATTTGAATTGTAACTCCGTTATTTCCATTTTTTTTTTGTTTTTGCCCGTCCGTTACAATCCGTTATAACGAAAAAAAGGTTACACCCCCATTCCGTTATACCGTTTGAGTGCCGAAGGTACTCAATTTTTGCAAACGCTTTTGTCGGGGAGTGCCATGGGTACGGGCCATTTACCAGTGTTAAACAGTTCAAAACAATGGGACAATGAACATTTTATATGGGCCATTATAAGACCATGATTTTATGTACTTTCATCACACTTGCTTAATGGCCAAAACCAGTACTGTGAATTGCGAATCCTTATAGCAACTAGGCGGCCAAAGTAGGTAATTTCAATCTTATTTGCCGTTCGGCTTGCCTCACCCATTTGGCTGAGGAGATGCCTCAACCCCTATCATGTTGTGACATGTGGAGGGGAGGTCAAGGGCAACCTCCACATGTCACACAGCATGATAGAGGTTAAGGGATCATGATAGGGTCGTGATGCATGGTGGCAATAAGGCTATACTTTTTTGTCGAGATCATGGGTTATGACCTCCATTATATTAAAAGTGGGTTTCAACATCAATGGAGGAATGGATTCTGAGAAGGGAATTCAACAATATCCACCCTCTTAACTCTTGGATGAGGGGAGGAGCCAGTAGATATTCTTACCATTTATTCTCCAAGAGGTCAACCCAATAAAATCTCCTTTACAGATATCCTCAAATCAACAACCCCTTAGTGGATCAAAAGCAGAAAATCTATATCTATATGGGCTGATTACGAGTGTGTCCCATATACAATCAAGATAAAGATGAACTCTGATAATGGCGACATTGCGGTGGAATCTATTATCTTTATCATATGCAAACTGCGTTCGGATGGATCATCGATCGATCTCTATATAAACCCATGAAAGTGTGTAGACTGAGCTGTGAGCAAGCTTCTGCATGTATAAATTAACCCTGCAAAGTCTTCCTATCGCACCGATAGAATGGTGGATAGAACCAAACCTGAGGTTTTTCCTCTTTTTCTCTCCCTCAAAGGTTCCAATAACAGTTGGGAAGAAACTTCAAGGTTTCACAATAGTTTGTTGAAGCCTTTGAGGGGGGGATAAACAGAGGATACCCCTCACTTCAAAGACAACTGCACTGATGATAAGATTGGTGAATTGCGCGCGTTTTTTTACCATCTCCTATCTTCCTTCTTTAATATGTTCTCTCCAATATTCTGAATTACATATCGTATTACAGATTTTACTGACTGAACTTTCAGGCTGGAAAAGGTGGAGAACTGACCCCACGAAACAACCATCATCGAAGGGGCACTTGAACTCACAGAGAAAACGGCCAGTGATCGCTGCTACCTACAAACATAATTGGACTTATTCTGGCAATTTCTTCCCATATTATTTGTGCTTTTATAATGAAAAGTAAATCAGTCTTTGAATTTGCTTGGATATACCTCCCTCTTCCCTCATATGTTTGTAGTATTCATGTAGGTTATAAACGAACAGACTATAATACAGCTGATGGCACTTGTACTATAGTAGACTATATCGACCAACCTAATTGGATTGGGCTCGGGCTCGGGCTCAGTGTCTTGAAGGTCAGGTTGGACTGGGGTTGACCCCCAACCCACCCGAGTTGCAGCTCTATTGTGGAGTTGCTCAATGGTGCAAAATTGAGTTGCACCATGGTGATTCGGTGTACAACGTACTGTACATGCACGAAATCGTATTACTGTATGAAATCACGTTGACCTTGATACACCCGCACGTGGCAAATAAGAGCCCACCTGGCATGGGGGCCTTCATGATATGTTGATGACGGACATGTGGCCCACACGACACTGGGACCTATTGATATGCTGAGACTTGGCACGTAGGGTCCAAGTGATAGCTAGTGAAATACATGACTCATGGGGCCATGTTACATATAGAACCCACTTGATATTTGCAGCTTGGTTGATATGATGCAAGGGGTCCACATGGGTATATATATATATACGTGGGGCCCACATGCGGATGAGTTAAAGGATGATTTTTGGTGAGGGAGATCACCCTCACCAAAAATCAGTAATTTTTAAAACTTGTAACCCTACCAAATACGGACCTAAATTTAACGGTGAAAATAGATGGTCAAAATTTTTCAATTTGCAATCTACTTTTCACAAGGCTACAAATGTTGGAATGAGCTGATTTTTTGTGTGGTTGATATCCACATTAAGAAAAATATTATCACAAAAAATCATCCCTTAACTCATCTGCATGTGGGCCCTATGTCCATTAGTAAGAATATTAGTAAGAACTCCATTAGTCATTCTATCCCAGCCCATATATATATATATATGACCTCAATACTACGAGGCATTGCTAATGTAAGGTCTACAAAACACATGAGACCCGCTTGATACAAGTGTTATAAGAATACTATTCAGTATTCATCAAGTTCAATATTTGTGCAATGTATGCAATAGTTGTTAAACCTGGACCGGCCCGGCCCGGCCAGTCGAACCAGTGACCCAGTCACAGAACTGGGTTGGGTTGATCCCGACCCAGCAAATCTGTGAAAAAATCGTTCTCATTCTTGTAACCCACTTGACCTGGACAATTAAACCAGTGACCCGGCTGACCCAGACATGGTTGAACCAGTGACCCAAGGTGGTCCACCAAGGAGCGGGCAAAACATTCATGTGTCAGTGGGCCTCAAATAGTTGCCATTGGCCGGTTTACCCTGTTACGTTGTGGACCGTTAAAAGGCAAAAAAAATAACGGTCGTTATAACAAAAATAACGGCCGTTATTTTCCATTATAACAAAAATATTGACCGTTATTTTCTGAAAAAAATTGTGAAAAAAGACGGCCGTATTTTTTTTTCGTTATTTTTCTGTTATTTTTTGTTTTTGAAATTCAATTTTTAAAATTCAAAATTTGAATTTCAGCGTCGTTTTTTCCATTATCTTCCGTTTTTTCCCTCATAACAGAAAAAAAACACTCAGGGGCAAAAATGAAAATAATGGAAAAAATGACGCTGATATTTAAAAAACGGCAAAAATGGCCCTTTTTTTCACAATTTTTTCTTGTTATTATTTTCGTTACAACGTCCGTTTCTTAAACTTTAGTCCAAACCACTTGCCATAAGTTGGGGCTAGATTTAATAATCTACTTAATAGCAGACAAATTAGTAGATATTACCAAATGTCGGTGGCCCACCGCCCACTTACATCCTAAAATCGGAGGTGTTGGCAGGGCCGGCTCTACCTTAAGGCCATTGAGGCAGTTGCCTAAGGCTCCTTGGTGAGAGAAGGCCCCCAGCCCAAGTCCCACTAAGCCCACCCCTTATTGGATATATAAACCAAAAATCAATCTGATTGATTACCTCTAGCCATAGATTTTAGGACTTATAGGACACGATTCTAGCCGTTGGATTCAACATGTTTTTTGGGTAGTAAATCCAAAGGCTAGGAATCATCAATCAAGCTGATTTTTAGTGCGTTTATCCACCAGTCCATGCAGTCATTGGGCCCAAAAAATGATCTATATAAGGCCACGAGAGTCCTCTTCATCGACTGCACCGGAATCTTTTGCATCTAAATTTTTTCCATAGTTTTTTATTATCAAGAATAATTTTTATATAAAGATTTCTAATAATACAGAGAGTTTAATTTTTTAATTAATACCATATATATTAACATAATAAATATAAAAGAAGGTCTTATATAGAGTTTTCGCCTTAGGCCTCAACTTGTATCAAGATGCCCTCGGTGTTGGTTACGGAAGTGTCTTTCATGTTGATAACACCACATATTACCACATAGCATGATTGGTTCAGTGACTATAGACGTTTCGTCCATCCTTTGATGTATCCACCATGGTTTTATAAAAGGCCGTTTAAACGGTAACGCCCCAAGCCCGTTTCCGTTAAAACCGTTTAAACACGTTTTATCGATTTTGAATAAAACGGCCATTTTTTTTGTTTTAACGGCTGTTAAAATCGTTTAAACAGCCATTTAATTCTGAAAAATTTTGTGAAAAAAAATGGCCGTTAAATCCGTTTAATTCTGTTAAAATCCGTTTAATTTTTGTTAAATTTCATTTTTTTTTTAATTTTCAAATTTGAATTTCAGCCATTTTTTCTGTTTTTTCCTTTAAAATCCATTAAATTCGATTTTTTTTCCATTTTTGCCCCTGGCCATTTCAATCTGTTTTAACGGTCGTTTAAACGGTTTAAACGGTAACGCCCAGTCCGTTTAACCGTTAAAACAGCCTCCTTTAAACCTTGGTATCCACTATCCACACCCCAAAAAAATCAGCTTGACATGTTATATTCTTTCAGACTTTTCTTTTATCATGGGTTTGGTGTACAAGTCAATAGGTGAAAAAGATTGGGTCCCAGCTCATCATAAATAAATGCTCAAATCTAATGGCTTGGAATCACCTGTCTGACGGATTCAGCCGTCCCAAAGAGTGTACGTGCACATCGCAAGACCAATGCACGAACGGGTTATTTTTTATTTTAAAATTAAGAAACAAACATCTTAGGATATTCGTCAAATCTAAGGGGGTGTTTGATTGCCAAGCGGGAAAATTACATTTTCCTTGAAAAAAAACACAACTGTCAATTGTTAGATAACCATTTTAAATCTGTATAATTTTCCCTACCAAGTCATTTTAATCTGGATAATTTTCCCTACCAAGACTGGAATAATTAGTTTCCGATCCAGATAGGTGAGAATTCATTTCCAGCCTTTATTTTCACACATGATTGAAATATATGTTCTCAGTTGCAATCAATCAGCCATTTAAGGCTAGATTGAAATATGTATTTACATGATACAAGAAACACTTGATAGATGACCTAGCGACTAGATTAAATCGTCTCGATAGTGACCTATTAGTGATTTAAAAGTTGTAAATGGCTGATTTTTGGTTTGCGGTTTCACTGAGGGACTGGCCAAACGTCCATAGGGTCAGCACCCTCTAATCGTATGCCACGTGGCTCGTATTGTGAGCTGTGACCAGCTTCGGTCACAACAAGTTTCACTCATGCGTTTCAATCCACTTATATTTTTTGCCGTAGCTAGGTTTATATCCAAAGTGTCTAAAGACGAGATCTTTTTTATCTTGACACATTTTGATCCAGGGTGCGCCATCTGGCACTTATAGTTAAGTGCCACCTGTCCTGGCCTTTAACTGTAGTTAGTTTTTCTCCACTGTTAAAGGTAACTACAGTTAAGGGCCACCTGATCAACCCCAGACAAGTGGGGTGACAGTTCATACTTCATATTAAGTGCCAGGCCATGGATCAAAAAGTGCCAGGATCAAATATTTTCTCTTCTGAAGACTACAATCAATCAAATAATATCCATAAAGAACAAATCCAAATCTTCTGACATAAAGAAACCACTCAAAAGAACCAATTAAGCGAGTGTGGGCCTTTCTAGATCCTCTGGTACTGTTGAAATGGACAAAGTCAACATGCCAATACCCATTAGAAGCTCCACTTGAAAGGGATAACAGAATCATCAACATTTTATAACGGCAGAAGAGGTGCCAGCTCGCTCAGTTGGTAAAGTTTGTGGGTGATGATATCATAGACCTGGGTTCAAAACCCGCCTTCACCGAGTTACTGATACTATCAAAAAAAAATTTATAACGGCCATTTTAAGACCATGAATTTATGTAATTTTATCAGACTTGCTTAATGGCTAAAACCCCTGTAATTTGCGAATCCTCTTAGCGATTAGGCGGCCAAAGTGGGTAATTAATTTCTATCTTTTTTTGTGGTGAATGCAAACCATGTAAATCAAACCAAACTGAGGACCGGGTATTCCATATGTTTACACATATCTTAAAGAATCAATGCCGATGGTGGTACTAGTGGTCGTGATGGTCGCGATCCTGTTTGTAGATATTATGGGGAACGTACTATAACCTCCATTAGGAAATGGGTTAACGTCGTCAATCAGAGAATGGATTCTCAGAAGGGCATTCTATGGTATCCATGCACCTTCTTTAACTCTTGGATGAGGGAAGGAGTCAATAAAGATATTCTTACCATATCCTCTTAGAGGTCAAGCTAATGTTCGACCCCATAAAATCCATTTTACAGATCATATCCTCGAATCAACACTCCCTTAGTGGATCATAAACAGAAAACCTGCCTAGTTTTTATTATATGGGCTGATCCACAAACAATCAAGATAAAGATGAACTCCGATAATGGCGACATTGGTCGAATCTATTATCTTTATCATGCAAAACTGCAAAGTGTGTTGGGATATATGGATCATCTCTATATAAACCCATGAAAGTGTGTAGTTTGAGTGAGCAGCACAAAGGCTTCCGTTCTCCCTCGAAGGCTTCCTATTCTACTAACTCAGGTGGAAGCCAGCGAAGGAGGTCAGAAGCTCCTCATCTATCGCTCTGCAGATGTTTGTTCAGGCCAGATTATATTGCACCGATGAAGTGGAGGATATGGAACCAAACCTGAGGTTTTTCCTCTCTATCTCTCTCTCAAAGGCCTCTAATAACGCTTGGGAAGAATAATCTTCAAGGTTTCACAAGAGTTTGTTGGAGCCTTTGAGGAGGGATCCCCAGAGGATACCCCTCACTTCAAAGAGAACTGCACTGATGATGAGATTGGCGAATTGCGCGTGTTCTTACCATCTCGTATCTTCTTTTTTTAATATAGTCTCTCCAGTATTCTGAATTACAGATCTTACTGACTGAACTTTCAGGTTTCAATAATTTATATTGGTAATTGAGCAACACAAATTGGTGTACACTCATCAGGACACCGGACTGCTCGTCTTAAACCGTTCTAGGCAGGCTGGAAAAGGTGGAGAACTACTGACCCCACGAAACAACCATCATCGCAGGACCGGGCAGAAAACAGCCAGTGATCGATGCCATGACTCCTATATCAGATACTTTTGTTATTGATATTAATCCAAAGCTTGATAGGTTTTGTACCCTTTTACAAAGTTTAAAGACAATTAAATCGTCTCATACGATTTTCTTGTGTGTTGAGATAATTAACGTAATTGATTACATAGGGATTTTATTGTTTACTTGTACGTGCTAACCTAAACACATGTTTACCATTATATTTATATTACATTAACCTGCACATTGTGCCTCAGCCTTTGTATCTGGATTCGAACCATATTCTTCTGGGTCAGGTCATATGGATTCGGGTCGTGCCATAAGGTCCATCGGAAGAACGGTCCACAAGAAGCAGGGTTTGAGTGAAGTCAATGCCAAGGCAAGTCCACCCAAGACTTAAAGAGTGAGGCGAAAGTTCAGTCATGGTTGGGGTTTGAACTAGGGCTGCAACTTGGGGAGGCTCAACCCCGGCCTGACAGGTTCAACCTGACATTGGGTTAGGGTTGGGTTGGCCCATTCAGTACTCAGGTTGGGCTTGGGCCTAAATTTTGACAACCCGATCAAATTGGGTTGGGCTAGGGTTGGGGCTTCAGCAGAATCTGACCCAACCCGAGCCTGACATACACACTACACACACACACATTAGTATAGCCCACCCACATGTGTATATCTTTTACATTAGGTTTATGATCTCTTCTCTAAGTTCTCTCCCTTCCTAGCAGCCAATACAATGAGGACTTGAAGAAATTTAAGAAGATGACATTGGCCGGTTGGGAGTATGGCAGCAGTGAGTACAATGGATCCACCAGCATGGTATATGGTCCATATTCATTTGGCTCAAGCAGCGAAGGCTAGCAAACCACCCAGAGATAAAGTTGGGGAAGATGAAGAAAGATAGTCTAGGTTTCAGTGGAATTTCTTGAAAATTGATATCCACTTGTAGGAGCAAGATTATGTGGGGAATTTTGAACTTGTAGTTCTGGTATAATTTTTGTATGAATAAACTTGTAAAGTTGATGAATATAAATGTATCTATATTTTGTTAATCTGGTCATAATTATTAGGATGTGAAAATGAAACCATTATATAATAACTAGCATAACGGTTATAATTGTAATGACCAATAAACAATTTTAATATGAAAAAATTTAACAAACCTTTCCAACCAATAAAAAAAATTAAGAAATTAGCCACCCCGACAAGATTGGACTCGGGTGTGAAATCTAGGCCCGACCTCTGGTTGGGTTGGGTTAGGGTTCATAGCCTTGAAGGTCGGGTTAGCTAGGGTTGACCCCCAATTGCAGCCCTAATCTGAACAGGCAAAAACAACTTGGATAAAGCTACTCCATTGATTTCTGGACCAATTTATTATTAGTTCAAAGTTGTACAATCCATTTATGCATTGGTACTTAAATTAGGCACGTACTTGGATGTGGAAATGAAACTATTATATAATGACTAGCTTAATGGTTATTGTATTGACCAATAAACAATTTTAATATGAAAAAAACTTAACAACCTGTCAACCAATAAAAAATTAACCAACCGACAGGGTTGGACTCGGGCTGTAAAATCTAAACCCGGCCTCGGGTTGGGTTGGGTTGGGGGGTTAGGGTTCACGACCTTGAAGGTTGGGTTGGGTTAGGGTTGACCCCCAAGCCGCCCGAGTTGCAGCCCTAGTCTGAACAGGTAAAAACAACTTGGCCCAAGGCCAAGTTACTACATTAATTTCTGGACCAATTTATTATTAGTTCAAACTTGTATAATCCATTTATGCATTGGTCCTTAAATTAGGCCCATACTTGGCCACTAATTATGTCCATCACATATTGGTAGGGGTGTCAATTTGTATCCATTTAATTGGAACCCGAACCGAAACCCTGGTTCTTCCATATTTTTGGTAACCAATTAAATAAGTAATGGAACCAAAACCAGAACGAACCGATAATATTAGTTCCAGTTCTAGGTAGTTTGATATTGGAACCGGAACTGATATATATATAGTTTTAAATTGTCATATTATCAAGACTGGAACCAATGTACCTAAAACCGGAATCAGAACTACCAAGAGCCAAACAGTCGGTTCCAGTTCCGGATCCGTCATTTTGAGAACTAGAACCAACCTTTTGACACCCCTACATATTGGTCCTACATGTGATTGATATAACATGTTAACATCCTTAATGTTTCAAAAAACTTAGTATTTATGCGCACGTTCTCTCAAATGAAGCCAAATTTGGGGAGAAAATTTTTGAAGCGTGGGATCATGCGCACACCACATATACCTGCAGGGTTTAGGATTTGGCTTTGAAAAAAAAACTTCTTAAAAAGTAACCATAGGTATATGTGGCGTGCGATCATGCGCCAATGATCGCCACTTCAAAAAATCCCACCGCCTGCTTCAAAAAATTTCTCAAATTTGGGATCCTCTTCAACTTGACTTCATGACCCATATGAAGTTATGAACAGTAGTAGGAGATGGACAAATGCTCACACGTTCTTCCAGAGGTGACATGAAGAAAGTGGGAGTATAAACCAAGGTTTAAAAGGGGCTGTTATAATGGTATAACGGACTGGGGGCGTTACCATTTTTTCCGTTATAACGAATAATAACGCTCAGGAGCAAAAACGGAAAAAATGGAGATGTAAATTCAAATTCTGAATTTTGAAATTGAATTTTCAAAAAACAGGAAATAAGGGAAATAACGACCATTATTTTTTATGCATTTTAACGGTACATAACGTAACGGGGGAGGTCTAAATCTGTTATAACGGCCGTTTTTTAAACCGTGGTATAAAATATAAAGTTACCATATTGCAGTTATCTGATTTTGTAATTGTTATTTTTTAGAAGTGCTTGCCCGTGAGCCACTTTGATTGCATGTCTGTTAACATAAACTACACACGATCGATCACGACAGCCACCCAATCAGAGTGAAGTGTGAAGCACACGGTGATGCGTGAAGCTAGCAGTATTCTTTTTGGATTATGTTCATGGAGAGACCACAATTAGACCTTTTTGCCTACAAGATTTAGAACCCATTTCCCCATACGCAAGGGAAAAAGGAGTTTTTTTTTTTCTCTTCACAATCAAACAAATAATATCCATAAAGAACAAATCCCAATCTTCAGAGAGAAGGAAAACAAAGAAAGAACCAGGTAGCATACAAAAAGCCTACCCCTAAAAAAGAATTAAAGTGGGCCTTTCTTGATCCTCTGGTACTGTTGAAATGGGCAAAGTCAACTTGCCAATCCCCATTTGCTGAAAGGAATAACAGAATCAACCATGTTAATTGCTCATTTGCTGCAGCTGTACCCCATTTTACACTTTTTAACTGGATTTTGAGATTACCAGTACTGGCCCTTCTCCTACCTTTCTTCCCTCAATATGTAAAAAATTTCAATACTTCCATTTAAGGCCATTACAATGGGACCTTAATGGCTAGAACCCCTGTGATGAATTGCAAATCCTTTTAGCGATTAGGCGGCAAAAGTGGGTAATTAATTTCTCTCTTTTTTGTGGTGTATGCAAACCATGTAAATCAAACCAAACTGAGGACCAGGTATTCCATGTTTACACATATCTTGAAGAATCAATGCCGATGGTAGTGGTAGTGGTCGTGATGGTAGCGACGTTATCCTGTTTGTATAGATTATGGGGTACTATAACCTCCATTAGGAAATGGGTTTCAACATCAATCAGAGAATGGATTCTCAGAAGAGCATTCGATGGTATCCACACCCTCTTTTAACTCTTCGACGAGGGAAGGAGTCAATAAAGATTCTCACCCTATCCTCATAGAGGTCAAGCTAAAGGAAACAGTATCCAAATTTGCGTCAACCCCATAAAATCCATTTTACAGATATCCTCAAATCAACACTCCCTTAGTGGATCATAAACAGGAAACCTTCCTAGTTTTTATATGGACTGATCCACCAAGAATCGAGATAAAGATGAACTCAGATAATGGCGACATTGGTCGAATCTATTTATCTTTAGCAAGCAAATTGCGTTCGGATGTGGATCATCTCTATATAAACCTGTGTAAGTGTGTAGACTAAGTGAGCAAGCTTCCGTTGTCCCTCAAAAGACTTCCTAAGCTCAGAGTTCTGGAAGCTAGCGAGGGAGGTCGGAAGCTTCTTATCGCTCTGTAATGTTTCTTCAGGCCAGGTTATTGCACCAATGGAATGAAGGATGGAAGAAAACCTGAGGTTTTCCCCAGTATCTCTCCCTCAAAGGTCTCCAACAACACTTGGGAAGAGTCTTCAATGTTTCATAAGAGTTTGTTGGGGCCTTTGAGTGGGGGACCCCAGGGGATGACCCTCACTTCAGAGAGAACTGCACTAATGATAAGCTTGGTGAATTGCGTTTTTGTCATCTGGTATCTTCCTTCTTTAATACGGTCTCTCCAATATTTTGAATTACATGTCGTATTACAGATCTTACTGACTGAACTTTCATGCTTCAATAATATATCTTGGTAATTGATCATCACAACTTTAGTACTTTGTCCCTTCAGTTCTTGTAAATGGTCAGAATTAAATCAACTTGGGTTAATTTTAATTAAATGTGCTTGTTTCTGATGATAATTGATCATCACTGTGAATGCAATTTATGTAGGTTCTGCTGTCCATCTGAATACCTTAACTCAAGGTTTTAAATTTTATCGAAAAGTTCAAAATTTCGGTTTTGGTCAGGCTACATCGAAACCAAAATCGAAATTTTTAAAATTCTAAAATTTCGACCGAAATTTCAGATATTTTCGAAATTTATGAAATTTCAGGTTTGTTGAAATTTCGGTTTTTTGTGAAATTTCAAACTTTCCAATCGAAATTTTTGAACTTTTCGTGAAATTCGGTCGAAATTTCAAAATTTTCATTACTAATCTCAATTTCAAAATTTCACACGAAATTTCAATTTCGGGCCTCACCGAAATGGCATGTGAAACCGAAATTTTAAACCTTGCCTTAACCCCATCATGTTACCATTGCAGCGGATGTTCAACTGGACCCACCCCTAAAGAATCAACTGTCATCCTTTCACTTACTCCCACCTTATAAAACAGTAGAACCTGACCTCAAATCAGTGTTTTCAAATCACTGAGTAAAACTTGTGTCACAAGATGTTGTGACGGAAGCCAGTCACAGCACTCAATACGAGCCACGTGGCATACTATTAGAGACGATGACCGTATGGATGTTTGGCCAGTCTCTCGGTGGACTGGTACACAAAAAATCAGCCTGATTAGTGATTTCTAACCGATTCAATTGAAATTATTTTCTTAGGTTGATTTTAACGGTAGGAATTTGAGCGTTACTTGGGTGCAAAAATCCAAAGGTTTTAAATCACTAATCAGGCTGATTTTTGGTTTGTCAGTCCACCGAGGGACTGGCCAAACATCCATACGGTCAGTGCCCTCTGATCGTGTGCCACGTGGCTCGCATTGAGTGCTGTGACCGGCTTCCGTCACAACATCTTGTGACACAAGTTTTACTCCAAATCACTTAAAGGGTTGTCGAAGTTCTGATTAGATATAGATAGATTCATCATGGTGTTTTTGGTCGAGGAGGATTTGGAAATGGGCATTGAAGAAGAGAACAGCTCTTGGGCTTGGCTCTGTAACAATCCTCCCATGACAACAAGGCAATATAACAATCCTTCCAAAGAGTCACAGAAGGTTCTGAGTGACAAAGCCATTCTTCATGTACACAGTAAAAATTATAAGAGATTAAAAGAAAAAGTTCAAAAATTAAACATAACTTCTGTTTTTCTTCCCCAAGTGATCCTTACCATTTAATATACTAGTAGGTGGCCCTTGCCCACGGCACTCTCTGACAAAGTGTTTGCCAAAATCGGATGTGAGTGGCTTAGATCCACCATCTATTTGGGGTGATAAGATCTCGGCCATCCTTTGTGAAGCCAATAAGATGGGGGTTGAGATGCATAGTCCATTTGGGGGATATGATCTCGGCCATCCTTTGTGAAGCCAATAAGATGGGGGTTGAGATGCATAGTCCATTTGGGGGATATGATCTCGGCCATCCTTTGTGAAGCCGATAAGAGGGGTATAAGTGGGGAGACAGTATAAGTGGGGAGACAATTTTCCTGTTAAATTAATCCAACCATCTAAATTTTATTTTATGTAAGGGCTGATATGGGCCCTTCGATATATGAAGCCTATAAGAAGGGGAGACAACTTCCCTGTTCTGTTATATAGATACTTTTGGCGCATTCCAAACAGAAAGAAATAGATAGAAGGGTATTTTTGTAACTCCCCCTGAAATTTGAAAGTAATTAGTAATGCCCCTCTTATACTTTCAAAGTTTAGAAATAGCCCCCTTGACCTAGTTTAACCGTAATTTGACTCGTATTAAAACATGATATGGATCACGCACGTATGTAAGGACCAAAAGACAGCAAATACAATGCTAACAGCCCATGATTCAAGTTCGTTTAGCGTGAGTCAAATGACAGTTAAACAAGATCAAGGGAGTACTGAAGTTTGCAAGTATAGGGAGGGGTATTACTATATACTTCAATTTTTTTGGGGGGTTGTTGCAAAAAATACCCTAGATAGAATGATGTCTTTTATTGGGATAAAAAATGGATCAGATGGTTTTGATAATTCGATCGGGTGAATTATAGGTGTAAGGGGTCTGATAGGTGGGCCCATGGAATGGTGGGACCTCCCATCTGTCACAAACAAGAACTATGAAAAGCTACCTACAATGTTGACACCCTACAGAAAAGTTCCCTATTTCTTCTCGGACATAACACTTTGCCCCGGATTTCACCTGTTTTTAGTCTGCCATTAATTTTGCATCTAGCAAATGCCCATGCAGAACCTACCAAAAAAATGAGAGTAGGCACAGAGCTGTTTATCATAAACATTAAAATAAAATAAGCAGAGTAGGAACCCAGCAATTCTCTTAGTTGTTACCTTAGATTAGCAGACATTGATGAGCCATGACTGCACATTGAAACTCCGCAGCAGAATGCCATTTCTTGCTACAACAATAACTTAACTCGCACTATGGATGCGATTTTTGTTGAAAAAAGTGATACGGGGTGGATAATTTTACCCTTGAAAATAACCAGCATTAGCTTCCCTGCTGAACTCATTTCCTGCAGTGTTTGGTTGAATTATGCATGATTCATGGACATGATGCCATAAATAGTAACTCCTTTCACGCTTCCTGAAGGGGTTGACTCAGATATCTGCAAGAAGGCGCTGATGAACCCAAACTCGCAACTTAATTGCAGGAATTTTGCACCAAGGCGTTGCTTGCACTTTTGAATCTCCCTCCGGCTAGCAAAATCCTTTCCCCAACCATAAGTTACTGCTTCCATGATTCTGATCAGATCTGCCTTTAAAGTTGGCAATTTTACAATTTTATAGTTTTTCAGTGTATTTTATTATAGATAATGTTAATAATCAAAGTTTACATTTACAAAGGAGCAAATGGTTTAATTTTAAAAATTCTATTATATAAACACATTCCAAATTTTTAATGTAAAATTACTAGATTTTTGAACAAGCTTCTGGACTGCTAACCACCACTTCACGAAAGTAATGTGATGTCACTCACTTTGCCTAATAAATCCCGCATAGACAACCCTCAACAAAGAAGCAACTACTGGGCCTAAGCAAGTCCTTGTTCAAAGTTTACACAAAACCCTGAAAACATGGCGAACCTGCCACAAAATCCCAAGCACACTACATAGTACAATGTACAACCATGATATTTTTCACACCATCAAGTTGATTTTCCTGCTCTTCTTCAAAGCAAACATCACCAGTACAGCTCTAAAAGCACAATCATGGAAATCATCAAGAAGAAAATGAGATGGTTTGAATATCCCATAGTTACCTCACATTAAGCGATAGCAAGTCACACTTTTCTAAGAAAGGCTCTAGTTCTACTGTTACAATCTCATCATCATAACAATGAAGAAAACCTGAAAGACAAGTAACCAAGCAGAAAAATGGCAAGTCTCATCTAAGTTCTCTTAATGCACTTCTAGATGTCATCTAATGAATGTGCAGCTTAGGTTTGGGATTAACGGGAGATAACAAAGAAAAGAAGATGGGAGGGTGTTACATTGTGTAACTGGGGTTTTCGCACTTGAGAGTGCAAGAGGGAAACTTTCAAATCCTTCAAGATAAACGAAACAGGCGGTAAAAGAGCACCAAAATATTCCTCAACAAAGAGAAACCACAGGTCAAATTGGATTTTCTTCTCTAAATCACTTCCATGACTACATTCAAACTAACTCCAGAGTTTCTAGAATGTTCTCTAGTTCTCATATCTGAATAGTTCATATGCAAGGATCGGATATGAGCTGTGTGTTCATAGCCATATACCACCGGTAAAGAGTCTGTACCATTCTACCTCCCTCCAGGCCTTACCCATGGGAAACTTGAGATATCTTAAACTGGCTTTCAACACCTACGAATTATTTCACTTTTACTTCTAAGTAAACTTGCGATTCTTACCAGCCTGTTCTTAAAGGACCATCCCTTGTGCCTTTATGGTCCTCTAGTAAAGAAAGTGAGATAGAGTCATTTTTTTTTATCAGTAAAAGTGAGATGGAGTCATCACACCAAAGCAAGTTCTTTCTTTCAGGTATGAAGCATGTTCGTTTTCCAATGGCGGCTTTTATTCTCTTGATGGAGGGATCTTTGTGAGACCCATTGAAGTGCAAGGATCAGATGTTGAGGATAATTTGTTGGGCATCTTGGGTGAATGTTTGACTGTCAAGGGTGGGGCTACGGCAGGGCAGTTAGAGGCAGGTAGGTTGTTAGATTTGACACCTTCTCCACAACAGACATCGGGGATACAGGACTAGACTGGACTTCGGGTTTAGTGAGTCGGGAATCAGCACTCAACTTGAAGAGAATGGAGCTGCTGTTTGTTTTGAACAAAGGACTAGCGGTTCTGGCCTACAGTGGAAGTTCAAAGGTGGGCCAAAGGACAGTACCACTACAAGAAAGCCTGCTGGTACAGTGTCTACAACTTGCATGTTGAGGCCGTAATCGGAGGTGGACACTTCTCAGTGGCCTCTTTCCAATATTATGGAGATTGGGGCATCTTTGGGCTTGAAGTGGGTAGGGCATGAGGGGGCAGTGTTTGCTATCTTTAGTACCAATGTGGAGCATGGCAGGGCCCTTTCTGCACATATGGGGGAGAGTAACAGTACGGAAATGGTGAAGGATACAGCTAGAGTGGCGGATGGGGATAGAGAAACATTGATACTAGAGTTTGAGGTGGGGCTGGAGGATGGTAGGATGGGAAGTGATGGGATTGATGGATTCTTGTGCATTGATAGGGAGGGTTTTGACATTGCAAGGGGATGAACAAGAGGCTAGCTCCTTTGTATCTAGTTTTGTGACACCTCCTAGGCTGCAGGGAAGGGGGGGACATCTGGGATTGTTGAGCTCGACAGGATATGTGCTTGGGGACAAGGCGAGTAAGCTTGCTAGGAGAAGACAAGACTAGCGTGCAACCTTAAATTTGGATAAGTGACACTCGAGGGGGGATGTAGAAAAGGGAAAAAGCCTAAGTTTCTTTATGAAGATTAAAATCCTATCGTGGAATGTGAGGGGATTGCGGAGAAGAGGGTGGTGGTGAGGAGTTGATTGGAAGTTGGAAAATGAACATGATCATTCTTCAGGAGACCAAAATTGAAAAGATGGACAAGCATTTAATTTCACGTGGCCTAGTGATCAGGGATTGGTTGGTGCGATCTTCATGCATTTGGATTTTCAGGAGGGGTGGTTGTTATGTCGGATAGGAGGGTGATTGAGGTGTTGGAGGATATTGTTAGAGCTCTTTCTGTTTCCATTTTGTGGAGGTCGATAGAAGACCACTTCCTTTGGGTGCTGACTGATGTGTATGGTCCAAACGACAAGAGTCTCTGAGATCAGTTTTGGGAAGAGTTGGATAGCATAACCGGATTATGGGACTATTTGTGGTGTATAGGAGGGGATTTTAATGCGATTCGTTTTTCATATGAAAAGAAGGGTGGTAATAGGATTACCAAGAGCATGCTAGACTTTAAGGACTTCATTAGCAGAAATGCTCCCATGGATTTGCCTCTCCATAGTGGTAAGTTCACGTGGTCCAACAATCAGGAACAACCTAATCTCTGCAAGCTTGACCCCAATTCTCTTCTCCTCTCCTCTCTTCCATCTCTAACCCTAATCTCTTATTCTGGTTACGATCCAAGATTACAACAACAGGTTCATCGTATCAGCTAGTTGGGAAGAGCATTTTGGTGGTGTCTCTCAATCAGTGATCCCTAGGCATGCTTCTGGTCACACCCTTCTTTTGCTTGAGTGTGGAGGGTACTTGAGACGTCCTTCTCCTTTCAGATTTGAGAACATGTGGTTGCTTACTCCAAGGTTCAAGGAAAATATGGAAGCTTGGTGGAGTTCATTCATGTTCGAAAGTAAGGCTAGCTTTATTCTTCGTTGGAAGCTCAAAGTAAGGCTAGCTTTAAGGAGAAACTTAGCAAGTGAAATAAAGAGGAACTAGGTAGAGTGGACTTGAAGACGAAATTCCTGGCATTGATAGGAAGGAGGATGTGAAGTTGTATACACTTGAGCGATGCAAAAGACTAAAGCTTAAAGGCAAATACCAGAAGTTGGCCAAGATGAAGTGAGTTGGAAGCAAAAATCTAGGGTTCAATGGCTTAAGGGGGGAGGCAATAATTCAAGATTCTTTCGTAGGATTATGTATGCACGTATGACTCGGTATGAGGTGCAATCATTTGGCGAGCGTTATAGTCCAGGGAACACTCTTGTCAAAGGACTCAGAAGTTAGAAAAAGGGGTGGTGGGCTTTTACACCAAGCTCTATCTAGAAGCTCAAAGCGCTTAAGGAGAAGCTTATTGAGTGGAATAAAGAGGAACTGGGTAAAGTGAACTTGAAAACGAAGGGAATTCTAGAAGAAATTTCTGGCATTGATAGGAAGGAGGATGAGTTGTATACATTTGAGCGATGCAGAAGACTAAACCTTAAAGGCGAATACCAGAAGCTAAGATGAAGTGAGTTGGAAGCAAAAATCTAGGATTCGATGGCTTAAGAAGGGAGACAATAATACAAGATTCCTTCATAGGATTTTGGCAAGCCTTATAGTCCAGGGGACACTCTTGTCAAAGGACTCATAAATTAGAAAAAGGGGTGGTGGGCTTTTACTCCAAGCTCTATCTAGAATCTCAGCCATATCACCCTTCCGTTTATGGTATTAATTCAATTGTATATCGCAAGAGCAGAATGGGTGGTTGGAGAGACCTTTCGACCAGTTAGAGATCTTGGAGACGATTAGAACTTTAGAATGACATAACGCGCCGAGGCCAGATGGGTTTTCTCTTGCTTTCTTTAGCCATTGTGGAGTATTTGTTGGGAATGATGGGTTTCGGGTTGCATTGGAGGAGGTGGATCAAGGCGTATTTCCTCGGTTACTTTTTCAATGTCGATCAATGGATCTCCAATTAGGTAATTTAGGAGTTCGAGGGGTCTAAGGCAAGGAGACCCTCTATCACCTTCTCTCTTCATCATAGTCGTTGAGGCTTTAAGGAGGATGGTAGCTAATGCAGTGGCAGATGGCAAGCTTGAGGGGTTTAGGGTGGGGAATGGGGAATGGGGGCGGGCTTGTCCTTTTTTTTTTCGAAACCAAGGGTATCCAGGCCTCTTAGAGCACCCGACTAGTCCCCCGGGACATGCTAGTCACCCCTCCACATGTGCCAAGTTTTCAAGGAGAGTTTTGATGTGGACAGAGCCACTTATTGTTACTGTTCCAGGGGTGGCCCCAAGGGGAGTTTTGATGGGAGCTTGTCCATCTATCATCTTCAATTCGCAAATGATACGCTATTGTTCTTGGGAGCTTCTGGAGATCAATTTGGTTTCTTGAGGGGTTTCCTGTGTTGTTTTTGGTCTTCACATCAACCTAAAGATAAGCAAGGCTTTTGCAAGCATTCTAGAGTGTGGCGTGAATATAGAAGTACATTATTCAACTTACCGATCTATTCTCTCTCTCTCTCTCTCTCTCTCTCTGGTGAACTAGGGGCAAGTGTGCTTACCTAAGAAAAAGGGAGGCCTTGGAATCAAGAATCTTAAAGTTTTGAATGAAGCCCTTTAAAGTGGGTTTGAAGGTCTGGGGAAGATGTGGATAGTCTTTGGAAGAGGGTGGTGGTGGCAAAGCATGGGTTCAATAACTCAAGGTGGGATAGTGGTCCAGTCCGATCTCCTTATATGTGTACATTTTGGAGGGGGATTTCTAACATGGTTTGACTTTTCTGAGGAAGTAAAACTCAAAGTGGGAAAAGGGGATCCTATACAGTTTTGGATTGACAGGTGGAGTAGTGATACCTCTCTTAAAGACGACTTTCCAATCATGTTTAGTATCTCAAATAAAAAATATGAAGTGGTTAGTACCTTCATGATAGGTGGTGGCGAGAACCAATCTTGGAATTTTGGATTTAGAAGGAGCTTAAATGATTGGGAGGTGGACATGGTGGCTTCCTTGTTGGAGAAATTCAATAATTATCCGATTGACCACGTTAGAGGAATCTCGAATTTGGATCCGTAATCAGAATGGGCTTTTTTCACTTCGATCTGTTTATGCGGCTCTTGATGTGTCTTCGACCGACTATATTCCGGCATCAATGGTATGGGGCTCTAAAGTCCCTTCCAAAGTAGTCTTCTTTGCCTGGTGCTCTTCCCTAAAGAAGATTTTAACTTTGGACAATCTAATTAAGAGAAGAGTTTTGGTGAATTACAAACCATTGGGAAGTCAGTAAACTATCTTCTACTTCATTGTCGCATAGCTAGGGAGGTTTGGTGTCGTTTCTTATATTTATTTGTGATAGCATGAGTCATGCCTAATGTAATGACCCTATTTCTAGCAATATTATAGTACTTTTTATAATACTTTGAACATTATATGTATGTCATTTTAAAGGTCTCAACAATAGCTTTCTATCGGTATCAAATTTGTCCAAATCGGACGTGCGAGTCAAAAGTTATTGTGTTTAGTTCTAGGGCAACATTTTAAATTTTTACATGCTATAGTTTGATATCAAAAATACAAAATTTGAAAAAAAAAGACGATTTTCAAAATTATAGTCCCACATCGGATAGGAATGAAAAGTTCTGAGTTTTCAACCTCTATAAATACAAGGCCATGCCTTGAGAAAATTACATCAATTTGGGTATTTGCATTCTAACCCCTGAGGTAAGAATATTTGCAAAAAAATCCCTCAACTAGAAGAAATTCTAGAAAATTCCTAGGAATTCCTCAAAATATTCAGGAGGTCCTTTAAAAAGTTTTTGTAAGGCCTACTGCCTCGAGATTCGCATCGTACGAGGTTCAAAGATTTGGGATTCTAGCGTATTCACTTGTAAGTACATAGTTATTTATTTTATGCCTTTATTTATTTAATTATTTATTTATTTATTTGATTAATTATTATTTATTTATTTATTTATTTATAAATATTATTTTATTTTGGAAATAGTAGAAAATTCATAGAATATTGTAGAAAAATTCTAAAAAATTCTATTATTTTTGGAGAAAATGTCTGAAAATGTTATTCTTGTTATCTGTTAAATTTTAGCAATGAAAAATCTCAATTCTTGTATTTTCCACATAAAATGTGTAAATGCATTGATAATTTCTTGGAATCTTAAAAACATGAAATTATGATAGATGAGGACATGTGTAATCTATTTAGTTGGATGAAGTCATGCTCAAATTCATTTAAAATGAGATATATGCGTTTTTCATCCGTTTTATGTATTCGCTTTCTAAGATATTAATAGGGCTTAAATGTTCTTATTTTTAGTTTCAAAATGCAAAAATATGAATGTTATGCATGTAAAAATGTTTCTACAAACATTATTATTTTATGCATATAAATATGATTAAGGACATGAATAAGAACGTGATTGGAAATGTGGAATATCAGATTAGTTAGAATCAGGCGTTGTCTCATTTCTTTGAGACCCCTTGGGGTTTTAGTCCCCTAAAGTATCAGGCGTTGTCTTATTTCCTTAAAACTCCTTGGGGTTCCAGTCCCCTAAAGAAGAGGCGTCTCATTCATGAGACCCATCGGATATTTATACCTAAAAGAAAATTAGAGAATCCGGAGAGAGGATACCTAATGAAACAATTAGTGTGCACATTAGGGAGTTTACTTGTGGACTAGAAGTTTTGACATCGTACACTAGGACCGATGGAATGTTGGTACTGAATACATCAGAATTGATAGTTTGACTGTGTAGAAATGGTCACGGGTATTCTGATAAGAGAAAGGTTGACTGTTATGTGAAAAGTCATCATTGTATTCGAAATTATACGTAAGTAATTGATGGAGAATTGAGTTTTATCGAATTACATGTGAAATTCATTTGCAAATCGTATTTGTTTTAAAATAAACAAAAGTCGCTGATTTAAGTGATTTTACGCATGAAGAATGTACTTACTGGGCCCTAGCTCATCGTTTTAAAATGTTTTGTTTTCAGAAAAGGATAAGGGGAAGTTGGTCTGATGCTTCCAGCATTTCTGTTGATAGACTTATGCTAGAGACGATGTTATATTTTGTTTAATTCTTCTATCTTGTAGAAGGATACATGAGTTATGTAGGTCGTTTGACCGTATTTGGGAGTACGATATATATACAATGTTTTCTTTTGAATTGGCATATTACGGTTTTGTTTGAAGTGAGAGGTCCTCTAACATTATTAATGTGTCAATGAAGTGCGTTTCGTCTTATGGATTATTTAAACAAAATGAAAAAAATTATCCAATGTATTTCCGCTGCATCGTGATACCAATTTTATTTAACTGTGCGTTTGTATGATCAGATCGCGCCTCAAGATACACGAAAGGTCGATATGACCAAATATCGGATTTGGGGGCGTGACACCTAGTACGGTGAAAACTGAAAAGCATGTTCAATGGGTGGTGGGCTTCTACATTTTCCCTTTGTGGTAGACGTATGTGGAGCATTCTACCCTTTGTAGTGGTTTGGGCACGTTGGAAGGAGAGAAACAAGAGAGTATTCAATGGTAGGGAGGAACACAAACAGGCTATCATTTTAAAAGTTAAATCTTCTATGTTCCAGTGGTCTACCTTATTCAAGGAATGTAGGGATATCTTTTTTGAAGATTTTGTTTTAAGATGAGAGTCCTTGTCGTGCAATAGAAAGTTTTTTTTTTATAAGGTGAAGATATTATTAAAAGAGAGCAAAATTACAAACAGGGAGCAATAGAAAGTAAGTCATTTGTTGTTTTGTATCTCCTTTGTCTTTTGTTCCCTTAGGATGTTTTCTCAACCTCCTTGGAACCTTGGAACTCGTCTGTGTTTCTCTTGAATAAAGTTATACTTATCAAAAAAATAAATTAAGATTTAAGGCCATGGGCAATAACAAGTTGACCAAGAAAGAACAGGAACAATTCTTGGAATTGGTTAGTCCATCATCTGCACAATATTCCTGCTAGCACCTCAACATGTGTGGTCATATACTAATGCATCAACAATAAGACTCAGCTAATTCACAGATTGATTCTATGACATGGATTGTTTCAACACATTGTAATCTTATCTTTGTGGATCAATCCTACATTTATCCCATCCATAAACCTCTAACCCTTCCTCAAGGCCATTAGCTCCGTATCTAATATCTGACGTAAAACCGTTCTCAACAAACAGAATATTCTGATTTTCTTAATGCAACAGGTGGATTCCTTTCTAATACTTCCAATACTCAAAACCATTCACATCAGGAAATCTACTGTGCTCAAGTTGAGCAATGAGTGAACATGTCTCACATTGACTGATGTTAAAGATGAGTAATAAAATACAAAAAAAAAAAAGATGATTAATATACGACTAGAAGGGCAATCAAGTTCATACCTAAGAATATTTGACAAATAGCAAAAGCACAATAAAAATTGCACAATGCCAACTGGAACCTTGAATTGAGCAAGTCATTCACGCAGACCCACATAAAAGAACATGTCATTGGATACTTCATACCTTCCCCTAAAAGCATACGAGGAAAAAAAAATCAAACTACTTAAGTCTTAAAAGAAAGAGAGATGGATTTCTTTAGTGCAGTAGATCAATTATAGTCATAAAAAAAATATTGCATCTTGTAAGCAAGTTTAAAGAAAAAAATTAAAAAGATTAAAAGAAAAAAAAATCCATATGTGCATCAATTGAGCACTGAATCAAAGAGTAATATTATTTGTTCTTCTACAAAGGCCCGGCAGTCTAATTGAGTACACTACACCCAAAGATTGTCTATGTGATCTCCAGAAATCCTCACTAACCACGAGAAAAAAAAAATTAAAAGCCAAAAACCCACAGTGAGCCACCAATTCCAAAAACTAGGCATTTTGTATACAAGGATATCTCTGAATTTTCACATGGTTACAGTGTTTCAAAAAGTGTAAAAACAATGAGATTCCAAGGATCAACAACCACAGCGAAGCACAAAATGATTCAAAAAAGAGAGAACCAACCAAGATCAAGCCTGGGTTCCCGTCAATGCTTTCATCTGGACATAACTCGAATCCCCTGTCGACAAGGTCGGCAACGCTTCGTATGACCCGAACCTCCTTATTCCAACACTCTTTGCCACCACCGCGTATGTAACCATCACAATCACCACCACAAACATAACATGAACCACAAAAACCAGATCCAGAATCGCAACCGCTCTCAACCGCGACTCCTCTAGATCACATTTCGTCGATCCCTCCACCCCACTGACCACATCCAACAACCTATGACACCCTTCGGGAATAAACGTTTCGACATAGAGCGACAACCCGGTCTGCAGAACCCATAGCCCCTGCAGACACAGCGACGCACCTAACCCTACATCGGCGACAAACAATCTGGGCTGGCAAGCGAGAAGTAAACAGAGCAGAGCCGATAACAGGGAAACCCGAGCAGAGACCGAATCGCATTTGGCCTGGAGATCGGAAAGCTGAACAGAAGCAGAAGCTGAGGAGACGGAGAATTGTAAGAAGAAGATGCCGGCAGCGATGGCGAAGAAGAGGTCATAGGGGAAGGGGAGAAGAGAGGTGGTTTCGGAGAGGAGAAGAGAGAGGGAGAGGAGGAGGAACAGTAAGAGGACAGCGGCAGACTGGAGAGAGGTGAAGCGGTGGACAGGAGTGCGACCCTTGAGGAGAGGGTCGGCGTCGGAGGAGATGATGGATTGGTGGGCGAAGGCGATGAGGAGGGAGAGGATGAGGAGATAGAGTTGGAGGTGTTTGAGACGTGGAGAGGAAGAGAGGGGAAAAGGATGGTAAGGTTTGGCGGTGTAGTCTCTTGGAGATTTCAGGTGGTTGCGAGTGGTACAGATGAGGTGGTAGAGGCCAAGAGAGAGGAGGGATGAGGAGGAGAAGATGTGTGAGATTAGGGCCGCCATTAGAGAGAGAGAGAGAGGGATTATTGCCCTGCTGGTTTTCTTTCTGAAGTGCGCAAGGAAGAGAGAAATGTGTGGAAGTTTTCAAATTTGACATTGTCAGTGGAAAGAGACAATGTTAGCGTGTGTTTTCAGTTGGACTAAACTACCCCCGAAATTGGAACAACAAAACTAACCATCTTTGGAAAATAATGTACCCCTTTTTTTTTCTTTCTTTTTTCCAATTTTATATTGGGTGCCAAGAACCCTGAAAGAGACAGAGCACATTGGCGGAGGCTGGATTTGTTCAAGGTGGGGCATGATCAGTAGAACTGTCCACAATATGAGCCACATGGCATATTCTTAGAGATTTCTGACCATATGGTTGTTTGGCCGAATCCTAGATGAACATAAAGGCCAGAAATTAGCTTGACTAGTGATTTCTACGCGTTGGATTGGAATCGTTTTCATGGGTTGATTTTTAAGCTTTATTGGTCATTATTTGGGGTACAACGATCAAAGGTTTGAAATCAATAATCGGGCTGAATTTTGGTCTGTAGGTCCACCTAGGGATTGGCCAAACATCCTCACGGTATTAAAGGATTTTAAACATGCGGGCGTGGCTTCTGTGCGCCAGAGTGGTACAAACCAAACAAAACGCCCCTATCAAGTTGTGCCACATCAACGAAAAAGCTAAAAGCTCCTGCAATTACCGCAACCCAAGTTAGTCTGTTACGCCAGGAGAGCGGTTAATTTCAATTTTTGCTGACATATCACAACTTGGGCAGGGCCGTTCTGTTTGATGCCCTGGCACATAGAAGCCTTTCCCGCACGTGCCCTCCCCTTGCCCCGCCTAGGAGAGAGGGAAGGGAGGGTCTTGGGGTTGGTTAGATTTGTTTTTGAAGTGAGCAAGAACAAGAGATATATGTGTTGAATTTAGATTAAAATGCATCGAATTGGATCAAATGCCACTTCGTTTCTTGGAGAACTGCATGTACATATCTTTCTTCCGCCTTTGCAACGGACCATAAGTGCAATTTGACCGTTACAGCGACAACCGACAAAGAAGCAATCACATGTATAGGGCATTCATGTCGGTTTAAAGACGGAGAAAATTCAACTTCTATCTTTAAGCCTTCGAGAAAGGCTAAGGAATGGTACAAAGGGGATTCAATTTATCCAATTTTCTTGAATTTTGACAACTAGAATCTATGCAAATAGCTGACCATGTGAAAAAATCATCTCAGCCGCATTACAACCTGTGCCTGCAATCATCCAACTTTTTCTAAATTGAACCCACAACTTTCATGAAATGGCCGACAAAACTATCGATTGATACATATATATATATATCTAACTCATTTAAGTAGAACTTCAAAAAAAAAAAAAGAGATCATCCATACCAGGCGATATCAACCCCACATCCGCCCCAACACTTCCACTCAGATCTCTATCTATCGCCATTCGATCATGAGATTATATCTGCTGGTAGCAACAGTGACTGTCATTGCCGGAAAAAGGTGGGACAAACCCATTACAACTAGAGAGGATTTCCACTCTTATGCCTCAACTGCAGTGATCGCTTCCTCGTCAGTTGTGTCAGGTGACATGATCTCTTCTGCTGGATCTTCATCCGGGGTTTCCATTTCAGACTCCTTTCCTTTCTCAGTCTCACTGTGCATTAGCTTCTCTCGGAGCTTTGCCACCAGTTCTTCTCGGGTCCCCTCATTCTGAACTAAGTACCGTTTGACAGCATCCTTACCACGGAAGTTCTGACCGTTAAAGCTGTAGAACCCCCCTCCACCCTTTGTCATGAACTTGTGTTTGCAAGCCAAGTCTACAATCTCCGATTCACGGCTTATCCCCCTGCCAAACTCGAGCTCAAATTGTGCAGTCTTGAACGGCGGGGCATGCTTGTTCTTCACAATCTTCACAAGTACTTGGCTTCCAACGGTCTTCAAAACAAACAAGGAAACAAAGATATGTATTAACACCAGAAAATGCAATCTATGGTACCTGTCCATTAGATCGTAAGGAAGCCTATCATAAAGTCGGCCGATAAAACTATTAAACCCATTTATCTATTGCTTTTGGCCATTCGTACAAATAAAATGAATAGCTGTATCTTTAGCCTAGCAGATCTTCTAGGCAGTTAATAAAATAGCAATTCCAACCCCGTTGTACCAAACAAGTATCTTGTATGTCCTCTTTTCCCGATATATGAATACTAGTGTAATTGCACAACTCTTAACAGATAGAAGTCATTACCTCTTCACCCTTTTTGACGAGCCCGATTCTTTTAATATTTAAGCGGACAGATGCATAGAACTTCAAGGCATTACCTCCTGAAGTAACTTCAGTGGGCCCACCAAATCCTCCAAAAGTGGACAACTTCGATCTCACCTGAATCAAAGCAACACACATGCTTCAATTAAACCACTAAATAACGAAGTTGCTTGATGGAGATCTGAAACGCTTTAGCTTTCACAGTAACAGAGGATGCAGAAGAAACATCAACATAAGCAGAATAGCGCCAAGCTGACTGCTTACATCTTAATAAGTCATTCATTTTCACTTCAACGACCAACAAATTTCATTCTCGCCTCGGTTGGATTGTATGACAGGAAATTAGTTTGCATCAGCTGAGTGAAACTCTGAATTAACCTAGGCAGTCAAAGTTAGCGGGAGCGTCCTCATTAACAACTCAGCCAATACGTATCAGAGACAGCACAAGTTGCATCGCAAACATACAAGATTTTGGATCAGGGTTGGGAAACTCAACATGTTATTCAATTTGTGTGGCAATAAAGGTTAATTTGAACAAGTTGACTCAACTCCTCTGGCATTAATAGCTTGGCTTTGGACAAATTGACAGTAACTCAAAGGAATCAATATGTTTATTTAAATTACTTCGTAATTGAAAAAGTTATTATTGCTTGTAAAATGCATACTATATTGCCATTAGTCACATTCCCTAACATACAAAAATGCCAGGAATCAGTCGAGCTGCTTGTGAGTTGTGACTCAAGCGAATCAAAGTGATCAAAAAGCTCGGAAACACTTGACCTAGGGAATGCACATTGTAAGCCTTGCCAACTTGGGCTGACTTTTGATTGGGTAGTGGGTATTGCTAAAAAAATCTCTACTCGGCTAAAGGTGACGCGGTGAATTTCATAACTTTCTGTAGATTGGCAGAGTACGCCTCTAAATATCAAATATCTAAAACCTTTACATAAGTTGAGACTTGATTTGTTAAATTTTAAATATTGTAGACCTTTTTACAGTTCCAAGAACGGTGACGATTTTCTGGGTTTGTCCCAAACCATATTGGTGACGAGATTAAGTGACTCTTACCTGATTTGTGAAGATCAAAATAGTCTGTGAAAGAGATAAAGAATGGCTCAACTTGCGAAGCGCCTGGCTCATCAGTCTGGCTTGCATTGCCATGTGAGCATCCCCCATCTCACCATCAAGTTCACTTTTAGGCACAAGGGCCGCTACCTACAAATTGAAATAGAGAATTCATACATGGATCAGAAGATCCAAAGTTGGGTGAGCATTTACATCCTAAAATAAAAATAGACACGATCAGCGATCCAACCATCTGATCTATCCAATTGGGACAATTGTCGGCATGGGAGATCTCCCTCCAAGATGAACCGATCACATGGTGGATCCTAATCCCAGCTGCATGTGTGTCATTTGTGTGGCACAACCAGGGAGGATTATCTTCCACCCAGTCCTCTTGAGATAGTACATTTCAAGAAAGGAAATTTAATCACAAACATCCCAAAAAAAATAAAAATAAACAGCAAAGGCTTGGAAAGAAATGCATCAACAAGCAGTCTGTCTTTTGTTATGAATAATCACTAACAGCAATGCTTTAGAATGAAACAGATCCAATGTAAACCCTCTACTTACACTGTCCACAACAACAACATCAACAGATCCACTCCTGATTAGGGTGTCAACGAGACTGAGTGCTTGCTCACCACAATCTGGTTGCGACAGAAGCAAATTTTCAGTATTAACACCAATAGCCTCGGCCAGTGCTGGATCAAGTGCATGCTCGGCATCAACAAAAACACAGTAGCCTACATGAAGAGAACTGGCATGTTAATAAACTGGAAGCAGGAGGAGCTGATATCAAAATACTAAGAAAACCTTATTGCTAATCACCCTTTTTGAAGTCGCTGGAGAAGAGAAGGGATAGCCTCCATTTAAGAAGACTATCCAGAATGTATACAAATAAGTCTTAATTTAGAGTCATCATTATACCCTTTATTGGCTAGACTTTTGTGAATGCAACAGACGCATCAAAGTAGAAAAATCAATAGGTAGCCCACCTCTTTTATGCAGGTCAAAGTTGTCCATTCAAGAGCAAAAACTCAGGCATTAATGGTGGTTTGACTGGCTTAGAGAAGATGGAATCTACTGGACAAACTAGGAATCTTTGGATATTTATCAGGAAAAAAAAAAATCTTTGGATTTTTCCCTTGTAAGACTTTTAGGATATCATCCATCCAAGAGATGACATGCAGATTGACTGTCTGGGTCAATTTATGGGCAGGGCATGTATAAAATTTAACGAGACTAAAACTAATGTGTCCACAGACAGAAAACATGTGCCCTTGTAAGACTTTTGGGATATCACCCATCCAAGAGATGACATGCAGATTGAACTGTCTGGATCAGTTTACGGGTAGGGCATGTATAAAACTTAACAAGACAAAAACTAATGTGTCCTTCACAGACAGAAAACATGTGCCCTATCTTTTATGTACATCAAGCATCGAATAAGACAGATTAAAGTGATTAAGCTACTTTGTAGGTAAAGAATTGCGGTCTTGTATAAATTCAGTTCTTTCCTGTTAAGTTGTATTAACAATACAGTTAGAGAAGAAAACCAAATTAACTTTTTGACCCTAAACTTTTGGAAAAAGAATTGCTAAGAGTCACCTCCATGCTTTTGTGCTTCAGCGATTACATGAAGAGCAAGAGTTGTTTTCCCTGAAGCCTCTGGACCATATATCTCCACAACACGTCCCTGCAAGACTCAAAAAAGACTAATTAAACAACCAGTATAAAAAGCATAATGAAATGTTACGAGATCAAGATCAAAAGGAATGCCCCGATTCAGTGTTAATGGGGCAGCTATACCATTTACAAATGCTATCAAGTATCAAGATAATTAAAGTACAAACACAACTGATGCCTATAGTTGCTATAGATGGGTCCATTGGGGAATGCAATGTGGGAAGAAACACTGCAAAACTGACTATATTTCTAATCTCCAATAACATGCATACATCACACCACTGTGTCAGAAAACAGGAAACTAGTTCTCAATTTTGTTCATTTTACTTCAAAATGCATCTTAAAGATATACTACAGCCAATGGACTTGTGTCAGCATCGCGCACAGATGCCAAGTGTCCGATACACTGAACCCCGCAAACCTCATACGCAGATACGTCCAGTCCATACAGTTTATTTTAATATATGAGACATTTTAGAAGTAATTTAGTTCATGTTCGTAACAAAATTAGAAAGAATGTGTTTAGAATCTTTAGATAAGCTGATATACATGAAAATCATATAAGCAAACTAATTGCGAAAATGATATATATTTGGTTTAAATAAGTGTCAGTATGTGTCTGACATGTGAGTACAGTACAGATGTCTGACACAGCCAATTTTTTAGTACATGGAGTGTCCATGTTACATAGATGGAGAGACAAAAGGGCCTGACTACAAATAGGAAGTAGTCCAGGCAGCATAGATTACCTTTGGAAGTCCACCAATTCCCAATGCCATATCCAAGGCAAAAGATCCTGTAGACACCACGGGGACATGTCTAGGAGAAACAGAGCGACCAAGCCACATGATTGCTCCCTTTCCAAATGAGGTAGTAATCTGATCCAGGGCTTGTTGCAAGGCCAGATCTTTCTTAGACAAATTCTCTTCACCAGATTCACTTCCATCTGACTTAGACTTCCTTTTCCCTGCAAATAGAGAAAAAGTGCAATCTACAATCATTATTCATGTACCTTATCAAAAAACAAAACAACAACCATAATTCATGTAAACAGAAGAGGCCCCATCCACACTCTATTGCAAAAAGAGCTTGGTGCAAGCACACTACTCCCATAATACTCCATGAATAAGGAAAAAGGATTTAATGCTTCACAACCAGAGATGACCAAGTAAACACTCACATGGATTGTAATAATATGACATTTTTTAAGGTAAAATGAGTTTTATTAGAGAATAAGGGGGGGATAACCGCAAAAGATTGCAAATATATTGATTGGCTTCAAAAAAAATGAGAATTGTACCCATTTCGACCTAACGACACATAGATATGGTAAGGGATCTGTATGAACATGGTTAAATTGTTCCATAATTTTTGTACAAAAATGTTTAACAAGTGTGAGAATTTTTTTATTAATAGAAAAGATTTAAAAAATGTTAAGTTGTAACTAAACATTTGGGGGTTGAGCATGTTTGACACCTAGACCTGTACCCAGCCAACACCTGTCCATTCATCCAGGTAACATGGGATGGCAAAAGAAAAAGGTAAGGCAGTAAGAAGAACAAGCACGTTTCACAATTCAAGATGAATCCTATTTGACAAAAGAAAAGTAGATGACTAACACAATGCACTCAGAAAACGGAATGGCAGAGGCTTTCATGTTTGTATATGTTTTTGAAGTTAGTCTAATATGATATATTAAGGACAATGAAATGAATATATAAGCTAATAGGGAAGGACAGAATTACAAGGTAATGAACTGATTTCTTTACCATCTTTGATTAATCAAACTGCTTTTCATAATTCATTACTACACCGAAAACAAAAAAACGCCATGAAATTTCATCATCATTCACCAAGCCATATCCAACTATTTGGGGTCAGCTATTTGAATCCTATTCTATCTTTTCCATTTTATGCAAGGACAGATCATCCATTAATGCCAGTTGAGCAAGCTAAATATATTAAAAAGGAAAAAAAACCAAAAAAAAATTGATAAAAAGAGCAAGTTGGGAAATTTTCAGCACCTTTGGAAGAAAAGTTGCAAAATTGGGATGACATCCCCAAAATCCCTTGTCTGTAACCCTGCCAATCACCCCAAGAAAATAATAATCACAAATTCCAAAAAACTCAATATAATAACCAGTTCGAAAAAAAAAAAAAGTACAAGAAACAGTAGAGTATTTCACCAAACAAGATTCAGACAGTAGCAAACAAAATGGGTATCTCGACTTAAAACGTTACGCTAAGGACAGATTACTGTCTTAACCATGGAAAACAAATGCTTAAACAAAACATGAAAATTTTCTCTAGACAAGATACAAGTAAACCTTAAACAAACAAACAAAAAAGTGATTTCACGAGAAGGGTATTTCATTTTTCTGTTCCTTTACTACTCCTTGATCTCGGGCACTTTTGTTTACCTCTTTCACTAAGAGAGCTCGCTTTAGAGAAAAAGCGTTTCGGAGAAGCCTCGCCATCGGCCTCTGCGAAGGTTTAATTCGAACCCTCCACGTTCACTTCCTCTATAAACCCAAAAAAAAAAAATTAAGAAACAAAAATTATTGACGGAGATCTCTTACATCCCCTTTCTTATGATTTTTACAAAACAGAGCAGAGACTCTCTGCTAGAACGCTAATCACAAAAACATTTCAGTAACATACACTATGCTTTTTTATGTTAGGGTTTTGGTTTTCCCTCCTTTTTGAACTCGTGTCTGCTTGTCTGGGAGAGAAGAAATTGGAGTAAATCTTACCTGACCACTGTTGGTCAGTTACCGCTACCTGACCACCCACAATATAAAACACGTGGTAATTTGTTAGAGGATACTGACTGTTTAGATGTTTGGACTCTGGAGTTTGGACAATCCCTAAGTGGACCGATAAACCCAAAATCAACCTGATCAGTGATATCGAAGCTTTAGTTGAAATCATTTTTATGGGTTGATTTTAACCGTAGGAATTTAAGCATCATTTACCATTATTTGGTTACAAAGATTCAAAGGTTTGAAATCAAGGCTAATTTTTTATTTGTAGGTCCACTTAGGGATTGGCCACCAAACATCCATACGGTCAGCATCCTCTAAGAGTGTACCACGTGGCTCATATTATGGGTGGTCAGGGCTTCCCTGACCGCCTGTAGACCGAGCTTCTCTGACCGTCGAGAAATTGCCCACATTTGTTGCGAAAATCTCGAGACTATGCTCGTTATGAAAATTTGCTGCCCTTGGGAACTTCAAACTTAGAAGTCTCCCACCTCCCAAAATGCCACGTTACACACTCTTTCGGGGGAAATTTCTATAAGTTGGAATCGGAGTCGGACTGCAAAATGTGTGGTCATAGAAATCAAGGCTACTGGTTGAAATGGGGCCACATGTATTAAAAAGGGAAAAATCTATGATATAGAACTCTGTATCAAAACTATAAAACCCTCCAAGTTCCACGTGGCACACTCTTCAAGCCTACTGACCATGATTAGTTGGTCCACACCTAGGCGGACCTATATATATGAAAGTCAATATGATTTGTGATTTCTAGCCATTGGATTTGAGCACTTTTTCATCGTGGGCTTGGAAACTATTCATGAAGACCATGATGAAAAATTGCTCAAATCCAATGGCCAGAAACCACCAACCATGCTGATTTCGGTAGATAGATCATAGATAAATCAAAGTGTGGGTCAACTATTCATGGGCCAGTGGGCCCAAAAAAGTGTACCGCGTGGCTTTTTGAGGGGCTTCTGTATCAAAATTTTGATGAACAATTCTGTATCATAGAACGGCTCTATTAAAAGGACACATTGCAAAAGTGACGTGGACATGTTGTCTTAATCATGGTTTTAAAAAACAGCCGTTGTAAGGAAAATAACAATCCTGGTTTAAAAAAAAAGCCATTATAACGAAAATAACGCCGTTACAATGGATTGGGACCTTACCCGTTACGTAGCCCGGGAAATAACGGCTGTTATAACGAAAATAACGATCGTTACTTTTTGAAACAATTTGTTTAAAAAAAACACCCTTATTTTCCGTTATAAATTTATCAAAAATTTGAAATTCAAAATTTGAATTTTAGCGCTGTTTGTTATTTTCCCATTTTTGCCCCTATGTGTTACAATCCGTTACAATGGTCCGTTTATAAAGGCAAAAACGATAACGGCCCTTTTAAACCTTGGTCTTAATTATTTCAACCTCAGCTTTGCAAAAGTTTTCTCCTCTTTTGGGCGCACTGACCCAGCGATTGTGTGTCGCAACCCTTTGTGGACCTATACCCAAAAACATCAGCTTGATTGGTGATTTCTATCAGTTAGATTTGAGCACCTAAAAATCACTCCAATAAAATGGTCAAAATCTACGCTAAAAATCACCAATCAAGCAGATTTTGTGTGTGATGATCTACCAAGTGGTGACCAAACATGCATGCATCACTAAGTCGAAAGAGTATGACACATGGCATTTTGGGAGGGGACTTCAAACTGCAAACTTGACATGATGCAACGTTTCGGAGTTCATTATTTAACTTCCGACTTCGGAATAAAACTTGGCTGACCGGCAACGGCCACCGACCGCCCACAATATGAACCACATGGCACATTTTTAGAGGACACTGACCAATGGACGTTTGTCCAATCCCTAGGTGGAGCTACAAACCAAAAATCAACCTGATTAGTGATTTCTAAGCGAAGCTTTGAATTGGAGTTATTTTCATGGTTTGATTTTAACCGTGAGAAATAAAGATCATAGGACATACCTTGTTAAAATGTTTCTGTCCCAAGACTCCCAACTACAGCAGGGTGTCAATGGGTACTCAATTAATTGTTAGAAAGGAACCGGTCCGATCATCCCGTTCTGAAACTAGGTATTTTAAAACTGGACTCAAAGGATTAGGAACCAATAGAATCCACATAACTGAAGTATATTATATATTCCAGTTCTTGGTACACTAACAACCAGATGGAATTGGAATCGAAAGATTCGAAACTGACGAGACCCAAAACCGACATACATGTAGTATTAAATGTCTAAAATAGGAGTACCCAATACCCCGGGATCGTCAGGTCCACCAAGTTCCCTCACAAAAAATCAGATGAATGAACGAAAAATAATGAAAAACAACAAACTGAAACATACATATATATTAAGTTCATTAATAGTAGAAAATTTGCATACAAACCAATGAGCAAAAATAAAATAAACAAACGAAAGAAAGAAAAAACAACTTGAATATCTGGGTGAAATCTTGACCCATGTACAAAACTACAACTACAAATTCATCACTCGAAAAAAAAATAAAAAACGAAACAAGTTGAGAAGGCTATACAGAGTACAAATTTGCACCATACAAACTGACACCCACTACCAGATCTCTGCACTTGTGCAATGCCGATGACCACAACACACTATATGATAAGGACAAGCAGAACAATGACCACCACCAGTACAAAAACTATCAGCACCCACCAGCACTGTTCAGTCACACAACAAAGACAACATAATCGAAACGAGATACAAAAGTTAGCATACATAAGAAAGCAGAGAAAGAAACAAAATAAAACCTTCCAAATTTTGAAAGAAAATGGTAGCATGCATTACACCTTAAATCATCTGGCGTTTTGTGCTTGAATGGTCGGTGAATGTCCATGCATGATTATGTTTTGCATGCATTACGTGTATCTAGGTCTGGAAATTAGTGTTATTTCTTTCTCCCGAATTTTTTTTTCTTTTGAGCCATTTTCCTTCTTTTTTGTAAGAATTCATGAATTTGGGATTTTCTCCTCTTGATCTCTCTTTTTCCTGATACCAAGAAACTTAATAATGATCCAAAATTTTGTGAAGAGTTTCTTTTAAGCATGCACATGTTGATTGGGGTTGTGGTTACATCTTTGTCTTTTTCCATTTTTTTTTTTGAATGTTGCTGGCCTGGGGGCACTTTCTTTTTTTGTTCCTTTTTTTCCTTTTAAATACACATGTATTAATGCATGTAAGATCTTGTAACCCATCATAGAAAATTTAAAAAATCCAGTGAACATGCATGTATAGGTAATATATGTACGTGGACTAAATTAACTTATGCTGTATATATTTTCCACACTTCTTCCTTGTTATTTGTTTCCAGTAAGCGTGCATACATTTGAGGTTTTCTTGCAATATACATGTACCTAGTGTATGCATGTCTTTCAACTTTGACAACTTGTACTTTTTGTTACTTTTCACAACTTTTACACTGTTACCACTTTTTTGTCAATAGAAAGGATTTCGCAGCAATTAGCAAGCATCATCTTGTTTAAGCTTAATTTGGACCTGAGATCTTGTTAAGCCAGCACCTGAGATTTTGTTTCTTTTACACTTAAGCTTAATTAGGACGCAAAAAAAATTTACAACTTACCCATGATGATCTAGACTTCACACTTTTGTGGGCCTTGGAGAGTTGGGTTTTAGCTTGGACTGTTGCGGCAGCAGAAGACTCGATGTTCGACGCAATGTCATCTGTTAGAAGATGATGAATCGCCACAAACATGAAGAAATGGAAAAGAATTACAGGATTAGCAAGAACCAGTATGCAATAAAACAGAATATAAATTTTCAATTGGGCCTTTGGGATCTCACCAATCACAACACCCTGCCCATGAACTAGAACAGCGAGGTCCCTGAATATCTCATTTGCTTGACCGATTTCTTCTTGTATGTCTTTGATACCTTGCTCCCTTTCCTCTATCATCGCCTCATTGAATGCAATCTCATTCCCCAGCAGAAATACCTCTTGTCTGCATTTTAATTTTTATTTTGTTTCAAGAAGGTGGGTCATAAAGAGGGGTCCCTTCCAAGTTCTCTAGTGCAAAATGGCAGAAGGGCATAAAGGAGAGATACCAGAAATCTAGTAGTTAGATAACACTAAACTTACATGGTTACCCCAAGAAATTTAGCGTACTTGTAATCTAGGTTCCTTTTTTTGTCAAAAATGTAATCTAGTTTCCCGCTTAGCAGTCCAACGCCCAGGGTGAAACTACAATAATCTTCTTTCTGAAGTCCCAAAATAATAAACCATACCCACAAACTTTATTCAAGTGTATTTTGAATGCATGTACATCATGTAAAATTGCAGGCCCTAAATTGTGGATATCAAGGCTTAGAAACTCTTTCAAATACTTAAGAAACCAGTCAATGTGACTTAATTCATTCAAGACCTTAGTAAGTTATTTTTTGATAAGGAGACCTTAGTAAGTTAAGAAAACTGAGTGCTCAAAAAGTCGAGTACAACAGAAGCTTTTTTAACCACAGGAATCTCAAGCAAGCACTCAAGTCTAGCAGATGTGAACTCAGTGCCTCAATGAGTCTGAGTAGAGTTTCCTGTATTTAAATCTAGGTGGTAAGATAAAACACCATGAAAATGCCCATTCTTGTATAAATCTGCTGATCAGAGATAAAAGACCAAAATATTACAGAAATGTCTATTAGCAAGCGGCATAGCTAGAATCAGATAGAAAACCCAGAAAATCGAACTGTGAGTTAAGTATTTACCTCTTCTGTTCTCTAAGGAAAGGCTGACTCTCTTGATCCATATCTAGACCTGGATGCTCATCTGCACTGGAGCTGTTTCCACAAGCACTTGTGTGAGTGACTAGATATACTGAAAACACTCAAACAACAACTAAATGAAGCAGAGATATAAAACATGTGTATGTATACCTTGTTGGCAAAGACGATGGAGGAGCAGACGGTGCATAAGCTGACTCGCGCTCCGCAGCAAGCTGTTGGACTTTCTGGTAATCTTGTAAGGTAGCCTGAAAATCCCTTGCAAGCTTAGCATCTTCTATTTTCTTATTTGGCTGCAAGTTGCAACAAAAAGGACATGTTAGTCATCCCCTAAATCCAAATGGCATCTCTGATAATTAAAAAAAAAAAAAAGACAACTTGACTTGGGCCATGGTCTTTCAGTTGACTTCTGGTCGGAGGTGTCTGTGAGTGCAAATTTTGTACCCCACATCCCAACCATGCACATGCCAATCGTAAAATTGAGGTATGAAACTGAGCTCAGATTCGGGTAAGGTAGATGATCCAATCTAGTGATTTTTGGCTCATGCCAAGCAATATATTTGGGCATCTTGACATTACTTCGGGTACAAACTTACAAATCTTACATCGGGCTCTGGCTCAGATTAGTTGACCATGATTTGAGTCCAAAGTGCTGACCACAACCATCTTAGCTCAGGCTTAGACAACCAATATCACAATCCTAAAAGACTTGATAACCTGAGCCCGATCTAGTATAATAGTTTGGACTATGTCTATTATGCTTTTTATATATTAACTCGACTTTTCAAACATAGGTCCGGCACAGTCCCGAGCCAACTTCGTGGATATTTGCAGGAATCAACTCGGCCCCAGACTCTTCTATTCGGCCTCAGACACTTCTATGTCATAGTCCGACCCAAAATATCATAACTCAACTTCATGTCTATTGAACTGCCGAGTCCAACCTAATGTGTATCCAGGATGCCGAGTCCGGCCCTCTGATCTGAGCCCAACCTAAATGACCTAAGGTCGGAGCGATTGCCTAACAATATTTGGAAGTTACGATTTATCCTTATCACCGATGAGAAACCCGACACAAATCTTATGCATGATTGGTTAATCACTAAACAACTAAGCTGACCACCTTCACAGTAAATCCAAGCATGACTGGATATGTAGTGCACCATTGTAGAAGTAACTACCTATAATGCCACCACAGTTATGCGATCCGGAAGAATCTTGCAAGTTGTCCCACGTAACAATACAGGTGTCCAACCACGTTCCCAACGACGGAGATATGCACAGGGCACTATCGACCAGAAACTACCAAAACAAAGTATATAAATAGCACTTCAGCCCATCAAGTAAGGGGGACCAGACATATGACCACCCAGACTATGTGGAAATGCCAACCCAATCAACTAGAGATCGGATTGTTTTCAGCAAGTCCAACCAGTACCGAAGTTCATTCACAAAGGTATTACATACCAGAAGAGAAGTCTTCCTTCAATTCAACTTAAAGCGTGGATTCAAAGCTCAGACCACTCAACTCAGCCTGAACTATCTAGCTCGGACAGGGGATCCAGCTCAGACTACATAACTTGGACTAATCAGTTCAGCTACACAGCATAGATTACTGAGTTTGGATCCAACTCAGACTACATAGCTCGGACTACTCAGTTCGGCTACACAACATAGATTGCTCAATTCGAAATCTATTCAAACTATTAAGCTCACACTTGCAAATGTACTACAAAAACTATACTACTACACTACTAGTGGATTGGCCACCTTGGCCCGTGGTCGTGGTTGTAGTCGCCATTACAACGACAAACCACGTAAAACCTCGTGTCACCTATATCTTCACTATGCTCTTCTCTTTTATTATTCATTACACATTGGGTGTGGCACCCCAATCCCGAGGCAATCGACAGCATGCTTCGGATTTTTGTGCTCAGTGTCATCTAAAATCACACCAATTTTATGTAATAAGCAAACGTGCCAATCTTTTATCAAAATCAAATTTAGAATTCAGAGTTCAAAGTAAGCCAAGCAGTTCACTCAGCTAAGTTTTAAGTTGACCAGCAAGTCTTTAAGAGCTCAAATCAAGGTTAGAAAACTTACCAAGCTGGCTCAAGAATTGCCTAACTCAACCCATGCCATCCAAAAAACAAGTAAAAAATAATGAATAATATTTCTCAGGAAAAAAGGCATTAAATCCATCTTAAATTAAGAAGTTCAACAATTTCATGATAAATTGACAGGGAAATTCTATAAATTTTAACAGAATAAGACCCAATACTGTCATGAATCTACTGCATTACTGCCACCATCCACTCTCCCAATTATCTCAAAGATTCCTTTCAAGCCTTCCGTTAATCAGTGATACGTTTCCTTAACAAGTCTGAGCTACCCCCATCCCGCTCCACTTTCACATATTGACTCCACAGAGTTACCCACCAAATTCATGTTTTTTCCACGAAACAAAAATTGAACTGGGATCCCAATTTTTTAATCTTGGCTCAAAAACTATATTCAGAAACTTAGATCATTCAGAGGTAATTTGGGCTCAAGCTATCGACTCATTTGGTTGACGTTCTGCATCCCAACCATTAGGTCGCGGGTCTGATCCCAGCTTACTTGACAAACAGAAAACAGGGGGAAAAAAAGCCTTACAAATAATCTAGACATTCTAAGAGGAAAAGTAAACATTTTTACTCATCCAAGTAATAATTGACTCCAAGTTGCTAGGTAAACCGCAACGGTAAATTCGCGGTTTTTCAGACTTGGTTTGAAAATTATACTTACTTCATGATTAGGGCTGAGTCTAAAGAATCTTGAAACTGAAACAGAAAAGAAAAGTAATGTCTTAACTCTTTCAAGAAACATTAATTATGAAAAATTGACCATATATTACATACATTAACATTTATACTACGATCGGAATCGCTCAAAGCTTTGAGCTTAGCAGAAGTCTCCTTCACTAATTGTCCAATCCGTTGCCTCGTATTGCGTCTGCGGAAACCAAAAAAAATTAAGTACAAATTAAATGAGAGAGAGATACGAAGTAGACGATCCGTTCGATTCTGTGGAAGAAACGGACGAGATCGAACAAAGAAATCGACGGAATGAAGCTAGGAAAAGAGCTCAACTCACAGCTTCTGACGGTGCTCGGGAGTGTCTTTGGCGGTTCCGATGGAATCGACGAGTCGCCGGAATCCGGCGACAGCGGTATTGATCTGGAAGATTCCAGCGGCCACAGCCTGCGAGGGGCTCTGAGACAAATTTCGGCCGGCGGAAGAGGAGGGCTTTCCGCCATTTTCGAGATCTTGGAAGCTCATCTTAGCGGCAAAAATGGCGAAACCGAAGAATGAAAATAGCCCTAAAAAATGGAAGAAAAAAACGTAGAGAGACCGTGAGAGAGATAAGAGAAAAGGCGCGGGGTTGGCTGTCAAATTTCTCGGCCGGCCCACTCACCGGCCATTCAAGGTAACTAAAATTTTTAAAGCAAGAACTTTGAAATTCCGAATCGCCACATCTACATGGAGAAGTGGGGCCATATGTATTTTATCAACTGCCCTAGATAGGTGGCTATTTGCGAATGCTACGACATCCATTTGGATGCACCACACTCAATGCCTTATTTAGAAGAGTCTGAAGAGGCAGCGTGCATCCCGCCTCGTCTCTTTGATCAAGACGGTCCATAAGCCTGAACATATATGATGATTCTGATTTACGGATGAATCAGATAGTTTTGGACGGTCAGAAGAAGATCTACTGTCCACATAAGTTGGAGTTAGCATCATTGAATCATTCGGCTTCTGTCCCCACAATTTGGATGCCAACCGTGTGTAGCATGAAGGAGTTTTGGAAATCAAAACCTCCGTTTCCATGAGGAATAAGGGTTGGTAGCATAAATGCACAAGGTGGGAACTCACCACGTGATGTTTTCCATTTGGGATCCTATCATGATTCATGTGTAAAAAGCTGATGTCCAAAATTCGCTCACCGCCCACAATATTAGCCACGTGACACACTTTTAGAGGACGATGACTGTGTATGTTTGACCAATCCATAAGTGGACCTACAAATCAAAAATCAACCTTACTAGTGATTTCTAGGCGTTGGATTGGAGTTATTTTCATTGTTTGATTTTAACCATGGGAATTTGAGCATTATTCATCATTATCTCGGTAGACAGATCCAAAAATCACTAATCAGACATATTTTTGGTTTATCGGCCCATCTAGGGATTGGCCAAACATCCATACGGTTAGCGTCCTGTAAAAAAGTGTGCCACATGAATCATATTGAGTAAAACTTAGTGTCACAAGATGTTGCGACGGAAGCCGGTCACGGCATTCAATACGAGCCACGTGGCATATTATTAGAGGACGATGACCGTATGGATGTTAGGCCAGTCCCTCGGTGGAACGGTACACAAAAAGTCAGCTTGATTAGTGATTTCTAACCAATTCCATTGAAGTTATTTTCAAGGGTTGATTTTCACGGTAGGAATTTGAGCATTATCGAGCGTTATTTGGGTGCAAAAATCCAAAGGTTGTAAATCACTAATCAGGCTGATTTTTGGTTTGTAGGTCCACCGAGGGACTGGCCAAACATCCATACGGTCAGCAACCTCTGATCGTGTGCCAAGTGGCTAGTATTGAGTGCTGTGCCCGGCTTCCGTCACAACATCTTGTGAGACAAGTTTTACTCGATCATATTGTGCGCAGCCATCAGGGGCTGTCAGTGAAGTTTTACTCTTAAATTGTACTCCCAACATACACTATCTCAAACGACGCATACGCACCCAATTGGCAGGACCACAATCAAGTGTGCACATCGGATAGCTCTTGCCGCCAGAGTACCATTTGGTTTTCATGAAATGCAGGAAACAAATCCAAGTAATGACAGAACTGAAAAAATGGCCTACAATGAAATCTTCAAAACAACAAAACTCCATGGTGATGTTTGGTTGCAGGTATCGAGTTGTATTACAAGCGCTAATTTAACAAGAACAAAAGTTCTGGGGCATTTCTTACACCAACTTGGTTTTAGGCGGGCAAATAAAGTGTGATTACAATGTTCGATTAAGTGTTTAACCTACAAAATCTTTCCTACTTAACAACTTTCTTATAGAGTTAGATGATTTAGCTATTCAAGTTGGTTTTCCTACACAAGCGACCCCCTGCCTAGGCCGGGAGAATCGCATAGTATGACATGCTGCACAATGGTTACAAACGTCACTGAACATCAGGCATAACAGAAACCTCAGAAAAAAAAATATAGTTAAGCTAGTGAAGATGATTCAAAACCATACAAGAATGCCTTCCATTGTGGGGAACTCTGGCTGTAAAATACAAGCACCAAATAAATATAGTGAACTGGAATAATCTAGTAAGAAAATCCCTGTAAACATCAGACCCCCTTATACAAGCATCACGAGTAGAATGAAAGGACAACCATTACAGGAACTGAATGAAAGGAGACGTTAGATAAGTCGGATGTTCATGATAGTATGCAATGCTATGAGTTGTTATACAACTATGAGTCCTCCTAGTGTACAGAGTCGCTCACCCTATATTGCAGAGACATAGTAACACATTTGAAGCCCGTCTCTTGCATCCTTTACAATTATCTTCTACATCAAATCCTGCAACAAGGGTAATGGACTCCAGTTAGCACTATTAGTTGTAAAAAGACACTGATCTGTTCATGTGTCTTCAGATCTTGAAATAATGCATACCTGTGGACAAATAGTGTGGTTCTGGTACAGACTTCACCGCCACAGGAAGGAATTTATTTTAGAATATCTACTAATTTGCCCTTGGCTTTGAACTTTGTGAGATGTGTCTTTATGTGATCTATACAAGGGCAACCCAGCCTTAGAAACCAAGTGTCATCTCAAAGACTTCTGCAGCAGAGAAACTGAGGTCCCACATTCAATTTTCTACCCCAATGCTAATCTCAATCTATGACTGAGGAAGAATCCAAGAACGGAGAGAACGAAAAAATTTGCCTTTTCCATCGAGAGAATCAGTATTTTACAAGGGCTGGTAGTGAAGAATGAAGTTCGGCCAAGCATTGAAAGATCCAATTTAGAAGTTGTTCTCTTGGTAGCTCCAGAAGAAGTTCTGCCTGCAAGATGGGAAAAATAAGAAAACAGGAAAGAACATAAGATCATCCAACGGATGGCAAGCCGGTTAGTGATCAGTGGTTAATAGGTGAAGACTTGTTTTGTAACCAGGTCTATCGCTCAACACCCACAAACTTTACCGACTTAGCAAGCTGGCATCTTCAAGATCATCCTATATCTTGTTAATAACTTGGAAAGAAAACCTTACATAAAAGTTCATTCTTGAAGGGACACTACTCTTTGTAGACTGGCAAAGGGAAGAAGCCCTCCCCTCTGCATCTGTCTTGCACAGAAAACATGCAAGAGGATTGGAAATCAACATTAACAGGTCCAACCAAGAGACATCTAGGCTGAAATCAACCCTGTTCCGAAAATCATCTGATACAGATTTTTTTTGTTGCACTGGATCATAAGATTCGGTCAATCTTCAGCGTCAGAGATCTCCTAGGTAATAACCCATTAAAAGTTGGGTCCTAATCCTTCTGCATGTGTGACATGCGAATGGAAGAGGCAGGACAGTTTCTTTCTGTCCCCTCATCGTGCCATAAGTACTACTAAAAATAGGCATTTGCAGGGATCCAAAATGTCGCCCTTACAATGCCACTAACAAGATCGTACTTTGGTAGCTAGCAGAGGGCAACAGCCCAAAGTAGATACCTTGATTTCGTTCTCCTCAAAAACCAGAGAATTCCGGTGAACATCAGATGCCATCGACTCTGTTATGAGCTTGAAAACCTTCTTACTCATGTTTGTTCTCATACCCACCATCTTGCCCGAAGCATATATTCTAGTGATTCCAAGATCTGATGCCATCCTCCTTACATAAAGCTTCTTCAATAGTATCTCCATAGAGCGTGGTTCTTTTCCATATTGGCGACGCAGATTCTCTGTAAATTGCATTAAACTCCAGGTGTCCTTCTCAGCGGCTTTCTCAGCCTCGTTAATTATTTCCATGGGGTTCTCCAGATGATTTATGTACTCAGATGGGAGTTGAGGGGAAATATTTATATCAAGCTGGCATATAGGAAGGACAAAAAGGTGGGAATTAACAAACTCAGCTGACAATTCAGATTTCTCTAAACAGAATCTGAGATGCCCTTCATAAATGTAAAATGTTATAGAGAACTGTAAATCTATGGTCATAGTATAATAGACAGCAATTACTGACCATAAACAGAATATCAGTCCATATGGTGGAATACATGCAGGGGTCCAGAGTCCAGACCCACCATTCCATAGATCCCACCTAGGAGATCGCCAAGTCAAACTGAACCTGATCAGATGCTTGCAAATGTCTTAGTTTGTACACATTTTTATGGACTGTTCGCTAGATTTCTTTTGAAAGAAATCTCCTATGTGGGACCCATCGGATTCAAACCGTGTTTGTGTGCCACATACCCTGATATTCGGTACATAGATGCAATTATCGTGTATATCATTCAGAGTATACATTTACTTGTTAGTCCTTTTCCAGTATTAGCAAACACCTGTACACTCTGATAAGGAACCGAGATTAGCCGATGTTCTTCAACCTGGGAATTGAACAAAATAGCATCAGAACTTCTGAAAGTCATACAACTAGCTACAACAAATCTAGAGAGCCATTTCCATCTTAGAAGAGGGAAGTTCTTGTTTAAGTACTGAAGTATATATGGTGAAAAGTAGGGACATTTAGTTGCCTTATCTCATATTCCATGTGACTATCCTCAGTCGAACAAAGCAAAAGGGAGAGCGGTATTTAAACTAGAGGATTAAAAAGCAGAAGTGCAACAAGGACCAAGAAATGATACACATAGCACATTAAAAAGCAGAAGTGCAGAAAGGACCAAGAAATATACACAGCACAATAAACAACATATATTATACATACATTAGATGGTATTATATACACAAATAGAAAATTGTCTTTTTAAGGATGATTTATATACAAAAGTAAGACGTGTGTGCATTTTCCCCTTCATGCCTGATCCAGACAATGTGCTTGATTCACTGGTTGTGGCAGCATAAAATACCAAGAAAGAAAGGCTAAAACAGACCAAACCAGTCACAGAACAATGAACATGTGCCTAAGAATTTAGAAAAAGTTGAACTGCAAGGTCATCATTCTGTAACTGTGATGCTTCTTTCCAGTAAAAAGCAAACAACAAATCGAAACAACATTGTGAGAAATACCTTGGACAAGCTCTCAAAAAGCATTTCAAAGAACAGATCAATGCCAACATTCCCAACATCCCCTGTCTGTTGCTCACCAAAGATATTCCCAAATCCTCTTATACCCATGTCTCTCTCTGCAAGTTGGAAACCTTGGCCAAGATCACGACACTCTTCAAGAGCTGCAAGTCTCTCCTAAAATTCAAACACAGATAGGTATTGTACTTTAAACCATAGAAAACTTATACCATTGCTCTCTGGATCAAGTGCAACTGAGTGAATTCGAACACAGAGACAACATGTGAACACCATAATGAAGGATTTTGAAAACCTGGCAACTACAAATAAAATGTAGTGCAACCAAACAACCTCCTAAGTTGATGATTGATACTTGAGAGGAGGGTGGTATAGAGAACACACCAATGCTTGATCAGACAGAAGCGACTTATCGGAGTAAAATAAGTGTGCATAAGCTTCCTTATCTGCCCGTCCAACCCTTCCACGCAGCTATTGGAATAATACAAGTTCACATACAACTGTTAATAATCCTTTATCCATAGATGAAAAATCCTTGCAGCAACAAAAAAGAGAACATATCAAATTAACTGCATGAAGTGTAAAAGATCACAAATCTTAATTATTTCCAATATGAACTAAAATATGTATATAAGAATAAGAGAATTAGAATTTTCTGCATACACCCCTATCATGAATTTTAAATCACTAAAATTATCCCTCACAAACATACACATTTTGTGTATTACATAATAAATCAGCAACTACCACTGTAATACTATCCCTCAAGCTAAAAAATGTGATTTGTGCATCTAAAGCTCTCTTGAGAGATTACAATCTTTTTCCTTTAATTACCCCTCCATAGGGTAAAATGTTAAGGTTTATACTGCCTTACAAAGTGATAGCCTATCTCTCTCTTTTTTTAATCTTGCATGATATATTGGATCTGAAGCTGCTTTGACTTACATTTTTAGTTATCAACAAAGATTAGTGCTGAATAGAAGTCTGATCGAAAATTGTTTACAAGCAAACCAGGAACAAGCCCAAAACTTCAAGGAGATAATTGATGATACTACAGTACATATAAGAGATTCTTCATTATTTAGGAGTGAACAACACTCTTTAGGAGTGAATAACGCTCTTGAAGATGTCATATCTCCCAGAAGAGTGGGAACTAGAGGAATGCTAGCTTCAGTGTGATTCTTACATGGGACAGTCGTCAAAAAAAAGAGGCACGATCCCTCATTTTTTATTTTTTTTGATAAGTCGAAGATGATATATATAAAAGGAGATCGAGAAGATCTCAGAAGTACAAAAGGAAAAGGAAAGACAAAGAGAGCAGAGTAACAAAACGACTACTTGCCCAGCAAAGCAAGTGGTCGTTTGTGGCCATCATTTGTGGCCATCACAAGACTGATGATAGCATACCTCGTCAGAACTAGATTAGGGCATCTCCAACGCTAAAATGCTAAAAGGCCCTCTCAATTCTATAGTTTGAGACAGCTACAGTGCCAAAATGCTATATTTGGCATGACATGCTCCAATGGTGCAATGCTTATCTCAATGCTATTTTTTGGATTGAGTCATTTTCATAGGTTGATTTTAACGTGGGGATTTGAGCATTATTTGGGGTTCAAGATCAAATGGTTTGAAATCACTAATCAGGCTGACTTTTGGCTTGTAGGTCCACATAGGGATTGGCTAAACATCCATATGGTCAGCATCCTCTAAAAATGTGCCACGTGGACTGTGGATCAGCCAATCATAGGTTGATTTTAATCGTTGGATTTTGAGTATTATTTGGGGTACAAGATCCAAAGGTATGAATGGGTCAAAACAGTGAAAACCCATAAAGCTGCCACATGCTAAAATATAGCATACGCTATATCCTGTGCCAAATATAGCACAGGAAATAGCATATGCTATATTTTAGCATTGCAATAGCACAGCGTTGGAGCACCCTTTTTTCACCCACCGTGCCAAATTTTAGGATAGCACGGTGGGATAGCATAGCATTGGAGATGCTCTTAGCTATTTCCATAGAAGAGATTCGTCTATCTGCTGATCCTACTGCTACATCCATGTGCACTTTTACAACTATGAGTCGCACTCTTATCCTGCCAAATCTCTCTTCAAAATAAATAAATAAATGAGACAGGAGGAGAACAGAGAAAGCACCAGACCTGATACAGCTGTGCCAGGCCAAATTGGTGAACATCTTGGATTATTATAGTGTTAGCATTTTGAATGTCAAGCCCACTTTCAACTATATTTGTGCATATAAGGATCTTGATTTCTCCTTGTGCAAAATTTTCCATAGTTTCTTCTAGCTGCTTTGAGTATTGCTGCAAAAAGTACACATGGTCTAATATCTTCAGAACTATAATACATATTTTTTCAACAATTGGCAATAAAATGATGGAACATAATAGTTATAATGAAATTGAGGAGCATAATAACAATCATAGAGTTCTAATAAACAAATCAAAAAAACTTCCATCAGAATCAAGAGTCTGTAGGCCACCATGATAAAAATGAATTAGTTAAGTAAGAAAATCATATGAGAAATGATGTGAACTGATCAACAACTAATTATGCATAGTCTAACAAATTAGAGAAATAAATACACAAAACAGAGTTTTGAATATGTATTTGCCAGGTTTTTTTTATCATATAGAGAAGCAACTTGTTGAAAGTTACTGTGGTAACTTTGTACATAACGATGTGAGAATATAGAATGGTACAGACAATCAAAGTTGAACTTATCTAAAAATTCAGCCAACAGATATGATTTGGAAGAAAGATACGCCATATGGGAAGGAAAATAATACCTAATAAGGCTTAAAGTGATGCGGACATCCAGCCGTACAGGGTTTACTAGAGGCGCGGGAAGAAGAAGCAACAGGCCCACTTATCATTGTGGAATGATAGCATGGATTACTGAGGACTAATGTGTGCACATGGCACATCACAGAAGACCCCACACTGGGTAGATGTGTGCACATAGAGGATTTGAGAGCATCTAGAGGAGTACCAGAGCACATCAGGATCGACCAGGAGCATCAGAGATCTCCAACGATCATCTCTACGTTATTTCTGGGTTTTTTTTGTTCTTTTCTATTTTTATAGGTGTTGTCTATGTGAGACGTCCCATACTAGGCACATAAGCTTGGAATGTTTATTTGAAGACATATTGGTCTTCTTTGGTTTCTTTAGTTGTTTATGTTGGGTTATAACTTTGACCATTGGATCATATCCTACGGTTGAGGTTTAGTTTAGGTTAAGTGGAGTCCATTATATACATTTGTAGTGAGAACTTTTGGAATTAATGAATGCGTGAGGATTAAAGAGTCTCTTTTAAGTATTCTCCCAGTGATTGGATTGATGCGAAGCCAAGTGGTTGATTTCTGCAAGTTCTTTGGATATTCTCTATGATGCTCCATACATGAATTTGAATCTTAATGTTTTATTGCAAATCAACATAACCCCAAGCCTCTTCTCCGCGTGGTTGGATTTCTTGGCCTGTTTCTTTTTTAGCTGAGACAAATTTTAGAAACTCAACCCAAACAAGAGAACGGAGATTCTCATCAAACAAGCGATCAGAATCTTCTTAAACTTGGACCGAACCTTCATTAGAGTATTTTACAGGGGGTGGTTTCACTAGAGGACCCAGAGGGAAGCTCCATCTCGGCCGTCCATTTGATATCTAGCCCAATCTGACCCGATCTTTGATCTGATTGCTCGGATCTCTTCCGAAATTAGATCTGATAATTATTACAGGCCTTGATTGTGGTTTTATTCCACAAATAATCATTTCAAGGTTGTTGGGTTCATTTGATTACCCCGATTGACTCCGTGCTTTAATCTGTGAATTATGTGCTTACGAATATTTGACCAGTTACACCCATAGGTTTTAATCCTTTTTTAAATTCCTGGATTAAGTTTCAAGAGACCCTAAATTAATTATTGGGCTGATTCCCTAGGCTAACAGTAAGCACATAATTTATTCCTCGAAATCGAAATTTATTTCCTTGGTCATGCATCATAAAGTCAGAAGAAAGTCTCTGATGCACATTCTTTTCTACCCAATCAATTGAAAGGATACCACTAGCAGGGTGTGAAATCATACTGTTTTTGGAATAGCATGACCACAAAATTAAGGGTAATTGGTGAACAAGAAGTGGGACAGTGACGATAAAACTAACAAATCTAAATGAGCTTCGTACATTGAGTGCTATCTAAACTTTTGTAAGAAAGCATGTGAGGTCTAGATTCTTAGGTTTTTGCTAATCCCGTATGACAAAAACCAGAGTGTTGTAAACATGGTTTCAAGTTTCGGTAGTGGACGAAACTGATAAAAACCAATTTTTTATTCATAAAATGTCACTTGGTTTCGGTACCGAAACCACCGAAATATTTCGGTTTCACCCATGGACAAAATCGAAATGAAACCAGTCACTTTGAACCATGGTTGTAAACCTTCCCAGTGTGAGGTAAACTATTTTTGTGGGTCAAAATATGTTACACTTGCATCACTCCGAGAAAGCTGAAGACAATGGAGACTACCAGAAGAACAGGAAGATCAAGGAGAAGAATTGAATATTCAACCCTGATCACACTGTAGGAAAGGTAATAGACTTAGAGACCATTGGTTAGATTGATAAAAATCTTTAATTTTATCTCTAAGCTATTTAGTTTTAGCACAAAGTCAATCGATCGTGAAATCAAAAGTTTCTGAGCAAATATTGGCTTGACAGATCGATCAGATTTGGCCCAATCGATCGGATACTAGAAAGCTTGAAAACAGCAATTCTGTCTACCAATAGATCGAAGGTCTCAGTGACAACCGATTGATTGGACGTCATACCGATCAATCGGACCGCACGAGGAAAGTTTTGAAAAACCATTTTTTGGTTTCTAATTTGACTTTTGCTCGTGCTAGAACTCTTGGACAAGAGTACTATAAATATAACATTTAGGTTCGACCTAAATAGGACCTTAACAACTCTAAGACTAAAGAACCCTAAGTCCTTTATTTTTCAAGAGATACTTTTGAAAACCCTAGTTTTTCCACTGTCTATTCTCTTGACGATCTTGAGCTTGATGACCTATTGATCAAAGTTTCATCTTCCAAGCTCGATCTTGTTCTCCTTTCAAGAACCATGATCTACACATGTTCTTAGGAATCGCAAGTGTTCGTACTCAACGATTTTGAGTGTGATTCAAGGTTGGACTGAATCATTACAGTTAAAGGAAGGATTGAATTGTAGAAAGAAGGTCAAGGCTAGACTGGGTAAGTTCGGGGATGGACCGGACTGAATCGTGAAGAACGTGGTCCAGCAAGGGCGCTTCGTGGACTCGTCGTGTGGTATACAAGAAGTGCGAATAGCATCGGCAATTGGCTTGAAGGATGGATTCGAGTTGAAAGTGTGTTTAACGGTGTGCAATCTTGTATCGGTAACTTTGCATCGTGGTACGTTTCACAACTGGACGAGGTCCCGTGGTTTTTCCCAAAAGGGTTTCCACGTAAAAATATTGTGTTGTGTGATTTATTTTTATTACGCAATGTTTAATTGTTAATCTAGTAAAATTAAACATATTAGGGTTGTTCACATGCGATTAGAATCCCTACCCCATACCAGTAATCGGATAGGTTGCATATAACTAGAATAAATTTTAAAATACCTATTCACCCCCCTCTAGGTATCTTGGACCAGATTGGAATCAAAACTTTCAAAGCATACTTGTGACTTGTCCTAAATTAAATCATCCAAACCTAAACATTAAAAGAATGCTATCGTATTTACAAGCTATTAACAAAACACAAGCAAGATTAAACATCAGCTATACTGGCTATTGCATCTAATGTTAAAATAAGACCTATAAATAGATTGTGAAGAAACTAAAACTAACTTATTTAAATGGAAACGAAGATCACGGTTTTAGTTATTCATGCTTTATATCAATGGCTTGCCACTGCATTGCAAATTGAAGAGAAGTTATATAAAAAATCAGAACATTATTTACACTACAATAATTAGCTTCCATTGCATAATAGGATATACAACATCTTTAATACCCTAACAAGGAAATCGCAAGGGTTGTTGGTTTATTGACCTTAAATTTTCTTTCTGAGATCATTTTTTTTTTACAAGTACAATTTTATTGAGAGGAAAAAGAAGAGGTACAAAGCAGCCTATAAGGTTGAGGAAACCTTCACAAGGCAAAAGAGCGAGCCCCAAAAACAGAGAACAAAGATCAAGACTACAAGTCACGATATGTCACAGTTACAAATGAGATCCCATCTAAATACGAAGTCTTCAAAAAACAAACCCCGATATTCCAGAAAAACTTTGGACCAAAGGAACAACAGTTCTTTCTGAGATCATCAACCACAAAATCCTGATTACTCCCTGAAGTATATGTTATCACAAATCTTACACAAGATAGAAATACTTTACATATTACAGGATATCACACTTAGGGCCTGTTTGGTACGTGAGAAAAAGAGTTCCGACAGCGAATATTTAGCCAGGCGAATATTATCTTGGCTAAATATTTGCTCATAGCAATATTTAACAATGTTTGGTACGTGTACGAGCTAGCTCACTTCAGCTTACTTCATTTTCTTTCAATTTGAGTGGGTTCCACATATCAAAGTAAGTCAAAAATAGGTTGGGTCAGTGCGGGAACCACATATTATGTCAAAGAATAAAAAAAAATTCATTTTTATCTTTTTTATATATTAAAAAATTAATTTTTATTGAAAATAGTGATTTTCCGGCGAGAAAATAAAATTTTCTCACCAAGGCATAATCGGCGTGAAAATATTTTCACAGGGGGGGGGGGGGTGGTGATCAAATGTTTTCCCGCCGCGGAGGGCAAATATGTGGGCCCGGCTAAATATTCGCCAAGGGCGGGTGGCTGCCAAACACAGCCGGGCGAATATTTGCGCGGCTAAATATTTTATTTGCCCGCCGCGGTGCGTTACCAAACAGGCCCTTAAACTCTAACAATGTTGAATAAAAGAAAATAGTACCTTTCCATGTGCAATCGCTATTTCAACATTTGGAAATGACTGCTCGAGAAATTCCATTACTTCTTCAAGTCCTGTAATATCAGAATGGTGGAGGAGACCATCATCAACTAACCAAAATATTAAACTACTGCATCTAAGTGTTTAGCAAACCCCTAACAACAGTGAAGGGTAAGTAACTGAAGCTCGGACTTATTTATGTTGAACATAAGAAGTTTCAGAAAGACTAGTGTCCTTGTTCCTTAACACAAGATGAGATAACAAGAAAGAGAACTGAAAGTCTGAAAGAGTAAATCCAACTCTTGAACTCAGTTCTGGACTGGTCGAGGTTCAGGGACCTCGTGTTTCCAGCATATGACAGGTCCACATGAGGTACTTGCTCATATCTAAACGCACCAGCCAGGTCTCAGGGCGGCCTTGGCTTGCCCTAACCCGGTCCCTTGACACCCCTATCCATATGCTTTAACTATTAAAATTTTAAATTTAACTTTTAGTGGTGTGATGCCTCCTCCATCCTTCTGATAAATAATTAACACCGTTGACTTTAAGAGTTTAGAATTTAGACGACATGCCCATTATTCTACTCTCGTTAGAAAATGTTGTAAATACTAAATCGCATATAATAAAATAAAAGACTATGATATAGCAACAATTAAATTCTATTATGTCTATGCATATGACTTGATCAGGCACAAATGCTTAAGCCTTACACATAATAAAGATTTAGTCCATGCAAATGTTCATTAATGTAGCTACCTTTGATACGAGGCAAAACATAGAAAACTTGACCCCCACGATCCAGCTCAAACTTGATGGCTGATAAGACCTTTTCCTTACTATATGCTGAAAGATGAGTTTTTATAGGAACCCTTTCCGGTGGTGGCGTTAAAATTAAACTGAAATAAAATAGAAGACTATTTAGTAAAGCTTTAAAATTTGAGAAGCATCAACAAGTCATTACGCTGAATGCATATTTTAATAGCACAGTTTTCATTGTTTATTTACATAAATCAGGGGAAGTTTTCTCTTGCAGACCATTGACTTTATGAGTATTATTTTCATCAATGACAATATGTCAGCAACCCCCATTACTTCCACATTTACATGCTAAAAATATTGAATTGCCAATGTCAAAGATAAAGCAGCTGAAGTAACAATGATAGCAAAACTTACTTAAATCCTAACAAGTTATTACCTAGCATCACGAAAACCGGTCAACGCTAAGTAAAGGGTTCGTGGTATAGGTGTTGCAGAAAGAGTAAGAACATCAACCGTAGTTTTGAATGAAGCAATCTTCTCCTTCTGTATGACGCCAAACCTCTGTGAAGTAAAGAACAAGAACACATGGAAATCAAGCATTCTTCGGAGAGTTGGATATGACAATCAAAAACTAAAAAAACACAACTGAAGAATATCTGAGGGAACTAAAGATTCCAAGCTCTAGAATTCTTTCTGATTTTCCTATATTTTTCTTTTATATTTATTTTTATTTTTATTTGTGCTGGTGTCGCCTTTGTTAATAGGAGTACAACACTAATTTTGTAATGAAATGAACAACCATTGATTTTAAGAACTTTGTTTTAATTGTGAAAGTTGGTCAATAATTAAAAGTACTGTTCAGAAATTTAAATGAAAAAGAAGAAAAAAAAACTACTTACCAATTTGAACATGAGTAACCTATGTAACAATACAAATATGAGGTGTCCACTACATCGCCATTAAGAAGCCCGATAAGCAAACACGTCCATACACATGTATTATTGTATAATATTTAGTTTATTAAATCCAAAGATTTTTTTATAAAAAATAAGTAAAGAAATATTCTATGCGCCATGAGCTATAATAGAACATAATAAATCTACGTAGATTATAAAAGGGAAGATCGTTAAACAACTATAGCTGTGTTTTACAACTAACAAAGCACTGTATGTAGGATGGAACACACCAACCCTTTTTTAGATATCATTTATTTAATAAAACTTTATTAAAATAAGGGTGACACAACCGTACGTGTCAGAATTGTGTCAGGATGTGTCAACGTGCCATTACACTGCAGAAAAAACCTAAGAGTTCCATGTCCTTGTTACATTAAAGTAACAGAAAACTAAATTTTTAAGTCAATGTACAAAACCAGCAGACGCTCATGCATAAAAATGCATTAGGTGCAAGTATAAAAGCCTCCTAAGCAAAACTAACCAAGATGCTAACTGGACTAACAAAGAAGAATAGATGTTAGATAAGCTCCATATAATCAGTGATAAAAAATAAAAATAAATATCATCAGTGTGTTAGGCAACATAAAGCATACCAGTATTGCATGAAGCACAAACTACAAAGTGCCATCACTTCCTCTAATCTTTATATTCTTCTTTATTAAATCATTACTTGTCAAAAACAAGTTTCTTTCTATTACCCAACAAACTAAGCAAGGGATAACCCATGCTCCATGAGGGGAGGATTCATAACATATAAAAGCCATTTGGAGCAAGAGGCACACCTGTTCCTCATCAACAACAAGTAGGCCAAGATTGTTATAGACCACTCGACTACCAAGAAGTGCATGAGTTCCAACAACGATGTCCAGATCCCCATTTTTAATCATTGAAATATACTCCTCTTTCTCTGCTTTGGTCTGCATATTGCAACAGGTTTAGTTCAAAAGAGAATATCATTTAAGAATTATCGCAGGACTCTACCAAGAAAGAGAGACTGAAAAGACATATCTGTATCATCACCCTTCGTCACAACAGCAACTTATGATTTTTAGAAACTAAGAATGTAGCAACCAATATTAGTCGAATCTGCAATGTCTAGTGAATGTAAGCATTAGTTCGATCCGCCAAGATATAAGCCCACTTGTAAGTATAATATGAAATAATTTTAATCATAGTTATAGGTGCAAAAGGACAGAAAGACTATTACTAAACCTAGACACATATTGGTGTTGAACATGGAAACAGTATCAAGGCTGACAAGCCAATATGTCCATGCATTTATATTATAAAATTGAAACATAATTTAATGAAAGAAGTAGAAAGCGTATATTAAGACAATGTACGTAGTATGCGAATGATACCAAAAACAATAAAAGGGTGAGATATTAAGACTATGTATGTAGTATGCGAATGATACCAAAAACAATAAAAGTGTGAGTTTTCTAGGGTTTCGATGAAAGAAGAAAAAAAGAGAAAGAAGAGGAATGACAGGACAAAAGAAGAGAAAAGAGAACAAAGAGAGAATGGGATAGATTTTCTCTAGTCTACAAGACCCATATTTTATTAATAGGTATTTTGGGTATTTGCAACCAAGTCCCTGAACTATAAGAGAAATTACAAAGACACCCCTAACCTCATATGAACTAGAAAATAAGATACTCTTAACACTCCCCCCCCCCCCCCCCCCCCCCCCCAGAAGCATAGAAATTAAAAAAGACCAGGTTGGAACAAATACAATCAGAAGTCGGTTTCACCAATGCTTTGGTGAAGATACAAGTCGATGTTGAGATGACGTATGGAGTGGAGATCTCATGACTGGCTATTTTCTCTCGAATGAAGTGACAATCGACCTCAATGGGTTTGGTCCGCTAATGAAAGACTAAATTTGTAGCAATGTGAATGGCAGCATAATTATCACAACAAAGTTTTGACTGGCTCTGTGAAAGGAAAATCAAATTCATGCTACATATTGCACACCCAATGTGCTCACACGTGGTACGTGCCATAGCACAGTTTTCAGCCTCTGCACCAGACCACAACTATCTACTTCTTACTTTTTCAAGTGACTAAATTGCCACTGACAAAGGTATAGTATCCTATAATGGATCATCTATCTGGAGGAAAACATGCCCAATCTGCATCGATATATCCTTCAATATTCGAGTGAACATTTGCTTTGTATAAGGTACCGCGACCCAATGCACCTTTCAAGTACTTTAGAATTTGTACCACTACATCCATATTGGGACTTCTAGGAGCATGAACTAATTAACTACACTAATATCATACGATACACCGGGACAAGAATGGTCAAATAAATAAGTTTCCCAACAGTTCTTCAATATGCTTCTTGGTCCACAAAAGGGTTGCCCTGATCATTGTGATTGGGATCCATAGGAGTATCAACTGGTTTGGCTTACAACTTACCTGTCTCAGTTAGGAGGTCCAACACATTTACATTGCAATAAATTGATACCTTCGCGGGCTACTTCAATCCCAAGAAAGTACATGAAAGGACCTAAGTCTTTAGTGCAGAAGTGTTTGCACAAGTGATGTTTCAATATCTGAATACCCTTCTCATCACTACCAGTCACTACAATATCATCCCTTGTGAAACTACACAACTAAACTTGTCGAACCAGGTTCGATGAGACTATTTGAGGTCATAGATTGATTTCTTCAATTGACATACTTTCTCTAACTCCCCCAGAGCAATAAACCCTGGAGGCCACTCCATATAAACTATTTCAACCAATTCTCCATCTAGAAATGCATTCTTCACGTCAAGCTGATGCAATTTCCATGGCATATTGACAGCAAGAGAGATAAATAATACAGACAAAATTTAGCCTTACAACTGGTGAAAAGTCTCAGAATAGTCTATACCACAAGCCTATGTGAACCCTTTCCCACCAATCGAGCTTTCAATCTATCTACCAACCCATCTAAATTTTACTTAATTGCATAAAATCATTAGCATACAACAGCTTTCTTCCTAACATGTAACATAGTCTAGTTGGATTTTAGGGTTTGCATCTTATCTTCCATAACTCTCTTCTAACCAAGATGGGATAAAGCTTCCTTATAGGAAGCAGGAAGCGAAAACGAAGACACGGACAAAGCAAACTGCGGAAAACCAAGAGAAGAACGATTATAGGGAACAAAATTAGAAATTGTATATTGTGTACAAGTATGCTCACCCTTCCAAAGAGTAACAAAATCACACTCAGTTTCCTGGTGAACTGTAGATCTCCAGATGTCAAGTCAACTGGTAGAGGGTTCTAAAAGGGCACAACATATGAAGGTTCAGCTCTAGTCTTTTTCCATCGAGTATACATGTGACTGTTAACAACTGGAGAAGAAATAACAGGCTCCAAAGTAGAAGTTGGAACAATAACAGGCTTAATGAATGGCTCCTCAAGTTGACGACCCTCAATAGAGTAATAGGGAGTAGTCTCAAAGAAAGTCACATCAACAAATACAAATTATTTCTGTAAAATATGACTATAACAATGGCAGCCCTTCTAGGTTCTAGAATATCCCACAAACAAATACTTAATAGCACAAATATCAAATTTATCAGTTTCACCCCCAAGTTTTTGAACAAGGCAAAAATACCCACACACTTTAGGAGGTAAAGAAACCATTCAGAATTTGAAAACATATACAAAAGGTGATTTCCCACTAAGAACAAATGAAGACAGTCTGTTAATTAATAACTAGCAATAAGAATAGCATCTCCAAAAAAATTTTGAGTACATTCATCTGAAATAAAAGAGCTCGAGCTACCTCAAGAAATAGACGACTTTTCCTTTCAGCTACCCCATTTGGTTGAGGAGTATGAGTACAAGAAGTTTGGTACAGAATGCCATGAATATCAAGGAATGACTGGAAGTGATGTGAGGTATATTCAGCAACATTGCCAATATGAAGGACTAGAACATGAGCATTATATTGGTTAACAATTTTAGTATGAAAGGATTTAAGCACAACAAATAATTTAGAACGATCTTTAATTGAATATAACCAAGTCATGCGTGAAAAATCATCCACCAACGTAACAAAATAGCGTGTACCAACTGATGCAGGACGCACGTGACGGCCTAAGATCTAGGCCTGAGATTAACAAGGAATCATTAAGAACAATAAGAACATAAATCTCCATGCTAATCACACGCACACACTCAGATTCAAGCAACTAAATTCATTATGTTCAAGGCTTTCACGCACAATCCACAATATTAGACCCGTTGCTTTAAAGGGCGTGGATCTAATGGAAGGTGGAACTTCCAACAAGCTTAGGGTCAACCAATAAAATCCAAATAGATTTTCACTGAGCCTATTCAAGGATTTGAAAGATGGTTTAAGGTTCAATCCATCAAAAGAAACCAGAAAGTTCAAAAGAAACCAGAAAGAAACCAGAAGCGAAGGGAATCAATTTCCAGCAGCTTTTACATTGCCTACTACAAAATCAGACTTGAACCAGTCCCATAAAGGTTCAGTTGGTGTCCAAGGGTTAGGTTTAGGGATGTAACACTGGGGATAAAGGATTAAAGGGCATATGGACGACCAATCAGCAGTATGGGGCTCATGGGTGGCTGAGATTTTATTCCTAGGGGTGGGCAGAAACAGATTTCGGCCTGCAAGTATGGGACTATAAGGGCTGACTGTGGGGTATTTAGGGTTCTAGATGTTGGTGGAAGCAAGATGAAGGGGCAGTAGTGACTATCGGCTGTGGTATTTGGGGCGTAGGGGCTGATGGGTGCAAGAATAAGGACTGTGGTCAGTACCATGAACAGTACCGTGAACAGTAACGTGAATAGTGAAAGAGCAAAAAAAAAGATTCAAGAAGAGGGATAAGAGAAGAATATTCAACTAAAGATCAAAGAAATACCTGAAGAACTTGTGAGAATCTCTCCCTTGGCCTCACGCCAAACCCTCAAAGGGAAATAATGCATAAGAGCATCTTCATCTTCTTCATTCATTCATCAATCTTCATTAACCCCTGAACGAGGGTTCTTACAAAGTACTTAAGGAAGAAAAGAAAACCCTAATCTAATCTCCAACCTTGGATCAAATCAAGGGTTGAGATTTACAAGAGTTTTAAGTGAAATACCAAAAACAACGTAACAACTAATAAGAAATTACAAATCGGCCATCTATTATAAGAGATGTCCCACTTATTTAAAGCCAATATTGACGGCCTTTAAAGGGAATGGGCCTAGGCCCAAGTCCTGATTAGTTGTCCACATCACCAACTAAACTGGAGACTCTAGATGGGCCCCAAACAGTAGAATGTACTAACTCAAAAGGACGCAAACGACAACTCCCGACATGAGGCTTAAAAGTAGCATGATGATGCATACTAAGCTCACATACCTCACACTCTAAAATAAATTGAGGAAGACAAACTAGGAACTAAACTATGCCGATTTATTTAAAGGAGAGTGACCCAAACAATAGTGCCACTAAAGAGGAGAGACATTAGCATTCAAGGCTAATTTTCCAGATGAAGGTGCAGACTCGAAGTAATAGAGACCACCCTTATCATATCTTGCACCTATCATCCTCTTCGTCTTTAGATCCTGAAAACTACAATGGGAGGAATGAAAGGTTACAATATAGTTTACAGACTTGGTAATGTGGCTACTAGACAGAAGATTAAAAGGACATTGAAGTACATAAAAGGAAAGAAGACAGATAATGAAGAACGAGGATGTACAATACCCGATCCATTAATTTTGGATTTGACACCATTAGCAAGTGTAACAAATGAATTAGGAACATCACTTTTAGGCTAACGAACAAATCATGATTACTTGTCATATGATCAGAGGCTTCAAAGTCGATGACCCATGGAGTGGATGAACTGGTGGGAAGACAAAAGGTTACAATTGGCCAATGTGGGTAAAGAAGAGGAAGAAAGATTCTCGATTGCATATTCTTAATTAATTTTTCCAACTCATCTTGAATTTGGGAAAATTGGTCATTGTGTCTTTTGTCTTCAAAGGTAGAAGCCTAATTAGCCCAAGTTGGTTTTCCATGTAGAACACACCAGTGTCATTGGTCAGGCTAAAATGAATACAACTCCGGTTACTACGTTTGCTACCTCGGCCTCCCCTGAATCTCTACCACCTCGACCCCCACGGCCATGACACAACCAAGATGACAATCTCCATGGCCAGATGGGACAACTAAAGCAAATCGGTCCCCTTTAGCAGTAGTGGGGGCAGCAAGTGCAACTCTGCAATCGTGAATATACTTCATTTAAAGAAGGAAGTTCACAATTTTCTAAAATTTGAGATCAAACAGGTTCATATTCGGTCTTCAACCATATAGGAATTTGGCTACCCTATGTTTCCCACATTGTCTCATCCTAGCTTCAAAACTATAATCGGGGGTTGATACACATTCAACTCTTCTCATATACCATGCAACTTTGAGTGATATTCTCCCAATGATTTGTCTCCTTGTTGAAGAAAGAAAGTTTGTTGGAACTGTTCAGAAATATGGGATATGTTTTTTCAGCTAAGCATATGTCCCGTAGAGTATCCCAAATTTCTTTGGTTGTGTGCAAAAATAAGGCATTCATGCTAACATTGGATTCCATGCTATTTCACAACCTAGTGTGGATATGGATGCTGTTTTGAATCCATTCATCATACTTTTTGACATCTATTGGGGTTTTACTTGTGTCAAATAATTTAGTTGTTCTTTTGCCGTTTGGCCCATTGAAGGTAGTCAATACCATTCAATTTAACAAAGGTCATAGACACTCCACAAAAATTTGAGGTAGGAAATAAGTTACTCTTTTATTCCATTTTTTGTTTTAAACCCAATAAAATAAAGTGATCACAGCAACCAAGCAGAAAATACCTCACAAAGAACTTGGGGAATTTCACACCTAACACCACTCGGGAAATCAATAGGCTTCACAAAATAGCACCATACAACACGTTTATGGCCTGCGATTTGTCCAAACATAAACCCTCAACAAATCTAAGGCACCGAACGATTGGCTCCAAAACTCTTAGAAAACTCCCAACACCATATGATCTGTCCTCGTTTGATTTTCCAGCCCATATATAATCAACAACTATGAGAAAACATTCTCTCAACACACTTTACTTGATTTCTAGCAATTAGACCATTAAACTTCAAGAAAAATACGTCATACCCTCTTCGTTTCTTGACATAAAGAGGGGTGCCACATCACTTTGCCATGAAGAACAAAACGTGGGATCGAAATCCCAAAAAACAAAATGGAACACACACCTTAGATCAGAATAGGGTTTGAGAGAATTATACCCATTAGTAGTATCACGGGAATGGTAAACGTGACTAGTAATACGAGAATAGTACCAGTGAAAGAAGACAAAAGAAATAGATTAAATGAAACCCTAGAGATTATTGCTCTGGTACCATATGAGTTTTCTAGGGTTTTCGAGGAAAAAAGAAATAAAGAAAAGAAAGAGGAAAAAGAGAGAACAAAAAAAACAGGAACAAAGAGAGAGTGGGATAGATGTTCTCTAGCTCACACATCCCATATTTCATTAATAGATATTTTGAGTACTTACAACCAAGACCCTAAACTATCACGAAAATTACAAAGACATCCCTAACCTCATATGAACCAGAAAATAAGACATTCTAACAAAAAGGACTAAGATTCCCCTACTAGCAGAACTGTTTGACCAATATTCCTATCTAATACGGCAACTTAATAAATAAAATAGAAATTCCTATTCCACTCAGCCCTTTACAAAATGGAACTATAAAAAATTTCATGGCAACAAATGGAATAGCAGCAACAACATCGAAGGACATCATCTCCATTGAACAAGTAAATAAAGAAAAGTCACTACAAGAATTAAAAAAAACTAGAAAGCCATTGATACCCACATCATCTCAAGTGTTCACTAGTATGCAGTTTCAATAAGTAGTAGTATACAAAGGCCACAAACATGTAACTTATTTATTCTGAGCGTTGATTAACAGAAATAGAATTCAATAAGTGCTCCAAGAACTCGATGTAGTGGTAAAAAAATTTATCCAGAATTATGCATATGCAAGGATTTCATTAACCTTAGATTATCCATATGGTCAATCTAGGATCAAAACTTTTCATACCTGAAACCTGCTCAAAAGTCCAACCTTGATATGAGGATAGTGAGAAAAGCGCTCAGAAATGACATCAAAATGTTGTTTCGCTAAAACAATAGTTGGTGCTAGAACCATAGCTTGTTTCCCTGCTGAGATAACACAAAAGATGGCACGGAGAGCAACTTCAGTTTTACCAAATCCAACATCTCCACAAATCAATCTGTCCATAGGAGTTTCCCTCTCAGTCAGATCCTTCTCAACGTCAAGGAAAGCCTGAAAATAAAAAGTATAACAAGGCATACCATAAGAGGTACATAAAGCATCCAGAGATTTTAATTTGCTGTTCTGTTGTACTTGAAGGCAATCACAGTTTTGAATAACAGATGGAAAACCAATCATTCTAGTTACTTGTCTTAATTAAAAGGAAAAGGCACACAAATAGTCAAAAGGCACATCCCAGGCCCCAATTTTCCCAAGGATCTCAATGAAAAACACAACATACAGGAACGTAGAGAAATAAACCCTATATTCAAAAAAATGCATAAGCAAGATCTTCCTAACCCAATCCCCAGGGTTATCATGAATTATTGTTCTTCCTATGATGTGATGCAAACAAGGGAGGAAACATCCAGCTAAAATCCCACCAAAAGGATAAAATGACCTGTGATAGAATGGATTCCTTGGAATGAATTGACAGGGTAAGAATAGGGGTTCGCATTCTCTCCTTGGAATGAATTGACAGGATAACAATAGGGCTTCACATTCAACACCAAAAGGACAAGGAAAACAATCAGCAAAAGATAATTGTTCCAACAAGAGTTACCAACTTACATAACGTCACCCGTGCCATTCCACATAACATGACATCCCTGCACTAGACTCATCTCTGAAAACACTTTCCGAATCATGCCAAGCTGAAAAGTTCATATAATGCCCCCGGAGTAGTTTCTTTTCTTTTCTTAATCAATGATAGAAATATTCTTAAGGTCGTAGCTAGTAAGAAACTGGGGCATTGGACAAAGTGTCATTGAATGATTGTGGTCCAAAAGACTAATACTGTCTTGCCCGAGTACACAAATAGTTAAACTGCCACATACTTAATTCTCTTTCAGTGAACTTCAGGAGCATCAATAAATATCAAAAAGTTTCAAAAGATGGCCAAAATTATCAACTTTTTAATGAATGAAGTTGAGAATAAATTGAATTGTCAGCATTTTACACTAATTCTATAAATGTATGCTCAATTTTTGAAATTGTTGCTTGCTACTTCTCCCATTTCATTAGGCAAATTTGAATAAGATGCATAACAAAAGGAGGTAGCCCCTATAACTTTTTTATTCATTGCTAGTACCCTTAGCTTTTAAATAAAAAATTTAATATCCGATTGTAACAACTTAGCATAGATGAAAGGGAAAAGAACAAGTGTTAAAGTATAAAAGTAAGAAACTGGGGCATTGGACAAAGTGTCATTGAATGATTGTGGTCCAAAAGACTAATACTGTCTTGCCCGAGTACACAAATAGTTAAACTGCCACATACTTAATTCTCTTTCAGTGAACTTCAGGAGCATCAATAAATATCAAAAAGTTTCAAAAGATGGCCAAAATTATCAACTTTTTAATGAATGAAGTTGAGAATAAATTGAATTGTCAGCATTTTACACTAATTCTATAAATGTATGCTCAATTTTTGAAATTGTTGCTTGCTACTTCTCCCATTTCATTAGGCAAATTTGAATAAGATGCATAACAAAAGGAGGTAGCCCCTATAACTTTTTTATTCATTGCTAGTACCCTTAGCTTTTAAATAAAAAATTTAATATCCGATTGTAACAACTTAGCATAGATGAAAGGGAAAAGAACAAGTGTTAAAGTATAAAAGTAATAGGAACAACAAAGGATACCACTAAAATTCTCCAGAATCAAGGTTCATCGAATCAGGAAAGAAATGGCAGATGAGACCTAGTATCAGCTACCTCCTCAAAGAAGGTAATATCAAGTGTAAAGAAACCTGATCAGGAAGAAGGAAGTGAGCAGAAAGCTCTTACATGCCAAATCAAGGTATACTCTATAAAGAAACTAATTTCCTATAACAGAAGTCTTGTCAATATTAATGTGCTATTATAGTAGGAAACTGTCTTAATCATAAGCGTACTGCATGCAAAGCTCAAAGATGCATGGTAAAACAGGAAACTAAATGTTAGATTGGTAAGAATCATGTCCCTGTTCCATCGCCTGATTTTGGTGTGGTCAGTGGTGTACCCAAATGTACTACAAACAAACTTGTTTAAGCTAGCAAGAAACAAAGTTAAAAACAACATACTGGACTATCAATTGTGAGTCTAATAATACATTTGAACAAACACGGAAATGGGGAAGAAGTAGCACCTGTTTTTGATCTGGAGTGGGCTTATAAGGAAATTGAACAATGAATTCAGCCATAGCGGGAGCTTTTCGATATGGGGGCCTCTTCTGTTTCAGCCTATGTAAATACAGCTCCATCAAATCAACAACCATCTTTTGAATAGCAATCTTCCCTTTTATCCTTCTCCTCTCCCAAACAGTAGTGTCATTTAATTTGCTCAATGTCCGTGGCTTTTTTGTTTCATTTGGACTGGAAATTGAATAAATAAAATTTTGAGTCATGGCAAAAGCAATTAAAGGATCAAATATTAGATAAATGTATCACGATTAGCTCTAAAAGTAAAATTGAGCATATATTACCGATAACAACAGAAACCACGCCTTATGATATATAATGTACTGTGTACATAGAGGTTTCCAGAAACTTTTTTCCAAATTGAAAATGCCCGCAAAGGGTACAGTTACTGAGTTACATTCCATTTGAGTAGCTTGTATGAAAATATCTTTCCAACCAAAGGAAAGAAGTCAAATCCATTCATACAAGGAAGCCAATGATATCTGGCCTAAAAGAGAAAAATCACAATGACCAAAGAGTCAACAGCCCCAGTGTGTGATTAACAGAGGAATCAAAATAAGTTATCATAAGAAGAAGGCCCACATCATCTATGAAGCTCCCTAATGAACAAAACAAATGAGCTGTAGCTACACCAATAAAACTGAAAAATCAAAATATATAGACATCAAAGTAATAATCCAGACCCATCGAAAGTTCCTTGCCCCGTAGATGAAGAGAGGAGCGCAGATATCCCTCCAAAGGCACATTCATCGGGAAGGCAATGAAATAGCCAATCTATTAACTAGAGAAGTGATAGTGATTTGTTGTTGTTCGGAATGCACCAACGGGTATGGTATTTTGTCTTTTTTTTTACTTTTTCTTGTTTCTGTTTTTTCTCCTCTTCGAGGTATCTACTGTCCTTGTTTAATCCATATGGGCACAGAGTTTTGTACAAGCAGCATATGTTAGATCCAATTTTAGCTGATTTTCCACTGCTGGGAGTCCCAAGTATCTTAGATGGGAATTCAAGAGGTGCTGTATAACTTGATAAAGTGGGGGCAGAATCAAGCACTCAAGGAATAGGAATACGAGTATCACTAAGAACTTAAAACTGAGGTTAAAAGGGCCTTGAAAAAAACTCACAGATTGTAGCGGTAGAGCATTCGAGACGCTTGCTTAACAGAAAGCTTCGCCATTCCATCCGCATACTCTATAAATACATACTCAATCGGCTTTGAAGAATCCTTGGGAACATCGTATTTAATACTGACAAATCGCCCAATCCCCACCTTCTTGTGCACAACATAATCTCCCGAACGAAGCGTATAAGGGTCAACTTTGTAACTGAACCCTTCAGTTTTTCCTTCCCTGTCTCCCTTCAATTTCTGCAAACCCCTCTGTTGCTGCTCCTTCACCAACTGAATATATTTCTCTGCTTCCTCCGAATCCATGACATTTCTCGAAGCCTCTCTCTTGCCGTGATCACGACGAATCCTCTCATTCAATGTCGATATCGCGTCTGGCTCGGATTCAATCTTCTCTTTCCTCTGCGTCACTTTCGCAGCTCCGGAGATGGAAAGACCTTCGGTGTAAACAACATTGGTGCGTAGAGAGATTCGTTTCTTTCTGTTCTCGCACGGACACTTTACTGTGAAGAATCTCAAAACCCTAGGAGACGAGCTAAGTTTGAAGAAGAGCGAAAGTGAAGTCTCGTGTTCAGGCACTGAGATTGGGAGTACAGAAGCCTTAGCTGCGGCCATTGATGAAGTTTAGCGAGCTTAGATGGATGTGGAAATGAGAGAAATTGTGGATGCAGAATAGAGTTCGGCCATTAAAGACTGGTTTTTGGGGCTCTGTGATAGAGAGGGAACGAAAAGGGTTTTGAAGGGTTTTTGGGATATCAGACAATATCTGTGGAGTTTTCAGATAGGAGATATGTCGCGGGAATGATAGTCAAGAGTTTGGAAGGGCTACCGACGGACGGTTGTGGTGGTCCTTAGATGAGTAAAACTTCTGTCACAGTGTTGTACAGAAGCTTCTCTCACAACGCAAAATACGAGACACGTGGCATACTATTAGTGGACTCCGACCGTATGGATGTTTTGACTAGTCCCTTGATGGATCTATAATCCAAAAAATCAGCCTGATTAGTGATTTAAAACCTTTGGATCTTTGCACCCAAATAACGCTCAATAATTCTCAAATCCCTACCGTTACAATCAACCCATGAAAATAACTTCAATCGAATCACTCGGAAAACACTGATCAGGCTGATTTTTGGTTTACAGGTCACCAAAGGGACTGGCCAAACATCCATACGGTCAAAATCTACTGAAAGTGTACCACGTAGCTCGTATTTTGCGTTGTGATAGAAGTATCTGTCGCAACACCATGACAGAAGTTTTACTCTTTAGATTTAAGCGGGTAACTGATGGGGGTGGCACGTGCAAACTTCACAATTTTTTCTAACGAATTTTAGATATACCAGTGTGATTTACAACCTTTGGATCTTGCACCCAAGTAATGCTCAAATTCCTAAGGTTAAAATCAACCCATGAAAATAACTTCAATAAAATGCTTAGAAATCACTAAGAGCATCTCCAACAGCTACCTATTGTTCCTCGCCAAGCCAAAAACCCTCAAAAACATTCTCCAGCAGCCTCGCTAACCCCTTAGCTATCTGGAGGGACTAGCTAAAAACACTCCATACCTCGCCAACATTGGCGAGGTCACTCTCTCGCCAAATCCCTCCACCATTGCAAACCTGACTATTTTACCCTTTTGCATTTTCCTCTGTTTTAGTTGAGATTTTCATGCTGTAATCGCCTTTTCACTCCTCTCAAAATGCTAATCTCGCCCTCACTAGTTGAAACCCCAAAACCCTAACCCAAGGCACCTCCAGTCATGGAGATCTCTCCAATCAGTTCGTAGGAAACGTCAAAGATCTCAATGACGACGAAGATGAAGCCGGAGCAGCCATGCAGAGGTTGTCGATTGCTCGGGTTTTGACGGTGATTTCGCATAAACAGAAAGCGGCTTTGAGGGTAGGGTTAAGGCTGCAACTTGGGCAGGCTCAACTCGAGCCTGACGGGTTGAACCCGACATTAGGGTTGGGTTGGGCTTGGGCTGAATTTTTGATAACCTGATCAAATGGGTTGGGTTAAGGTTGAGGCTTGGCCCAACCCGAGCCCGACATACAGACTATATATATATATATTAGTTTTAGGTAAGGATCATGGGACAACAATTTCATACACACATTTTTGACAACAATTTTGATGTACCCATGTGGAAGATGAATCAATAACTGATTTTTGGTGAGGATGATCTCCTCATCATATAGATCACCCTTACAAAAAATCAGCTTATTCTGAATTTTCTAACCCCATCAAATGTTGTTTTCAAGTTAACGATAAAAATAAACAGTCCTAATTCTTCAACTTGTAAACCAGTCTATGAATATCAGATTGATTTGAATTTTTGTGAGGATAATCTCCTCACTATAAAGATCATCCTTGCCAAAAATCATCTCATTCCAATTCTTTTAATTTACAAATTGGCCGATGCCAATTTTTGTTGTAAAAAATGTTGTATGAAATTGTTGTCCCCTAATGCAGCATCCCATGGATATTTGTCCTTATTACCAAATGTCATTGAAACTATATTTTGGTATTTTATGTGATCGGTTGATAGTGAAAATATTGTGTTTTTTTCTAATAATTATATTTTTGTTATTTCTTCAGTGACTTTTATCATGCATATGAGTTAATGAACTTTTCCGTTATTATGAAAATATCATGTTTTCTTTTACAAGCTTTGGAAATGAAGTTATGCTATTATTTAATGGTTAGCACAACGGTTATTGTATTAACCGATAAATTTTTTTAATACGAAAAAATTCAATAATATTTTAAACCAATAAAAAAATTAAGAAATTGACTAACCCGACCCAACCCGCCCGAGTTGCAGCCCGGGTCCATTTATAGGGAGATTTTTTGGTTTTCTCCTTGCCTAACTACCATTCCAAGGGTGATTTTTGAAAATTCTTTTCATTAAATCTAAGTTAGTGCAGACAGCTTTTTTCATTTACTTTTTGATGTGAACAATCTGAATGGGCATTTGAGTTTGAGTTTAACTCGGCCCAATTCCTCTGAACTTGTTTTCCCTCTATTTTTGCCCCCCAAAAAATTGAACAACAGAGATAAGTGTTGTTCTTGTTGTTGCAAACAGTGAGGATGTTTTTTTTTTAGTTTTATTTTTTTTTTCTGGTTGTTAAGTGTTGTTCTTGCTGTCCCAAGGATTTCAAAGTTTGAAACCCCCTCTCTAAAGGCCACGTAGAACACTCTTTCGGGTCAACTAATCCCTTGGATGTTCGTCTCGTCCCTTGGTGGACCTACACACAAAAAATCAACTTTATTGGTGATTTCTAGCAGTTAGCTCTGAGTAGGTGAAAAAAAAAACATCTCAAATCCAATGGTTAGAAATCACCCACCATTGAAATGCTTAATCCAACGACTAAAAATCACTGATCAAATTGATTTTTGGTGTGGTACATGGCATATAGTTCAGTCCGATTTTTTTTTAATGGATTAATGATGGACCATTAGAGCTTTTAAGAATGTTGCTTTTTCTGCATAAATCACGAAGAAATTAAACAATTGCAGCGTGGAGAAGATGGTGACGAAGGGTAGGGTATTTTGGTCATTTTATTAGAGTTTTTAGCTTTTTTGAAGAAGCTGATAGAGTTAACACTTTTTTGTTAAAACTTTCATGGGCAAAAGGGGCTGACTGTTAGCCAAACTTGCAAATAACTATGGATAGCTGTTGGAGATGTTCTAATCAGGCTGCTTTTTGGTTTGCAGATCCTCCAGGGACTGACAAAACATCCATACGGTCAGCACCCTCTAATAATATGCCACGTGGCTCGTATTGTGGGTCGTGAGTCTTGTAACCGAAGTTTTATACTCGAATCCGGACTCTCCCATCAAAATTGCTCTTCAGCGGTCACTTTTTCTCACTTGTGTATGTAGGAGTTGGAGTTGAACCTGACCGTTATTTTTGCAGGTGAAATCCGTTCCCTTTGAACCCTATAAAACCAAGGTCAAAACCCACCATTTTCCCTTGCCATCTTCTCTCTATTTTGATGCGCCTCTGTTTTCCCACTCATAACTCTCCAAATCCTGAAACCCTCCTTTCAATTCTTATCAACGGCTCGAACCGGAAATGGATCACTCGCCACTATCACCGCTTCTCCGTCTCACTTTTAGAGAAACCCATCAACGCCAACCAATTCAATCAAATTCTGTCTCACGCCATCACCACCGGCCTCTTCGCAGACCCCTTTATATCAAGCAAGCTCATCCTCTCTCTCTCACCCTCCTCTGATATCTGCTTCACTCGCACTCTCTTCTCCCAAATAAAAAATCCTAACCAATTCGCCTGGAATTTAATGCTCAGAGCCTACTGTCACAGTTCTTCGCCTAAAGAATCGATCTCTCTCTACAATCTGATGCGACAAAATGGTGTTTCACCTGATAATTACACATTCCCCTTTGTTCTCAAAGCTTGCGGTCGACTCTCTTTTCCTGAAAAAGGCGAAGAACTTCATTCCGCGAGTCTGAAATTAGGGTTTGAATTTGATGTCTTCGTGCAAAATTCTCTTATTTCTATGTATTCCATGTCTGGTATGGTTGAAACTGCGCGTAGGGTTTTTGATTTGGTTCCGGTTTCGGTCCGAGACGTGGTGTCTTGGAATAGTATGATCTCTGGGTATTTGCAGAGGGATTTTTGTGGGGAAGCGATGGAGGTGTTCGGGGATATGTGGGGGAGGAATTCTGTAAGGCCGAATGAGGTCACTGTGGTGAGTTTTCTAACTGCTTGTGGAAGGATCAGAAATCTTGATTTTGGTAAGAAGATGCATGGATTTGTCGTGGGAAGTGGGCTTGTTTTAGATGTCTTTTTGGGCTCGTCGTTAATTGATATGTACGGAAAATGCGGACGCACAGAGGATGCTCGACAGGTGTTTGATAGCATGCTTGAGAGGAATGTGGTATGTTGGACTTCTATGATTGCCGGCTATGCCCAGCCTGGCTTGTTTAAGGAAGCAATCGGGCTGTTTAGGGAGATGCAGGTTGCGGGTGTGAACGCTGATGAAGCTACGGTGGCTTGTGTTGTTTCTGCTTGTGGGAACTTGGGTGCGTTGGACCAGGGGAGGTGGGTCCATGCTTACTGTGACAGAAACGGGATTGAAATGAATCTTACCGTGAAGAATGCTCTGATCGATATGTATTCAAAGTGTGGAGAAATTGATAAGGCTCTTGAGATTTTCCAAGAATTAGTTCAACGAGACGTGTTCTCGTGGACTGTGATGATTTCTGGGCTTGCCATGAATGGGAAGTCTGATACAGCGTTGGACTTGTTTTTGCAGATGGAATTGTCAAGTGAGGTTAGACCAAACGAGGTCACGTTTCTTGGGGTATTATCTGCTTGTAGTCATGGTGGATTGGTGGATAAGGGGTTTTACTACTTCTACTCTATGAGCAAAACCTATAACCTCACACCTCACATTGAGCACTACGGCTGTATGGTTGATCTTCTCGGACGTGCCAACCTTTTGATTGACGCCGAGAAGTTTGTCAGGCAAATGCCTATTGAACCTGATGCGGTTATTTGGCGTTCCTTGCTCTTTGCTTCTAGAACTAATGAGAACATAGAACTGGCAGAATTTGCGGCAGAACGGATTCTGGAGTTGGAGCCGAGAAAGTGTGGGGTCCATGTTCTGTTGTCAAATATTTATGCTGCAGCCTCAAGGTGGAGTGATGTGAAGAGGGTAAGGAAAGGTATGGACGTTGGTGGGATTCGGAAGCAGCCAGGTTGCTCTTTTGTTGAAATAAATGGTTTCATTCACGAATTCTTCGTTGCTGATAATTCACACCCTCAAACAAAAATAATATATGAGGCAGTTTTAGGGATGAATCAACTTTTACGATTCGAAGGATATGAGCTGGATACTTCAAATTTTTTTGACAATGTGAAGGAAGGAGATTAGTTAGACTGAATCATGAATGAACCTTGTTCTGTCATCAGTGCATGAAATTTGCTTGATGCTGAACTTTCAGTGTTTTGATGCAGAGGAAGGAGATTAGTTAGACTGAATCATGAATGAACCTTGTTCTGTCATCAGTGCATGAAATTTGCTTGATGCTGAACTTTCAGTGTTTTGTTGCAGCAGCATTAGTCATATCTTACTTTAGCAGATTGAATTTGTTACTGCAGATGGCTCTCACTTCCAAACAAACTTCGACGACGATTTCGACAGACCCCTTTGTCAGCCGGATTTCACTTTTTGGGGGATGAAAAATTTTCTTGTTGGCCATTCATTCATTATTTTTGCTTTTAAACAAACTCACAAGAGATAAAGGATCTTGTTCAGAAGCTTCTTTTGAAATCGATTGTTGTAGGAAGTAAAGCCTGACTTAGAGGTCTCTGGTTTGAGTCATTGATGCAGGAATTTGACACTAATGGAGAAGAAAGCAAGAATCAAAAAGCAAAGGTTCCAATGATTTCTCTTTATTATCGAGACAGATCTTTAGCATAATTTTTATAATTTTCCTTTAAACATAAACCGTAACCCTTTGTCAAATTCCATTCTTACACCCTAATTTCCTTCCGAGCACTTGTGGAGGGATGGATTGAGAAAAATTATATAGTTTACTGATGTGAGCCAGATCTGGAATAAGTTTTTATAGGAAGAGAATATGCCATTCGAAGGGAGTCAGAGAGTGGTAGAAGGTTGCTACTCTTAAAATATAGTGTATATTACAACAAGGACAGCTCTAGTAGCAAGGTTGGCTGTTATAAGACTTCTCTTGGATGTTACTGCTGCAAAAGGATGGCCACTTCTCCAAATAGAAAGAATGCCTTTCTGCTAGGTGATCTAAAAGAATAAGTGTACGTGGAATTACTTTCTGGAAACAGTCAACTATACCAACAAGGTGAATAAAGAAGGCTTTGCAGGTTCTATGATCACCAAAACATGATTCAAAAAGTTCAATTGAGCTATTCATAACTGAGAATTTAGAAGGAGCACTGAAGATTATTGTCGTATGAAACTTTTATTGTATAAATCTATATTGATGATCTTTATATCTCATAAAGTGTAGAAATGTTGTGAATTGGAAAAATGAGCTAAAAAAATTGTTGATATGGAGGATCTTGGGATGCTTAAGCTATTCTGTGACATTGAGGTTGCTTGAACCAACAAGTAGACATTTCCGTACCTCGGTAAAGTTATAATATCAAACCCTTAAAGTTAGAGATGATGGATTTCGATGGAGTAGAGTCTTGCGAAGTCGAATATTAAGCTCAAAGCTGGTGCACTAAAGCTATCGAAGGTTGATTGGAAGTTTATCTACCCGACTATCTCGTGACCATTTTTTTTTTTTTTTGATTGGTAAAGAATATTATATTAAAAGGAGGGCTTAGGAGGCCCAAAAAACTATACAACAGAAACTCAAAAGATAAAAAGCCCAAAGAGAGATACAACTATAACCCTACAGCCCAAAGGAGATCACGATTAAGAAATCAAACGATCCCACCGAAAAACAAATTCTTCAAATCTGAAAAGCTTAAGCGCGGGGATGGCAAAAGCCCAATAATAAAGAGTGGCCTTAATGTTCATAAAAATCTCCTCAATATTGGCCTCCTTATCTTCAAATGTCTGTCGGTTCCTCTCCTTCCATAACTCCCAGTAGATAGCAAAAGGGGTGATCCTCCAAATTTGAAAAGGCCTTAGAGCTCCATCCGATGAAGATATCAAAAGCCGAAAAAATGAAGACCCAGGAAACCCCAAAAAGCTGAAGGAATCGCTCCCAAATCTCCTTGGACATGCAACAATGGATGAGTATATGATTAGTGGTCTCCTCTTTTTGACGACATAGGATGCATCGACTAGGGATTTGAAAGCCGCGTTTTCTAAGATTCTCCACTGAAAGAATCTTGTCGAGCATAGCATACCAAGAGAAGAAGGTAACTTTGGACGGAATGGGAGTGTTCCACAATCACTTGGCCCCTCTAAGAAGGGCCAAGAAGAGTGTAATAGAGAGATTTGACCAAGAATCTCCCCTTGGGATCGTGGTTCCACCACCTCCTATGTCCTATCCTCTACTCCGTCAACTAACTGAACCCCTTCCAAATGATTTAATAAAGAAACCACGATATCCACCTCCCAATCGTTGATTCTCCTTCTAATGCAGGGGCATTTTCACACCGGGCTCGAGTGGGGCAGCCTGCGTATATGGGGCACACTCGGGGTGGGATGGCCCGTGTGAAATGGGACCCACGAAGGAGGGTTCGACCGAGGGCCTGGATCATGGGCTATGAGATAAAGGAATTTAATCTCAAGCTACCAACAGTCACGGCTTTTGGGGAGTATTGGTTAAATGTTCTGCATCAAAGTGGTATCAAAGCGGGAGGTCTCGTGTTCGAGACTCCTCACCGAGGGTGATTAATGCGGGGGCGTTTTCACACCGGGCTCGAGTGGGGCAGCCTGTGTATATGGGGCACACTCGGGGTGGGATGGCCCGTGTGAAATGGGACCTACGAAGCAGGGTTCGACCGAGGGCCTGGATCATGGGCTATGAGATAAAGGAATTTAATCTCAAGCTACCAACAGTCGCGGCTTTTGGGGAGTATTGGTTAAATGTCCTGCATCACCTTCTAAGCCCAAGATCCCAAGAGATAATTCCATTCCCTGTGGAAGCAACATCACAAATTATTCTGTACTGTTATCTTAGAAGGCCTTTGTGAACGGTGCTGAGAGTCGGAGGATTCTCCAATTTCTTAAGCTTTCTTTAAGAGGAGGTTTTATCTGTTCCTCCTTGCCTTGGTGCTTGCTGGTTTGGTTCATAACTACTGGGCTTAGCGACCAAATGATGAAACTCTACGGCTGGACACCACATGTTTCTTGGATTACCTGTCTCCAAATCCAGTTTTGAGGCCAAATTCCATATAATAGCTTCAGCTTCTTGTGAAATAGATAATCTCACAGCTTTACTGACTAATTTTCTCTAGATGGAAGGCTCTTATGATACACTATGTAACCATTAGTGCAAACCACCAGGAGTCAAACCATAGATGTATTAGCCAAAGTAGTTGGCTCAAACAGATAAAATATTGTTGCTAGCAGTTTGTCCATTTGTTCTTTCTACTATTTAGCTTAAACAGGAGATGTTTGGAATTGTTTCTGGAAGGGGTTTCTGGTCTATTGTTGTAGTTTAGTACTAAACTGATGTTTCTATACTGAAGGAGGGTAGTACTGAATAGCATGATTCCACGTATGTTTCTGTATATTTGTATTTTTGATAACATTTTAAGGAGTCTCCGCTTGCAGTGCTCACTTTCTTTTTCTTCCAACTTGGTTGGTTGGTCGTATCAGTGTTTAAAAGGGTGTGGGAGGTGTACACCTGGAGGCATGCCTCAAGGCGTGCCCCAAACATGGTTACGCGTATCGGACGATAACTGACGTTTCGCCCGAACGCATCAATATCATCCGAGGCCAAGGCAAAATACCCATGTGAATTGGGAATCACATAGTTTCATCATAGTTCCACTGATTTCGGTTGGTATCGTCAAAAAAAAAAATTTAGAACTATCAATCATATCATCCAATTCTACCAACCAGTCGTGTTTTAACGGTGAAAAACCCACTGCCAAACCTCATTTTTGGCTTCATATCTCCTCCATACTTGCTCAAATGCATCTGAAACTCTCCAACCTGCCCAAAACAAAAACCTTTGCTAGAACTAACAACAAACAAGAAGGAAGACAACGAATCAAAGAGCCCTAACCAATTGGACCACAGTTGTTCATTGCAATAATTATGTTTATCAAAAATGTTCTTGGTACAAAAAGTTAATTAACATATGTTTATATTAAACCGAGTGTGTAGAGCTGGGACTTGGAATGCAAATTTACAAGACAGATTGTGGATTAGCTTGAAGGCGTAAGTCACTATTCTTGGGTATATATCAAAGATAAGATGTGGATTTTTACAAACTTTAATATATTCATATGCTTCTTATTTTTATGAATTTCCTGATTTTTTTTTGCATGCATTTCAGTACATTTCATCTGTATCTCAATGGTGTGTGAGTTTGATTCATGGCCCCAAAAGGCGTATGCCCAATAATGCACATGCCTCCAAAGGTGAGGTGCACGTGAGGCGTACGCCTGATGTGTTGAGACGTGCCTCGATGATACGTCTTAGTCATATATCAATATAGAAGTTAGGTCATTTCTAGTGGTCAATATGTGCAATGCTTCATACCCCAATTACCCAACAAATACAGATTGGATGGTTGTGGTTCGTGGGGTTGTGGTATGGATAGTCGCTGGTGGGAGTAGAGAGATTGCATTGGTGGATGATAATTTCAGCTAAATAGCATTCTTTTCTGTCAATACTCAGTAATAGCATTTTTCAGGAGAAAGGGAAAGAATCTTTTACTGCTAAAGCTGCAGTTTAGTTCCAAATATTGTATTATTTGGGTATTTCTATTGATGAATTTAGTTTCCATGAAAGTGCTTTGGCCTGCAACAGCTAACCATAATTCCGTTGCGTGTCATTCATTGAGCAAGCAAGGGAATGTCAAGATTACATTTCTTTTTTCAGATGATCAGTTACCATACAGTTTACGAGGACATCAACTAGAGGATCAATGTCTCCTGACAAAGAGAGGTAATCATTCTGAGTCCATGTTTTTCTTCCTTATTATTTTATCATTCAAGTGTACAGTACAGACAAGATTCTGGAGCCATAGGTGGATTGTCTCATTTTATATCTCGTATGTCATTCCAACCCGGAGCAGCTTGGCTTGTGGAATCGACATTATTTTCTCTCCTTGCCTGAAGTTACTCCTTAGGAAATTGTAGACATAGTTGACGACTATCTGCTTGAATAAGGAAGATTTCTGCTCTGCCAACACATTTGTTTCTCCCAAGAGATACACTACTCCCTTATCCATTGCTTTCTGAATGAACTGCATTTCTTCTTCTGCTCCCTGGATGGGCCCGCTGATGATTCGGCTAGAAGAATTTGTTAATCGAGTGGCAGGAACCAGATGGATAGATCCGGATGAATCACGAGGTGGGTTAGGCTGTTGTATGGATTCCCCGTTGTGCACTCTGGATGACCCTGATCCCCATACTTTTCCATCTTTCTCTAATAGACTGGAATGTGAGAGGCCCTCTGCCTCAAGCTGGGGGTCTGTTGTTTGTTCAGTGGTCCCACCATCATGGATGAAGTGTTCATGGCGGACATGTTCTTTCAAGTGTTCGACTAGCTGGTGCTCGAACTCCTCAGGCCCACTGATGACATCATTATATCCATAACGCACGACACAGCGGAACATTCGATAGTCTCTTGGTTTAATCTGTCGGAAGAGAAAGCGTTCCTCCATTGCCACTTTACTGATTGGAATAGACTTTATCGAAACGAACACTAGGACCGAATGGATGGATGGTATGTTAGCAATGAAGTGGGGAAATATCGGTGGGATGCCTTGTACGAGCTCAGAATACAGAAGCCCAATTCCAGGAACCCTATTTATATCTGGGTTCATGGCCAAATCTCTTATGAAATCGTAAGAAACCTTGTTTCTAAGTTCAAACATGTATCTTTTTTTGTGAACATAATGCCATATGCCCATTATTGTCATCAGGACAAGTGAAAATGCCAGTGGAAGGTATCCACCTTGTGTGAATTTATATAGGACTGAGGATAGATATATGAGCTCTATAGTACTAAACACCACAAAGAATAGTGCTATCCACCAAATGCTCGTCTTCCATATCACAAGCATTATGAGCGTCACCATAAACGTTGTGATTACCATCACAGCAACCACTGCAATGCCTGCACCAAAATTGTAGGTGTCATCCTTCAGATATTTCATTAGAAAGGAATATAAAACTGGCTGAAGGTCTATTTAACACGAGACTTTTTTTTCCCAATATATAGCCATGTCAGATGTGCGTGTTGGACGCTCATCGACAAAGTCAGTTGGCAAACAAGACATGATTATTGATATCTTTCATGCATTTTTACTTATGTGAACAATGTTTTGTAATAATCCTTCCAGATTATTGTTGCTCTGTCTGACACTTCATGTGTCCTATTCTACTCTTTCAAAAGGTTTCTTAATTTTTCATAGTTTGAGTGTCCAATACCCTGTATCCATGCCCTGTTAGTAAACATGCTTTCTTAGGTCAGCTAGAATCATGAGCTTACCATATGCATTGCCGATTTTTTCGGTAGTCCGGAAGGCAATTGTGACTATAACACAGGCAATCATGAGCATGTAGTTAATTTCTGGAATGTAAACCTGTCCTTCATACTTAGCGGAAGTGTGAACCACCTTAACCCTTGGGAAACAGCCTAGACTTAGGGACTGGGATATGATTGCAAATGCTCCAGATATCATAGCTTGGCTGGCAATAATGGCAGCAAGAACAGCAATGATGAATGTTGGCCAGTATAACGGATCTGCAATCCAGTTAAGATATTTGCAAAATGAAATCATAGCTTACTTCAAGTGAGTCAAAACATGAAGTTTTAGAGTTGGGGTTATCCATATGGCTTGACTTGACTTACCTGGAATTGATTCATAGAAAGTATCTGCCACATGTTCAGGGAATCTGGTAAGGTATGCAGCTTGCCCAACATAGGCACATATCAATGCAGGGAACACAATTCCAGAGAAACTAATCTGCAATTCCATGGTAAAACAACTACATTTATTGATTTGGAACGTGAATATGTAACAATTTTCAAAATTTTGGTCTCAAATAGGAAATCTGGCTTCCATTTTTCAAGTTTTGACTTGACTGATTCAACAAAGAACTTGCCCTTTTTATCAGCAAAAATCTGGGATTCGAATTAATACTCAGATCCAGACCCAACCGGGGAGACCTCAGTGAGTTCCAAGACAATCGGTAAAGTTTTTGAAAATTGATCAGGAATGTTTGCTTTACATACTTGAACTGCTAGGACAGAGAAGTGACCGAGATCCGCAAACATCGCTTCAGTGCCTGTTTCATATAGTTATGGTTGGTGAAATAGCTGTAACAAAAATGAAAGAATAAAAGGCATCCTTCTAAACAGTTTTACTCACCAGTAATGCAGAGCACAATCCCACCAAGAGATATCCATGCTTGCTTACCATTTCTTTGGAAGTAATTTATCAGGTATTTTGGATTGAAAGCACGTAAAACACCCACATCATACTTGAAAAAGTTGTAGATACCAATGCCACTGATGAAAGAAAACCACAAGAAGATGATTGGGGCAAATGAGTAGCCAACTTTATCTGTGCCGAACCGTTGAACAGAGAAGATCAAGATCAAGATCGCTACGGAGATTCCGACAATGGCATCTGTAGAATCAACATTGGAAAAATAGTTGAGTCAAGTATGGGCTTCAAAGTCTGCCTCGTCCAGGTAATGAAAGGAATCCTTGGAGTAGATTCAATCCATCCTCAATCTGATTTCTACTTGAACAAATGATATTATATATTACACTATAAAATGTACAATATCAAAACATAATTTACGGTATCTCGATCGATTTGGTCAGGACCAAACTAATGCTGAAAACAACCTTAACCTGGATCCAAATATAATTGCACACACACACACACACAACAACAACAACAACAACAACAACAAAAAAGCTTTTATTTTTAGTGCAAAAGACTACCTTGATTGAGGGAGCTAGCTGACTGCTTGATTCCACTAACTGCAGAAAGCACTGCAACACAAACAATTTCATTGGTTTCATTTTCTGGTTAAATACCCACACAACCAGACAAACTAACTTGAATTAGATTCAGAAACTTTTTCTGCTTCCAGAGTTCAACTCAACTGGGTTATCAGAAACTCAAATTTGGCAAAGTCAATCAGCTACTGGGCTAATTATTCATTAGATTGGAATTTGGAGTCGTTATTTGAGGCCACTGAGTCAACTCTGTCATGTTAATCAGTCAATTAACGAGTTTAATTTTTCTCTTGGTTGTTTAATCTTAAGATTGGTGAAGGACATGCTGTAACTGTTATTGTCTCAGCAGGTCAAGAAGTTTTATCCCACTCACCTGAGATGCATGGAGTCAGAACCCCATCTCCAATCACCATGGAAGTCCCTAAGATTGTGACAAGGAAGAGCAAAATTTGAGCCACTCTACTTTTCTCCAGCTCTTCTTTTATCTTTTGAGCCCTCTTCAACTGGTTCGATGGTGTGTCAAGTCTGTAATTGGATAGTTCCCTGTCCTCTGCCTGGTGATTCGGAATTAAGCTCACCTTTGCGTAACGGCATATCAAGGAATAAAGCGCGAATGTACCCCCTACAGTAGTACTGGTTGTCAACATGGATAGATATAAAATTGTTTGAAAGGAACACACTATTGTCATTTGTTGGTCTGGGAAAGATTTGAAAAGTTGAGCTGGTAATTACTAAAACAAGAAGTCAACTACTATGCATTGTTCTTCGAGTAGCAGAAAAGGATTCGAGTCGCTGATGGATCATCATGCAAGTCTTTTCAGGAAAACTGGTCATTTTGTGACTTGTAGCTGATCATCCATAGCGAAAAACAAGATGGACCCTATGCAGGTAAATTCCATGAAGTTGTTGATTCCATCTTTTCTTCTCTGACTAAAAGGATTCCCCCTCATTATTCCATGATTGCTTCCTTTCTGCCTCTTTATATGTTCCAACCCCAGAATGATTTGATGAAAGAAAATTCTCAGAATTAAGGTAGGTAGTAGCTGGAAGAATGAACTCACCATCACCATTATCGTTGGCCAACAGAACAACAAAGATATATTTTATCATGGGTACAAGCACTATGGTATAAATAATGAGAGACAAGACACCCAGTATGTCATTTGTGTCGTTGATCCCATTTGTGAAAGTGCTTGCATAGACATAAAGTGGAGATGTCCCTATGTCCCCATAAATCACTCCAATGCACTGGAATGCCAAAGTCAACGTCGTTCTCCAGTCCACCTGGTTCATACGATATCGAAATGTTGAAGAAAAAAAAACTTGAAGAACATGGATAATATGGAAAATATCTCTTAGTAATCTGGTGAAAATCAGCTCATGTAGAAAAAGTATCACTGTGATGGATGATCAGTTCATTTTTTATAAAAACTTTTGATAACCACAATAACTTTGAATGAGAAGTCAGGAAGTTTGCATACTGTAAGGTTGGTTCTTGCTATTTTCTAAAGTAAAGGGATATATTTTTCATTGGAGGATGTTGGTCAGATTTGTAAAGAAAAATGAGTCTTGAAGAATGAAGGAACTTCTCTAGTTCACCTAGGAGACGTACCCCCTTGAGCTCCTCCAAAATGAAAAGGTAGTTTCTTGGGTTAATTTGTACAAAGTAGGAGCAAACATTTTGAAAAAGCTGCCTTTTTTTTCTCTAGATAACAGAAGCTACCTTATGTTTCTTTATAAGGTCAGGGATGTTTTAGTATTGCCATAACTCTATATAATTCTAATGAAACCATAGCTAAGCTCTGACCTTTGCAGTGTGGCTCTGTACATTTGAAACTATTCCAGCCTCCAGGTTGAGTGAGTCTACACGGCGAAGCTTCGCCCATGAGAGCTTCCGTTCTTTCAGAATATTTTCCGGTTCTGTCGTCTCTACTCCTTCAACTTCATCTGTTTCATGTTTCTGAACAGGATCTGCCATTCTTGAATTATGCTTCTAGCTGTATTGACCTTCTTCTTTCCTGCCTTCACTTTATAGGCACAAAAATCTAATCAATACTGGTTTATACAATATAGAAATCTAACCAAGTTTTAGATGAAATGTAGACATGTCGGTTCCTAAGGTTTCGGTATAATAATCTAGTTATTGTCTAAGCTCTATACGATGGAGACATGTCGGCTGCTAAGGTTTTGGTGTAATTATCTTGTTTATACAATATAACAATTATGCATGCATACATATATGAGCGTCTTTGGGAGCATAACCATGTATACATATATGTTCACAAATGTACGTGTTCAAGTGTATGCATCTATTTACATATAAATGTAGATACATCGGTATGACTTCACTTTTGACAACTAGCGCTAATCTTGCGTCTCCACTTGACAATTACCACTGAGAACCCCTGTTTTATACAGTGTTAATAGGGGTACGTCATGCGTTTTTGTATGGCATGTAGTTGGATATGTGCATGTGCATACATGAATATATGCATCTGTTATATGGGTATCTATGAATGTACGCATACATGCATACATGAATATATGGATTATGAATGTACACATACATGCATCTGTTTCCCAACCTCTCAGGAATACCGAACATTTCCTCTGTTATTAATTCAATTTTTTTTTTGCATTATTGTTTAAAAAACAGAGCATTTTCTTGCTATTTGCTTATGATATTGAATTTCTTATTTGTTTAATCTCTTGCTTGCTTTATTGGCATTTGTTTCTGTCACTTGACAGAATCAGATACATAAACACGATCTCGAACGCTAAATATAAGGCTTCCATAAACAGAGGAGAATGTGATGGGGCTGACAAAAGCGGTGAGCACGCGTGGTATCATGGTCGCGACTTGAACACGATTTCAAGTAGTTACTGATTGACTTATTATATTGCAATTATTCTTAATATCATAGTATTAAGCTGACCACATATTACTAAAAACAAATACTACTTGTACTTGAGAATCAATAATTGAATTGTATATTGCTATCAGAAAGAGTTGAAATCTGCACTCTGCAGTACTAAAGAAATACAAGATTTAGTGCTTTTTGTTTGGACATGGAAATCCATGTTACCAAATTGCTGACTTAAGAATATTTATTTCTTATATGCTAAAGTTTTTTGACTTTTGGGTTGTGACAGGTAGTCGCTATTAGTAAGAATAAGGGCGTGTTTGGATCGCCATTTTTAGACTTGAAAAAGTCTTTTTTTTTTTTTTCAAAATAATATATTGTTTCGATGACCATTTTTTTAAAAGTATTTATTCCATAAAAATATATTTTTAAGCCAAAAAGTCTTTAAAAAAAAAAAAAAAAAACTGAAAGCTATTTTTCAAGTAATTGATACATAATTGCCAAAAATGAAATCAGGAGCATAATTAGGTTGTACGGATAATTCCATTCGGCTTATTAGGATTAAATTATAATAAGGAAAACTAATTTTGTTTAACAGGCCAAAAAGAGACTAGTGAGCTACATGGGTCATATAATGTATAGACATTTTCCACCATTGGGTAATGTGTTTAGGTGTCAATTACAATTAATTTATTCTTAATGACTTAATTAGATTTAATTAAAGTCGCATATGACCTGTTAAATAATTTGCTCAAGATAACTTTTTATAAGCAATTATTTGAGTTCCAAAGACTTTCAACTATTTTTAAGCCGCAACTCTGTGGAGTCTGTGAAGAACGGGCCGTTATAACGGTATAATGGACTGGGGGCGTTACTGTTTTTCCATTACAACGGATTGCAACGCACAGGGGCAATAATGGGAAATTGACGGAAAATGGGCCTTTTTTAACAACTTTTTTCAGAAAATAATGTCTTTATTTTCACTATAACGGAAAAATAATGGGGGAGGTCTGAATCTGTTGTAACGGTCGCTATTTTTGTTATAATGGCCGTTATTTTCAGTTATTTTTCCATCATCCTTAATGAACACTACTACAGTATCGTCAATGTGGCCCACCAACTCATTGTCAGTTCCAACAGCAGCTGACTTTTTGGATGTGACACTGGCCAAAGATCAGACCAACCAGACACAAGTGTTAGGCTAAATCGGATGGTGTGGATCCTCTGGATAGTTCGATTTTTGGGCTACGCCTAGTTCAGGAGGTAGCCTACTGATGGAGCGGCTAAGATCAATGGGTGGGCCATAAGAATGGTCGAAGGAGTCATTTTACCATATTTTTAAGGCCAAATCTTCAGTGTACATGAAGATTCTTAGGTGCTAGCTTTTTACAAACTGTCGTAACTATTTTCATTCCGTGTGCACGGTGCATGAAGATTCCGTCGGCTCATTAATGGAGATTGGGACTCAAAGGTGATCCTGCTCAGCTGTAGGGTGATTTGTATTATCATTGAGATGAAATTAACGGTCATAGATGCAGTCTATAACACACGTGGCATGCAATATGTGTAGTCATCAGTGTGATCCATCATATTAGTCAAAAACAAATACTACTTGTACTTGGGAATCAATAATAGAATTGTATATTGTTATCAAGAAGAGTTGAAGTCTGCATCTCTAAAAAAATAGAAGAGTTAATGCATTTTGTTTGAGCATGGAATCTGCATTACGAAATTGTATTTTAATGTTTTTTTTTTTTTGACTTTTGGGCTGTGACATGTAGTCAATGTAAGATTAGGGTTTAAATTCAAAGGGACAATATTGCACGTTAGAGATTATAACTAAGGGGGCGTTTGGGAACGTACAAGAAATAAAAGCACTTCTACCTGTAGTACAAGTTATAAGTTGATTTTTTACCTCCAAAAAAGTCATATAGGAGGGATTCTAATTTTTGAGAAGTTATTTCTCTTAGAAGTCAAAAGGTAAAAATTTTAGCTTCAGTTTTAAGTTAATTTTAAACTTTTCAAAAGTTAAAATATAAAACACATTCAAACTAACTTTTTGGGTTATAAAAGTCAATAAGTAACTTATTTTTGTGTTGCCAAATGCCTCCTGGGCGTTTGGGAACGTACGAGAAGTAAAAGTACTTTTACTTGTAGTAGAAGTTACTAATTGATTTTTTACCTCCAAAAAAGTCATAGAAATTAAAAGCATCAGGAGCCATTCTAATTTTTGAGAAGTAATTTCTCCTAGATGTTAAAAAAAAAAAAAAATTAGCTTCAGTTTTAAGTTAGTTTTTAACTTTTCAAAAGTTAAAATATGAAACACATCCAAACTAACTTTTTGACTTTTATAAAAGTCAATAAGTTACTTATATATGTGTTGCCAAACGCCCCCTAAATCAATTGTAGGCCAACAGTTGAAGTTTTTATCACAAATTATGGAGTAAAACTTCTATCACAAGAAATTGTAAATCACACAATCACAAGCTAATGAGTTCTGGGCACGTACACAAGTGCTTTTGCAACGTACCCATGTGCTTTTGCTTTGAGGTGTACGTGCCGAGAACTCATTAGCTGTGATTGTGTGATTTGCAATCCGATTGTGACGGAAGTTTTACTCCAAATTATGTAAGTTATTAATCATTACTTTCTAATTTCTTGATATTGATTTTGGAGTTTTATTTTACACTAGTGTTATTGGGCACCCATTAACGAGTTAAATATTTAAAAAAAAAAAAAATTAAAATTAAAGTAGAGCAACTAAAAAATTAGAACAATTAGAGGGGAGAGAATTTAATGGAGATTGACTAACAAAAATGTAAGAATTTTATTCTATTTACAAATACCTTATTGCATTAATCGTCATATATTTATTATAAATTATAGTATATTTTAATATGAATCAGAACTTTTTTTTTTCTTCGATACAAGGGTATCCAGGCCTCTTAGAGCACCCAACTAAATCCATCGGGCACATGCAAACCCCCTCATCCACATGCACCAAGTAAGCTGGACCTAAGACTTAAGGGTGGCCACCAAGGGGGGGATTCGAACTTAGGACCTCCGCTTCCTGAGGCGTGGTCCTGGCCATCTCACCAACCCCTCGTTGAATTATAACTTCATAAATGTATTATAATATGTGATATCTAATACAACATATTAGTTGATTATTACAACTTATGTGAGGATCAATTAGATTATTCTACAACTAAGAGATTATACGAAAAAAAATCCAAAACCCATAATCCAAAAATGTAAAGAGAGGAATATTACACTTGGTAGGACCAAAACTAAGAACGTTGACCACCGTGGTTAGCGATTCCACCATTAGAATGCGGCTTCCTCCTCTCGTCGGCCATTTTTTTATTGGAAAATTCTCTACAAAGAGAGAATAACCCAAAAAAAAAACACAGAGAATGAGGAAAGAGGAAAACTAGGGATAGATGATTTTTATGTTTGTTTGGATTCCTCTTAAGGTGTTTTGAATGAGCGGAGAGGGATTTTAGAAATTGTTGAGAGGTAGAGATATGTTAGAGAAATTTTAGGAGTTGCGGAGAAGAGAGAGTTTATAGGGATTAAAAGAGAAATTAGAAGTTTTGAGTCAGAGATTTTAAGAGTTGTAGAGAGATTTTAGTACAGGTGGAGGAAAGTTAGAGATTTTAGGAATTGAGAGGAGACATGTCATGGCCAATACATTTTGGGTTGGGCTCTAGTTACCGCCATAAAATGACAGGCTCCGGTTACAAGACACAATATATGCCACGTGGTACACTCTTAGAGGACTATGACCGTATGGATGTTTGTCCAATCCCTAAGTGGACTTACAAACCAAAAATCAGCCTGATGAGTGATTTCTAGGCATTGGATCTTTGAACCTCAAATTCCCACAGTTGAGATTAACCCAAATGCTCAAATTCCCACAGTTGAGATTAACCCATGAAAATAAGTCCAATCCAACGCCTAGAAATCACTAATCAGTCTGATTTTTAGTTTGTAGATCCACTTAGGGATTGGCCAAACATCCATATGGTCATAGTCCTCTAATAATGTGCCACGTGGCTCATATTGTGTCCTGGAACCGGAGCCTGTCATTTTAGGGCGGTAACTAGAGCCTGAGCCATACATTTTATATAGGTGATGTGGCATCCACACATCAACATGACGTGGAAGAAAGATAAAGTTCCTTCTTTAATACTTTATATTTAGCAGAATTTTATATTAAAAAGAAAAAAAATTGTTAGATTCGAGTGACACAAGCCATCACTAGATCCAATTAGGCGGTACGGATTATTCCATTTGGCATGTTAGAGTTAAACTATATTAAGGAAAAACAATTTTGGCCGAAATGCGGACATCGGCGCCAAAGCACGCGGTTCGTAAAAAACAAACAGGGCCTTAGATACATGGCCTTCGATGCGTCCTTTGGTATCAATTACAATTATTAGTTTATTCTTGATGACTCAACTATGGTTCTCGACTTCAGCCCACCTATCTTGTGGATGTTTGGTCCAGCTCTTGATGGATCTAAAGATAAAAAATTAGTTTAATTGGTGATTTCTAGCTGTTGATTTTAACATTGTAATAGGATGATTTCTGGCCGTTGGATTTAAACATCCTTTTCGATGCTAAATTCGAACTGCACTGGCTGATTTTTGGTGTGTAGGTCCACCTTCAATGGGCCCAAAAATGTGCTCCATGTGGCATTTTGGCAGGGGGAGACATCAAATTTTAAAGTCCTAGGAGAGCAAATTTTTTCTCCTATATTAATTTACATCTGAACGGAATCAAAGTCGAATGAGACCTGCTAAATGATTGGCTTCTTCTAAATCTTGAACGATTATTTAAGTTCCAATCATTGAGATGAAATTAACGGTTGTTGATGGAGTCTATGACACTTGGCCTACAAATTGTGTAGTGATTTTGTGAGACTCATCATTTTGTGGTCCCACCAAAGATATGTATTCCAAAATCTGACCCATCAAGTCATATGACCAAGCTTGATCTGTAAACTTCTTCTAGACTGTTCACCATAATATTTTCTGGTCTCCCAAAGGAATAAAATAAATTGGACGGTTACAATCATTCGATCATGTCAAGTTGATTTTTTTTGCATAGATCTCACCCATCCATTGCTTGTACTCCATTTTCAGGGCGATACTGTTATAGATTTCAGGCAATTATAAGCAAGGTTTTAAATAAATAAAAAAGTGTCCCTTATAACGTTATAACGGTCTCTTAACGTTAACGTTGGGACATTATAATGGGGTCACATCAGTCACGTCTGAGTACAAAAAAATGGTCAGAAATATTATTATTTAAAAAAAAAACCTCGAAACAGTAGATAAAAACTTTTTTTTTCTTCAAAATAACGAACGCTATTTCCATTGTAACGGATATCCCATTTTTTTCCATCTTGGATTTTATAACGGAAAAAATGTAACGAGGTTTGGGGAGTTACTGTTATAACGGCCCTTTATCAGATTTATAGACTTCCGAGATCATCTAGATCAAAAATCATATATCAAGGAAAATGTTAAGAATCCTCATGAGGTCATTGAATAAACCCCAGATTTGAGATTTCGTCTCACTTGGATAGCTCAGGTTTTCAGAGCCTAGCCCGGTCCTAGTCTAGGGATTTCTGTTCAGTACTGCAACATCTTTTTAAAAAGGAAAAAGATGTAACAAGGTATGCCTGAAACTGTTCATTTGCGGAAGCGGCATTTTTGGTAGTCACCGCTGCCATCTGGGCCCACTGACCGCTTGGATGTTTATCCCGCCCCTTGGTGGATATACATACCAAAAATCACCTTGATTGGTAATTTATAACCATTAGATTTTAACACTTTTTAGCACCATTTAAGGCGTTCTTCTAGCCGTTGAATACAACCATTTTTGAGTACTAAAACCAACGGCTAAAAATCATTAAACAAGCTGATTTTTTGTATGAATGTCTATTAAAGGGTGGGCTAAACATCCATGCGGTCAGTGGGCCCAGATGGCAGTGGTGACTACCAAAAATGCCGCTTCCGCAAATGAAACGATCTCAGGTATACCTTGTTACATCACGACCCTTTTAAAAAACCAACTCTAATCTTGTTTTAAGGGCAAAATCTAAAAGAAGCGAGGCTCAGAAGTGGGTCCAATACAATTACCAAACACTGTCCAAAACAGGTGGATTGGAATGACCTCGGCAGGCCCTATTTTTGGGTTCCAAACAGGCCCTTAGACTAAGTCAAATATACTTACAATGACAAATGAGCTACCAACTTTGTTACTTTTTACACAATTTGAACACACGAGTTTGGATCATGGTCGAAAGATGGTAGGTTCTCAGTTCGGTCATTGTACAAAGCTTTACTTAGGCCTCCCAGTCTCAAGTATCCGGCTCAATTCGTTTGGGGAACCAAAATACTTACTAAGATTGCTTTCTTCATTTGTTCTGCAGTGTTAGATAAGATTTTAACGGTGTGCAAGTACAATGGGGGAATCGGTCAATCATTTATTCTTACATTATGATGTGGCGAGAGCAATGTGAGGAGCTAGCATTTTTTGTGGAATTTGGATGGCCCGGATTCTCTCGTTCTCCGTGTTGGATCTTGTCTCTACCTGGTTCATGACGACTTTCTCGACTAGATGGTGGGCCTTATGTCGCTTGATACCTTTTGCGTTCTACTGGGGGCTCATAGAATGAGAGAAATCTCAGGGTATTTGAAGACAAAGATAAACATTATTTTGAACATTAAGGGATTGCTGTTTTTTTGGTCCAAGGTGCTCGATGCAACTAACTAAAAAACAAGAATAACTACCATTGCATTTGTGCTAGTAGGTAGCGCATTATTTGCTAGTATTAAATTGCCCACATTTGCTTTCTAAACGCTAACAAGTAATTGTGTTTTTATTTTTATTTTTTAAGCTACGACTTCAAGATTCCATCACCGCATAAGCTGTTTCGTCTTGCTGATTTGTTTTATTTTGGATGCATACTCTAATTGAGACTAAGGGAAAAGTCAAATGCTATTTTGCCTGAACACTTTAAAACAGATGACATACCTGAGTCCGACATTTTATATTTTTTTAAGAGTAAATGCTGTGTCCTAAAATATCTATTGCGACGTGTATGAGAGTCATAGATCTGAATCGGACATTTCATTTTGTACGTGTAAATGCCGTGTCCTAGAATATCTATCGCGACGTGGATGAGATTCAAAGGTTATGTATTTTTAATTTGTGGGGAGGCACACGCGATGTGCGTGTGCAATTAAAATGAAAAGAGGAAGAACTCTTTTTTTTTTTTTTTGGCAGAAAAGAGTTCTATCAGATATTTTGGGGTAGTTTTCTAAAGTGAAAAATTAGAAATTTTGGCAAATTAGGGGTAATTTTGTAAGATTTGAGTTATTTAAATATATGGAGAGCTGGTTTAAGAAATTTTGCAAGTCAAAAGCCAGTTATAGAATATTTGATTCTTTGAAATTTTGGAAGATAATTTAAAAATTGTGACAATTCAAAGGGTAATTTTGAAAATTTTGTAATGATTGTGAAATGTGTAAGTTTTTTTAACTGAACAATGTATTAATACTTAAATATTAGAGGATGAAATTATATTAAATATTGAAACAGTGAAATGCCCCTTGTCGAAGAATAATGGAGATTATAGTATGAAGGGGCAAATTTGTTGATCACAGTTCTTTTTTTTTTTAAGCTGTAGAAGGGTATCCCCACACATTTAGGTGGGACTAATCCCTCTGGTCGAGCGCACCGACCCCACGGAAGTTTCTCTACGTGCAATTTAGTAAGTCAAGAGGCTTGCGAGTCTCGAACACACGATCTGAGGGACCAAACCCCTATCGTGGTTCTACCACTGACAGTTCTAAGATGTCGCATTTGTTATGGATTAGTATACTAATAATAGATGAAAAAAAAAAAGAGAGAGAGAGGGATATTGTGTAAACTCGAGAAAATATTCGCTGGTCTCGGGTACCTTCAGGGTATGTTTGGTAGGCCACCGCGACAAGAAAAATAAAATATTCGCGCGTGCTAATATTCGCCCGGGCACGTTTGGCATCCACTTGTCCACGCCGAATATTTAGCTGGGCTCACAAATTTGCCTATCTTGGCAGGAAAACATTTGATCACCTCCCCCCCCCCAAAGTAAATATTTTCACACCAATTAAGTCTTGGTCTTGGAGGGAAAATTTTATTTTCTCACGGGAAAATTACTATTTTCACTAAAAATGAGTTTTTAATATATAAAAAGAGAAAATTGAATTTTTTATCCTTTGAACTAATATGTGGGTCCCGCACTCGCTTAACACATATTTGACTTACTTTAATATGTGGGACCCATACAAATTGAAAAAAAATGAAGTAAGTTAACTAATACTCATACCAATTGTTGTTAAATATTGACATGCTCAAATATTTAGTCAAGGTATTATTCTCCATCGGAACTCTTTTTCTCACGTACCAAACATGCCCTCAAACTTTGAAGGATACCCTTTCAAAATGTCTGACACATGCTTCAAGGCCTAAACCCAACCCACGTTAACCCCTTGATTAGTTGGTTAAGGGCGGTTAACAAAGGGTACGTGTTTGACATTTTGGGAGGGGACCTTCAAAGTGGGACCAGCAAAATTTTCTCGTGTGAACTATTCTATGGAGAATTTTCGATATGACCAGGCTCGAGGGACTCGCCTTTTTTTTTTAAAAGACTGGTGCAAAAAAGGCAAGTCCCTGATCCCGATTCTTTTCCAAACACGTGGGACTTGTTTAAATGTTTTTTTTTTTTTTGTAACCGGACTCGTTTAAATGTTGGCCCATTGGCCAGGACGAATCTAGTATGCAACAATTTGCATACTTAAAAATATGCAAATCCACCATTGAATGCTCATTGAAAAACGTGTTTTTAATTTATAAAATATTTCTTTTTGAAAACATTGAAATAACACATTTGTCAAGGGACATCCAACAGTACTGACAATGTTTGCATACTTTTAAGTATGTAAGTGGTTGCATACTAGATTTGTCCCATTGGACACAATTCCTAATTGACACTGTCGTTAGGACAATCCTCAACATTAGGAGTAAGATTTGCCTGACCACCCACAATATAAGCCACGTGGCAATTTATTAGAGGACACTGACTGTATAGATATTTGATCAATCCGTAAGTGGACCAACAAACCAAAAATCAGCCTGATTAGTGATTTCAAACCTTTGGATCTTTGTATGGAAATAATGATAAATAATGCTCAAATTCCTATGGTTAAAATAAACCAACGAAAATGACTTCAACTAACGCTTAGAGATCACTGATCAGGTTGATTTTGGGTTTGTAGGTCCACCTAGGGATTGGCCAAACATCTATACGGCAAGTGTCCTCTAATAAATTGCCACGTGCTTTATATTGTGGGTGGTCAGGCCAAGTCTTACTCCAACATTAGGAGTGTCAACAGATCAGTTTTGGCCCTTGTTATATACATTGGTTACGTGCATTACAGTTTTTGGTTCTGGTTCTGAAAAAGGTACGTAGTTCTAGAACTGACTTGATAAATGCCCGATTTTCCATCGGGCATTTTGTAACATCTAATCAAAGCAACATGAACCATGAACCATTGAATTGGACACCTCGGATCTCCCCAACTGAAGGTTCGAAGAAAACTATCAACAAGAGAAGAATTCTCTACTATATGGACTATCAGCCATGCACCTTGTGACGATCTTTGGAAAATCTCAGTCTTCTTCTTCACGATTGTTTGGATTATCGTTTTTTAATTTATGGTCGGGATTTGGGGACAACTATTTTTGACAACCATTTGGCGGACCCACATAGAAGATGAATCAATGGCCGATTTTTGGTGAGGAGGATCTCTATGGTGAGGAGATCATCCTCACAAAAATTCAAATCATTCTGATATTCGTGGACTGGTTTAGAAATTGAAGAATTATGGACCGTCTATTTTTACCGTGTAACTTGAAAACCGCATTTGATGGGGTTAGAATTTTAGAATGGGCTGATTTTTTCTTGGGGTGATCTATATGATGAGGAGATCATCCTCACAAAAAAAACATCCATTGATTCATCTTCTATGTGGGTCCACCAAAATGGTTATCAAAAATGGCTGTCCCCCGATCCCGACCCTTTAATTTATTCTTACAACAAGTTTATTTTAAATCTTGAGGTTTCTATATGAAAGATCTGATGTAAAATAGATTTCGTTTGATTACATGGAGCAGTTTGATCATAAGGAGGTATCTCGGAAGCCTACATGCGCACCTTTGCTTAAGGGTGTCAATTTGGCCCACTGTTCAACTCGGCCCGATATGCATTTGGGTCGGGTTGGGCTTGGGCTAGGGTTAAAGCTTTCCCCCACCCACCTAATTTGAAAATTTTGAAATCTGTCATTTCCCCCGGCCCCTCCCTATTTTCAAATTTCTAACCTGTTTTTAGATTTAGCCTGCCAGCCCGATCCGCAGATTTATGTGATTTTGGTTGGAGACGGTGATCTTGTTCAATTCCTTAATTGGTTTGTTCTTCAGGATTAACTTCACGCATGCCGCCATACGTCAAGATCTCAATCAAATGGTTAGAATATATGCCCATTTGATTATCAAATATTTGCCTGCAAACTACGGACAGGATAACAAGCAGGGCTATACAGGAAATTAAAATAAATAAACAGAATAAAATCCAAAGATATACTCCAAGAAATCCATGAATGGCGATCAAGCAAAAATCACGTTTGATGTCCAGAACATTTGAACGGTTATTGAGAAAGCAACAGCTAATATCATGTCCACGAACGATAGCCTTCTTGTGGAATTTGGCACCGAGTTCTGGGCATCCGGAGAACCTGCACAAGGTTTCGTCATCTTGTTATGATACAATACTATCTTGATTCTTGGGTGATCATGCCATAGGACATGACGAATTCGTCCTCCACGTGTTAGCTCACCACATGGCGGGCATGTAGTGGGGTAAGGACCCACTAATTGATGGATCCCACTAAGAAGATGAAATTTATTATATCCTGCACAGAGAACTTTCTTTGGGGACCATAATATATATAGGGCTGATTTTTGGTGTGTAGCTAGGTCTACCAAGTGATGGATCAAACGTTCACATGGTGATCAGTAGGCCCCAAATGATATGCCACGTGGCATTCGGGGGGGGGGGGGGGGGGGGGGGGGGGTGGGGGGGGGGGAGGGGAGTTGGGTTTTTGTATACGGTGGGTATACTAGACTTTACTTGTAAAGAGAAAACTTATGGTCTTGTGGCCAAATGGTCATGAGTGATCGCTCTTGTGGGGGAGGACATGGGTTCAGTCGGACGTCCCACCCCCAGTTAGTAAATTCTCAGGTTATGCAACCAAGACTAACGTAAAAAATTCGCGCATTTCTGAAGCCCTTGAATTATGCTCAAATAATTCACGAGCTTTTCCAAATTATTCAGTTTTGAATATGAAAAATCATTTTATAAACAAAAAAGGTGGTGTTATTTGCACACACCATTTTCATAATGGCACACACCTTTTGTGCGAAATGGTGTGCCAATAAAAAAATAAAAAAAACCAACGGATAAAAGAAGAAGAAGAATTTTTTTTGACGACAAATCGAATTGCTTGAACATTTCCTGTACTTTATTTTAGCCGCAATCCTAATTGCTAACTCGGGTCCTCCGCTCGTGACAACTAATTGATAGTGGCTAGTTTTGCATCATGGTGCATGAAGTGGCATTTCCTTGCATGTGGACTCAGTGGTTCGTGCTTCAACCATTGAGACTCAGAGAATTTTTTGAAGCGGCGATCATGTGCCCAATCATATTGCACCAGGTACGCCAGGGTTAACTTGGGGTAAAATCATTTCCCCTACACTGCTACACAGGTGTTCCTGGTGCAATAAGCATGATTGGGCACATGAACGATCGCTGCTTCTAAATTTCCACCGCTTCAAAAAAAATTCTCTTGAGACTCGGTAGGGAGCTCTAGACGAACCATCTAGAGTAATCCATGCAGCCATGCCACCATTAATTTTTCTTAAAAGAAAGAAAATAAATTAAAAAAAAAAAAAGGGTGAGATGCTTACTTGCAAGGCAGGCAATTGGGTTAACGTTCTCTCCACATCTACCGGGTAACTGTTGGGCCTCGGTTATATTGATACCCGATTGCTCAGCAGTGGAGCTGGCTCTGCTGCTTATCATACTACATAGGCACTGCGGGTTCGACTTGATCACTGATTTCAGAGGATCACAACAACTACTCGGTGGATCTTTGGTCCCATTGAGGTAGTTCAAGCAAGGAACAAGCTGGTTAAGGCACGACGTATCTTCAGCCTGCGTATCGGACACCAAGATGGCCAAGCTTACTACTACTATTACCAACCCAAACCAGGCCCAAACCTTCATCTCCATCTTCTTCATTTCAACACTTTTGTCGTCTTGGTTCTGCTCAAGCTGCTTGTTTGTGTTGTTTCCAATGAATATATATAGAGTTTTGCTTTGAATCTATTGATCTTGTTATTGTTTGAAATTTAAATTGACCGTTGGCCGGTTGGGGTTGGTTATCAAACTTGTGGATTAATAGTTGACTCTTTATTTTACGATTCCTTGGTGGAAACAGTGGACGGTGATGCTGGTTGATTAGGTGGAGCAACTCCTAATGGTACATGCGGAAGAAAAATATGTGCTTTTTACGTGGAACAATTGTAGGGGTAGAAGCGTGTTCAATGGGTCCCACCTAAGAGATCTTCTAAGTCAAAAATTATCCCAAACTGTTGATGATCATAGCCGTTGTCTAGTGCAGTACTCATTTGGAGAATGAGAAAAGAAACATGGTCGTCATGATCAAGATCATAAGATCATCAAGCTAAGAGATCCGTCCAGTTTGTGACCTCCATTTGGATGATCCTAACCAAGGTTTAAAACGGCCCGTTATAACGATACAACGGACTAGGGGCATTACCCTTTTTCCGTTATAACAGCTGCTATAATGGATTGCACGCACAGGGGAAAAAATGGAAACTAATGGGAAAATAACGGAAAAAAATGGCGTAAAATTTCAAAATTTGACTTTGAAATTTTCAATGAAATTTCCTAGAGAAAAAATGGAATATAGCAAAAAAAATAACGGACATTTTTTAACGGTTGTTATTTCATTATAACGGAAAAAAACAGTCGTTATAACAAAAATAACGGCTGTTATTTTCTGAGCATTAAAACGGAACATAACGTAACGCGGGAGGTCCGAGTCCGTTGTACTATGAACTTCCTTTTTCCTTAGGAGCTCAAGCCGGCCCTCTTGGCTGATCCCAAATTCCAATTGGCTCCAGCTAGCCAAAATTCAAAATCCAAAAAAAAAAAAAAAAAATTACAAGCCTAAGCTCATGAGGCTCAAAAGAGGCCCACATCCCTTTGCTTGAGGACTCATAGAGCCCAAGCCTCTGAGGCAAAAACAAATAAGGAACAAACAAACAAGAAAATAGAAAAGACATCAAAACATTGAAGCATCTTACGCTCTCCCCAAAATATTATCCATCTTAAAGACCAAGTCCCCGAAGTAGATGCCTCTCATTACCAGATACAAACTTGCCCAACTCATTAAGAGGGCCTTAATGCTAATAAGGGTTTTTTGTATGGAGTTTTCCTTGCCTCTACAAACCCGTCCATTTCTCTCCACCCATAGGCCCCACAAAATCGCAAATGGCACCATCTTCCATAAGGTCTGCACCATATCAGAAAGAGCGAGTAGATCCTATTGCACTTCATCCCTCTTTCCTCTTCTTGTCCTTTCTGATTTTAGCTATTTGCGGCATTTATTGACAGCTAAGATCTATTACATGGCTATGACCTTTGCTCATCGGTGGCTCGTTTGAGAGTGAGTATTAGAGATAAGATCAATTACACTTGTCATGATTAAGATATGATCAATTAAGTTAGGATTATTATTAATTAACTAATTAGATTAGATTCATCAAGATTAGTTTTTATTAGTACATAAACCCTTGATTAGGGTTAATGTAATATTTCAGCTTTCTCAATAAACTCAAAATCTTCTTAATTTTATCATTTAAAAAACTAAAAATAAATAAAAAAATCAATGGGTAAAATCCATATGGAAATGTGCGATGCATGATGGACAAGGGCACTATCCACATAGCTCTAGACTCATCATGATCTCGATTGACCACGTCAGGCCCTCCACATTAAAGATAATCCCGCACTTCTGTGAAGAATCCTGGACCGGAGTGCAACTCCAAAAAAAAACTCTAGCAATATTTTTTATTGGCCGTGAATCCATGATTTAGTATAGGTGGGTTCTGATCAAGCCCATCTTGCAGCCCAACTAGTTGGAAATAAGAGATTAAGGTGGCATTTGGTAAAACTTTTTATTTAGACCTTAAATCTGACTGGGTTGAAATTCAATGATTTCGGTGATTAAGTGGCGTTTGGTAGAATGAAAGTGAAATTCAGACAAACAAAAAGTGAGTTGGAGGTCACTTAATGTGATAAGTGGTTTTGGTGAAAAGCATCTCCAAAAGAGATTCTAAGATTCTTTCTTAAATACCCATAATGCCCTTTTCTTAAGGAAAATTCTATTTGCATCCCAGAAATTCCAAAAGCACTACAGAAGAAGAATTTAAAAAAAATAAAAGTGCCCCTTACCCCACCACTTCGTCGTCTCTCCCTCCCCCTTCTCTCTTCCACCATGCACCTCTCTCCCTCCTCCTTTCTCACCCTCTCTGCCTCTCTCTTACCACTCTCCCTCCTTCTCTCTAACCATGCTCTCACTCTCCAATCTCTCCACCTACCTCTCTCTCTCTCTCTCCATCTCCATTTCTCTCTCAATCTCTCTCTCTCTTTGGGCTAGACAGTCCCCACGATTTCAGTACCGTGGGGGCTGAAAACCCAGAGAGAGAGAGAGAGAGAGAGAGAGAGAGAGAGAAACGGAGATGGAGAGGGAGAGAGAAATGGAGAAGGAGAGGGAGAGGAAGAGAGTGAGAGAGAGTTACAGTAGAGAGAGGAGAATGGTGGAGGGAGACGAAGTACTGGGATTTATGGGGTGCAAATAGAATTTTCCTTTTCTTAAAGGGTAGCTCTACGGGCACCCATGTCTTTAAGCCGGGCACCCACTTCTTCCCCATCCCTTCTCCTTCTCTCTCTCTCTCTCTCACTCTACCCTCCCCCTCTCTCTCTCAATCGCCTCTCTCTCCCTCTCCCTCTCTCTCTCTCTCTCCCTGAGCTTTTAATTCCCACAACACTGAATTGCCGTGGGCTACATAGCCCCCACAGTAGTGCAGCACTGTGGAGGCCAAAGCCGGAGAGAGAGAGAGAGAGAGAGAGAGAGAGAGAGAGAGAGAGAGAGAGAGAGAGAGAGAGAGAGAGAGAGAGAGAGAGAGAGAGAGAGAGAGAAGGGGGAGAGTGAGAGAGAGGGGGGGAGGGAGTTACAGTAGAGAGAGAAGGAGAAGGGATGGGGACGGGGTGGGTGCCCGACTAAAAAGAGGGGTATTTGGGTCCAAGTGGGGTGCCCAGCCGAAAGACGTGGGTGGCCGTAGAGCTACCATTTCTTAAAGCTTTCTCTTTTAAAAACTTATGAAAGTGTCCTAATAAATATTTTAAAATACCCACAATGCCCTTGACTTAATTTTAAGACTTAAGACCTTACCAAAATCCAATTTAGGCAAAAGTCATTAAGGTATCAGACCTTAAACACTTTAAGCTTTTTGAACTGATAACTTAATTTACCAAACGTCACCTTAAGTGAACTAATTAATTTTTTTTTTAGCCGAATCAGCAATTGATAAAAAAATGATAAATCATAAAACAAAAATGCCACATAGTAGTATGGTACACTCTTTTAGGCCCACTGGGCGCATGAATGTTAGGGCACCCTTTGTCCACCTACGCTCCAAAAATCAGCTTAATTGGTGATTACTAAGGCATTTGAGCATTGAGGACTGTAGCATCATGAGGTCCAGACCGCTGATGGTCATCAAGATTCCTACTGAATGAATCCCAAAGACCACCACAAAAATTTCAAAGAAACATCCAATGGTTTTAAGTGTTAAGTTTTAACTTACAGATGACGTGCTAGGTATCCTCACAAGGACGATCCTAATATTTTCCTTCACCATTTTCAAATCATATGGGCTTCATGAAGAGGCCCATGGGTGAGTTCGAAAGATTGGCTCAGATCCACGGAAAGAGTGTGCAACGTGGTATTCTTTACCCTGATTGATCATTTTTTATCAATCACTGATTGTGCAAAAATGCAAGTAAAACTTTGATGACAGCGGACTGTCATCGAGGATGACAGCCCATATTATGATCCACGTGGTATACTCTTAGGACTCTGACCGTATGGATGTTTTTTCAGTCCCTAGATGGACCTACAAATAAAAAATGAGCCTCATTAGTGATTTCAAACCTTTGGATCTTTGTACCCCAAATAATGGTTAATAATGCTCAAATTCACACGGTTAAAATCAACCCATGAAAATAACTCCAATCAAATTCTTAGAAATCACTAATCATGTTGATTTTTAGTTTGTAGGTCCATCTAGGGATTAGCCAAACATCCATACGGTCAGTGTCCTCTAATAGTATGCCACGTGTCCTATAATGCGTGTGTCATACTAAAGTATGTGTATCCCAATGCTCATTGAAAAACGTGTTTTTAATTTATAAAATATATTTTTTTTAAAACATTGAAATAACACATTTTTCAAGGGACATCCAACAGTACTGACAATGTTTGGAGTAAGGACTACATCGACCTCAAATCCTCCAACTCCAAGTAGAGAGCTCAGCGACCACCACCGTCTTTACCTTCTCTTCATCCCCTCCTGCAAGTAACCAAGCGATCGGTACCCTCTGCAAATCGACAACCCCACCCCCCCCCCCCCACAAAAAAAAAAAAAACAACCATGAAACGCTCAACCGACGATATCGGCCCCACCCTCCCCACCAGCACCAAGAAGCCGGTCTTCCTCACCAAAGCCCAACGCGAACAGTTAGCCCTTCAACGCCGTGAAGAAGAAGTCGCCGAGCAAAAACGTCGAACCGAACAACTCCAACAACAAAATCAAAACCGACCTACTAAACCCTCCTCCGACCATTCCCCCGCACACGATTCCTCCCGCCACCACCGCTCTCGGGACCGAGAACGCGAACGAGAACGAGAGTCCGAGAGGCGCAACCGCGAACGCGAACGTGAAGAAGAAAACAAGTCCCGCGAACGCGCCCGGTTAGAAAAACAAGCGGATCGAGAACGAGAGAAGGAACTGGAATCCATCAAAGATCAGTACCTAGGGACCAAAAAACCTAAAAAGCGAGTCATCAAACCTAGCGAGAAGTTCCGCTTCTCGTTCGATTGGGAGAACACTGAAGATACCTCCCGCGACATGAATATACTGTATCAAAACCCTCACGAGGCTCAGCTCTTGTTCGGTAGAGGGTTTCGTGCCGGCATGGACCGTCGAGAGCAGAAGAAACTCGCCGCCAAGAATGAAAAAGAGATGAGAGAGGAGATCCGAAAAAAAGATGGCGTCGAGGAGAGGCCAGAGGAGGCCGCAATACAGCGACAGAAAGAAGAGGCTGCAGATCTTTACGATACGTTTGATATGAGGGTCGATCGGCACTGGTCAGAGAAGAAGCTTGAAGAAATGGCTGAAAGAGACTGGAGAATTTTCAGAGAGGATTTCAATATATCTTACAAGGGGTCGAGGATTCCTCGGCCGATACGGAATTGGGTGGAGAGCAGGTTGAGTCCTGAGCTATTGAAGGCAGTGGAGAAGGTCGGGTATAAGACTCCATCACCGATACAGATGGCCGCCATTCCACTTGGGTTGCAACAACGCGATGTGATTGGGATTGCAGAGACGGGTTCCGGTAAGACTGCCGCCTTTGTTCTCCCTATGTTGACGTACATTTCCAAACTTCCTCCCATGAATGAAGAGAACGAAGCGGAAGGGCCTTATGCTGTTGTGATGGCACCTACGAGGGAGCTTGCACAGCAGATTGAAGACGAGACTGTTAAGTTTGCGCATTATTTGGGTATCAAGGTGGTTTCAATAGTTGGAGGGCAATCAATTGAAGAGCAGGGGTTTAAGATCAGACAAGGGTGTGAGGTCGTGATTGCGACACCTGGGCGTCTTATTGATTGTTTGGAGAGGCGGTACGCAGTACTGAACCAGTGTAATTATGTTGTTCTTGATGAGGCTGATCGGATGATTGATATGGGTTTCGAGCCGCAGGTTGTGGGAGTATTGGATGCAATGCCTTCGAGCAATTTAAAACCAGAGAATGAAGATGAGGAGCTCGATGAGAAAAAGATATACCGAACCACTTACATGTTCAGTGCGACAATGCCACCAGCTGTGGAGCGACTTGCAAGGAAGTACTTAAGGAACCCAGTTGTGGTCACAATTGGTACTGCTGGAAAGGCGACTGAGCTCATCACCCAGCATGTAATCATGGTGAAGGAATCAGAGAAAATGTCAAGGCTGCAGAAGTTACTGAATGAGCTCGGTGATAAGACTGCTATGGTTTTTATCAATACCAAGAAGTCTGCTGATTCTCTTGCCAAAAATTTGGATAGGAATGGTTATCGTGTGACAACTTTGCACGGAGGGAAGTCACAGGAGCAGCGTGAGATTAGTCTCGAAGGGTTTAGGACCAAACGGTTTAATGTTCTTGTAGCGACAGATGTAGCGGGGCGTGGGATTGATATACCGGATGTTGCCCATGTTATAAACTATGATATGCCAGGAAATATTGAAATGTACACGCATCGTATTGGACGAACAGGGCGTGCAGGGAAGACAGGTGTGGCAACCACATTCTTGACTCTGCATGACACCGATGTGTTCTATGATCTCAAACAGATGCTTATTCAGAGCAACAGCCCAGTGCCTCCTGAGCTGGCAAGGCACGAGGCTTCAAAGTTTAAGCCAGGGTCAATTCCTGACAGACCCCCTAGACGCAATGACACCGTTTTTGCTCATTGAGGATTTTGGGTTTTCGAAGACACTTCTCATTGATGGTCCAACCTAATCTGCCATGCTTGTCGTTTTTAGATATTGGGTCACGCTTGGGGCAGAATTCTCTTTCTAATGGGAAGATAAGCATATATAGTATGCAAAAAATTCTCAAGGTATTTTCATTTGTCTTTGTCATTGGAAGGAACAATGAGCATCATGTCGTCCTTTTTGATAGGTTCTATGCTGTTGTACTGATGTACACATTATCTAATTGGAAGATTTTTATCATCATATAATTGAGACATTTGTAGTTTGATATCTCTCATTATGTTTCTTTATCTATTTGAATAGTCTTTAATTTTGCTGAAATTTCGTAAGGATTTTTTTAGCGATAACAATTGAAATATTCTTATTTACATATTGATAAAAAATTATTATTAACCTGTCATAACTTTTATTTGATAAGATATTTGCCTGTCATATCTTCTGTTTTTTTTATAAGATATTTTCCTGTAATATCTTGCTATCATGGTTTGTCCTGTGTTGAGATTTCAGTCACATTTTTGACAATAAAGAGTTTAGAATAACTTGATTATGTACTTGAGCATATTTTTGGGTGTCTTTTAAGTACTTGAATTGTGTGCTTGAAAATGTAGGAGTTATAAATGGCTAGTTGGTTTGCTTTGAGAACTTAGGGTAGTGCATATAGTATTGATTGACAGTATCATGCTCCAAAGTAACAGTCCTTAAGAAGTCATTATAATTAGGTGGATTGTCCAATTATACATTTACACAATTTACCATGCGTTATTATGTCATCCCCTGGCTTATGCTATATATATAATATTCAAATCAAAAGTAGGGAATATTGTAGTGAAGAATTGGAGTTTGAAGTATCAGAAAAAATGGGTTTTGTTGTTTGGCTTTTGGCAATACTGTTCACAAGATGCGAGAATTTGTCGAGTTCAAAAAAAAATTGACACCTTTGGCGAGAATAGTGATTCATATTGCTCTAGTTGGTCAGCAAAGTAGCTAAATGTTCGGCAGTAAGAACTTTTTAAACTACAAAACGAACTTAAAAAAAAAAAAGAAGCAACTCTTTTACCCTGTTGTGCAAGTCCTCCATAGTTGGGATCTCAAGTTCTTAACTCTGGAATATCTGCGCCGTGGTATAAGATTTAGATACCTGTGTCCTAGGATTATATTGCTTCGTGATTGCTAAGCTAGTTCATTAATTGGAAAAGGGGAATGGAGTACCAATGTTTTGGGTGTCGGGCTTCTTAAAAGGCAGTGTCAGACACTTCATATCTTCTGTCCATGTCATTGTTACATGGCATAAAAGCATGCTGAAGAGAATGAGGCTAGGTGCTCCCTCTCCTCCGAACTCAACAACCCCCTCAAAGATATATTCCTATTTGAGTTTACTTTCTAATCACCAACCATAACAAGGGAGTGAATCAAGTGGATGGTTTTAGGTGCTGCATGATGAAAAGTATCTGCTGCGTAGAAGACCTGTAAAGTCTACAATTGCATCCCCAATCTACCCCTGGTTCTTGAAACAAATTATGTTCTTCCTTTTATGATTTGCAAAGTTTTTTTTTTATTTGTGTCTGTTGTCTTATTGAACTATTTGACTCCAACTTTCTGCCTCCGAAAACCACTTCTCGTCTACGACAGTCCGAAGATCTTCCTCGATGGATGATCTTTTCAGCTCATCAATGGGCCCTGTGCATTTATACCTACCAGTTCTGGCTTTCTTGATGAGAATAGAGCTCTTTTGGTCTTCACCCTCACAAACTTCTTATTCAATTTGTAACTTTTATGTCATCAGTTTTTAGCTTTATTCTAAATCCATAATCCATCTAGCCTTCATAATCGAGGGAAGCATACCACGCTAGTGCTATCTTCTTGAAACCCGACACTTTCAATCATAGTCACAAATTCGGGATTCGCCAATAAATTGGCAAGGGGTCAAGTTGAGAAAATTCGGATAAATTCAGTAAAAATTGGCAGAAATCGGCCAAAAAAAAATATCATGGTATATTTCAAGTTAGAAATGTTGTTTTTAACAAAACACATTTTATATGATGAAAAGACATCGATAATTCCATAATAATAAGTCAACTCATAACTCTCATAACTCATAAGCAGGAATTATCATTCATAATTCCAAAATCGGCAAAATCGAAATTAAAAAGGGAAAAAATGGGTCTCAGTCGATTAATCGGCAAAATCGCTAATTAATCGCCGAGTTTTTCAATTAATCAGAAATTGATTCGTGGATTCGAAAAATCGGAGATTTTTTCAAAAAATTAGAGATTTTTGTGACGAGGCTTTCAATCACATGTTCTTGAATCAGAACGATGTAACTTTTCGAGGAAATCCTAGATGAGTTCGACCAAACTGGAAAATGCTCTTGGGTGATTCCTTTGAAGTGGGATTGCCCACATGCATTACTCAACCCCATGAATGAAGCACCATCAATTGGAAGATCCACCAGATCATTTTAGTTGACTGATTTGGAGAAGCCATTTGTACTGCATGTTGTACTACTAGCCTTTCTTGAGAGAGAAAACAATCACATTGAAGTCTTCTTCCACAATGGGGTCATCTCCTGTGAATGTCATCCAATTCTGTCCAAAAAAATTCTCCTTTGCATGGGCCTTGAGGCTGTGCAGAGGAAACGAAATTTACTGGAGCCAATCTTTAATATTCTTGAAATAGAGACAAAAAATTCCCAAGCTTGATTCCATTATTTGACTGTCCTAAAGGACAATAAACACAACCTCTCTCCAAGTACGGAGAATTTTTCTAGTATATTTGCCTTTGCAGAGCACTTAAATAAAAGCTAGATTTAATAAACTAGACTTCACCTAGCGAAAGGATTATATCTTGCGGTTAAAATGTCTGTCTTCTTCCTTGGTGCCGACAACACTATTTGCCGTCTCATCAATAAATCTCGATTTATCCAGAAAGAATTCAAAGTTCTTAAAAATGGTAAAGGATCCTTGTAACAAATTGCAAAATTCCATCTGGTTTCAAAGATGCATGAAGTTAGAACCCCATCCATAGGATGTTCTCCTGGGATAATGACAAGGACAATTACTTTTAGCTTTTCTTTCATCTTGCAACTTCACCTTAGTCGGTTTGATGATGTGCCACCTCTGTAAGAGGGTAGTTTCCACTGCTGGTCTGGTGATTGGCAATTAAGTTCAGCTCATATCAATTATCAAGGGGTAGCTACCAAATGCGCAATCCTACCCCCTTCTCTTCCTTTCTCAGTACCGGTTCATTTGTCATTTTGAATTTTGATGCATCTGTAATGGTTGAATTGTGACATTCAGTGTTTATCGTTTACTTTATTGTCCAATCAAGATATTGAAACTTGATCAGAATAACTCGAGAACTCATGCATTAACTGAGGTCACGTTCAAGGGATGCCTTCCCTAGACCCGAGAAAAAAATGATTCAGTGCCACTGCAGGCAATCTATTATTTGACTGAGGATTTAGTCAATTCAAACATGAATACTCGTAAACCAAGCTTTTAATGGTGATCAGATTGTTAACACCATGTCAAAACCTGTTAACTAGTTTAGGGAAAAACTTGGAAGTAGATCAACTTAAAACAACATTCAACTACTGTGCATTTAGTCAGACAGTGATTGGGTGCTCTGTAAAGGAATGAGATTAGCTGATTGATTGCCAGTGCGAATGTTTTCAGGAAAAAATTTGTGCCTTCTGGTGGATCATTTGTGTTGCCAATTCAGGTAAGTCGCAACATCTTGTTGCTTCTCGAGTACATTATCGTCTCAAGGTTGTTTAGATTTCTCCTTCGTTACTTAGAAGATGTGGTTTAAGTTCTATAGTTGAGTGCAACCCCAGTTACCTACATCTTGGTTTGATTATGGTCAATACATTTATACATTACAGTGAACTGATAATGCTAGCCATCCGTTGGAGCAAGTATTAACTTTTGGGCGGTCATAAAAAGTTGCTGTAGGACATTATTGACTCTAGTTCGTAAGTCCAGGTAAACAAAAATACATTCATTTAAAAAAATAAAATTTTGAAAAATTTGTGTATTATTCAAGAACTTAGCAAATTGGTTATTGACAATTTAAAATTATGCAAATCACTGATGTTTAGTATCTTGTCTGATTTCTACAAGATTTTACCCAAAAGAAATGCTTTTTTATGTTTTTTTTTCCGATAAGTATAGAATTCATTAAAAGGCAAAAAACAATCTATTTCAATCTAACCAGTTCAAGTGGTCGAGAATCGAGATGACCATCTAAATACCGGAGAAAATTAAAGAAACCATCGACAAAACAGCAAGAACAACTCCGATTACGCATCTCTAGAGCATATATGTCCCAGCGGAAGACAAAATCTTTGAAGAAGAGCCCTCGGCACTCCCCATGAGCCTTTGGGTAAGATTCCTTTTAAGAAATTACATAGTTTCCTGTTCTGGACGAGTTGCTTTATTGGTTTGGGATAAGGGGGTTTGGGGCACATATATAAGCACATTATCTTAGACTTATTTTGAATCAGTTCAATTACCATATAGTAGAAGCTTTTCATCATTGTCATCCGTGGACGTGGCCTTCTGGTGAACCACGTAAATGTGTTGTGTATGTGATTAATTGCTTTTCTCTTCTTTGTATTTTCTATCATTTTGTGTGGTCGATCCTCAATTTACATTCATATTGTTGGGGTGTCTTAATATTGCCATACTGCCAATATTTTGGTGTATGGCGAAGAGTCAGCTGTATTTGAATTATCATCATTATCACAGCCTTATCCCAATTGCTTATACGGATCTTGTTCTGCCATTTCACTCTATTGAGGGACATATCTTCTGTTAAACCATGCTTCTTTAAATTATACATTATTCTCACTAAGCCCATGTTCTGCATGTAGCACTATTAGAAGCTCGGAGTAATGCACCGTGGCTGTGCACAATGAGGATTCTCCTAACCTCCCAAGTAGAATGAATTGATACAGAAGGAGAGAATGCAATAGAAACAAAGACATGGAACAGGTTACCTACTCCTAACGAGAATTTCTGCTTTCCCAGAGTTTCTCAAATTCTGTCAGTATCTATTCCCTCACCTCTGGCTACATTTTTTCTCAACTAGATCAGCCAACCCTTAGGCCTGCCTCTAAGAGTCTCGAGTAATATTTTGTTTGGAGATTGGAGCGTAATGGTCTATTTGCTGATCTAGAGAAGCGGAAGCCTGGCATATTCCCTCAGTAGCAGCTCAGACCAGGAACCAAGTGTAAGGCCCATAGTTGTCAGAGAGGGAAATGGGTACGGGAGACGATACGAGAAATAGAAACGGGAACAACCATTACAAATTATACCCAGTGTAACAGGAAACATGAAGAAAAATGTGGGGGGAAACAGATTAGAAAAATCAAGGGAAACGGATGGAAAACATGTGGGATTGTAAGTTATTTAGTCTTGGTTTTCTTTTTCTGGGCTTCTTTTCTTGCGATATACTTTAGGAGGCCCGTCAACCTCCAAAGATCTCCTTTGTTTTTCTTAATAATTATATATTCATAAAAAAATTGAGATCAATGTTGTTCAAGTTGGATTTATTATTAATCCAAATTGTTCAAACAATGGGCCACGTATACAATGTTTTATTGGACCAAAATTTAGTTTACTAAAATTCCTAATAACCACCCAAAAAAATAGAAGTTTCGCGAACTTTTTCGCTGTGTTTCCCTTCGACAGTGTTTCACAACGCATCAAAAATTTTGTTTTCCAAATGTTTCATGAACGTTTCTTGAGACGTGTCCTATACGTTTTATATGTAGTTTTCGGGATGTTTCCTGCATTTGGGAAAACCGTTTTGTACCTGTTTCTAGAACATGTTTCCCAGAAAACCCTTATACCTGTGGGAAACGAGTTTCCTGGTGAGTGTGATTAGGCCAAACTGTTATATAATTGGAAAATTTCCACTTGTGCATGGAATAAGGAAACCCATTGTATCAGATAATGCAATAATGCTGCCTCGTGCGAGTGATTGTATTATCTTACCATGTTTTTTGTAGGGCATTTTGGTCAGCTCTTCAGTTCCTGGGGTGTGTGTGTTCCATTTAGGTTACGATTTACCAACCCAGCACATTGCCTTACAACAACTTGTTCGGTACCAAGTGAGGTGTTCCCTATATCGTTTTCGTGACATTTCCCAGCACATTTTCCGTTATTTTCTGTGGAAAAAACAATAACGCCCTGTCCGTTATACCATTATAACGGCCCCTTTTAAAAATTGCTTCTGCCCTATTTTTTTATTTTTTCTGTTATCCAACTGTCTAGGCCCTCTAGGACATGAGAAATCAGCCATTAATACTTATTTTCAAAAAAGTATTAATGCTCTTTTAAATGCTTTGTGAACGGACTCCACCATTCTCCTGCCATTAAGACATTTTTTTTACTTTTTCACGCCATCATGCTTATTTTCAATGCAACCTCTTGTTAACTCACTTAAGGGAACTTTGATGATGGATAATAGTGTGAACCAGTGGCACACTTTTAGAGACTACTGACTGTATGGATGTTTGGCCCATCCCTAAGTAGACTTACATATCAAATGGATAGAAATTACTAATCATGTTGAATTTTGGTATGTAAGTCCAGCTAGGGATGGGTCGAAGATCCATATAGTTAGTGGTCTCTAAGAGTCTGCAGCGTGGCTCATACTGTGGTCCGTCATCAATGTTGATGAGACCGTTGTAATCACTCACGGGCACATGCCAACCCTAGTTACTGTTATAAAGCCAAACTTGGGTTGTGGCATGCCCATCACTATTAATTACGCATCAAATAAAAATGGGTACCTATTACTTCATTAAATGCCCATCTCGATCAGAACAAATCAACAAAACCTACTCCTAATAATAGGAAAACAACTAATAAATTCCACATAGGATCCTAACAAATTCACTGGCTTGAATTTGACTTCTCCACAAGTTGATGCCACTTGGATCCCAAATCGTGTTTGATGTAAGTACATCCACCATAACCCAAAGATATTGATGTCAGTGTGAATCCTGAGGTAGTACATGTAACACAAATTATGAGGTAGCTTGAAAAGAAGTTGTCTGCTAGCAAGAATGGATGTCACTTCATTCGGCTTTGTGCCACGGCTTTCGTTGACTTTGCAGCTGATGCCTTTTTCTTGGAAGAAGTACTCATCGCCTTTAGCTTCGAGTTCCGCTTTGTGGTAGACTCTTGATAAGCTATGGTGACAGGATGTGTTGCTTTGATACCAAATGTTAAAACCTGAACCAATACTCTAAGATTACCTAAATGATAATGGAACTAAAAACTAAGCCCTTGTACAATTTGGGTCATAATACTCTCCGATTTCTTTCTCTCGGTCACTCCTTCTTTCTATTGCACTCTCCGTGCTTTGCCCCTCTCTCTCACATCATTTTTCTCTCCCTAAAACCTCTTTGTAAGGGGTAGAGAAGAACATGAGATAGAAGAACAGGGGAGTAGTTTTTTTTTTTCGTATTTTTTTAAACGTCTGGACGGCGATGAAACAGACAGCGGCAAGCAGATGACGGCGAACGGATGGTGGATTGGGAGAGGAGGAGAAGAGTTAAAAATGTCGGAACGAAAGAAATAGTAGGAGATTTTTTTAGGGGTAAAAGCGTCTCAAATGTTTTGAGGACATTGATTTGGCTATTATTTTGCAAACATGGTCGTTTTGGCCATAGGAAAACTATTTTGAGTATTTTATTTTTGCTGAAAGTCCAAAATAAAATAAAAAGTATTTGCGTAAGGCCATATTTTCCCCAACGGCTTGACCAAAACCCATAATAACACCATTTTGAAGACAAATTTCTGAACTTGCGTTTCGGGAAAAAAAACCTACTTTTGTGTAGTCGTGTAGAATATAGTAGGGATTTGCCGTCTATGAAGGCCCATTTTGCCTCTTCCAGAGCTCCCGCGTTTTCCAATTCCCAATTTGCTCCTTCCACTTCAGAGCCCATTTTCTTCGTCCACACCAGTGTAAAACAATGGAATACCAATTCCCAAACTAAATCATCATTCATCATCAGAGAGAGGCGCTCCACCACTTTTGAGACTAATTCGAGCTCAACCGCAATACCGGATTTCCAGGGATCGTCGGTAGTATTCAATATTCTTGAATACGCGGCCTCCCCCTTCCGTTTATTAGAGAGACAGAAGAAGAAGAGAATCTTTTTCTGCAACTACGAAATTCTTTTTTTGTTTCCAATTCAGTCAAAAAAACGAAGCAAATCTCTAGACTTTGCTGTATTTATCTCCTACCAGGGTTCATTTTCTCTGTACTTGAAAAATATTTAGGGTTTCAAGAGGTGTTCGTATTGCGCGTCCTCTAAGGCCTCTCTTCACATGGGAATGCCCAAGCTCTTCTACGAGCTTCGTCGATTTCGACCTCTCTCCTCCTCTTGCTATTCCTTATTTCTTGCTCGCTCGATTCACTCTCAGATCCCTAATTCATTCTGCTCTCCTTCAAATGTCTTCAACAACTACTCCAACTTCAGAGAGAGGTCTCAATCTCAATTTCAATCTCAATGGAATGCAAATTTGAATTCACTTGTGTTTTTTAATTCCGTGTTGGCCCGGTCCTTCTCGATTCATGCTTCGACCAGCAACCCGGAAAACGAGGGGTTTAATCTCAATGAAAGCTCTGCAACTGAGTCGGAAATATTGAATTTAGGTTTTGATGGTACTTCTGAAGTTGCAGCGAGTGTGCTTAGTGGTGATGGATGGTATCTTCCAGTCGTCCGTACCCTTATGTCTTTGCTGGATGGGTGCCATGATCTCACTGGTCTTCCTTGGTAAGCATTTATAGTTTTAATTTGATAAAACAATTGATTTTTCTTTGTTGGTGTTTTTTTCCCTTCTTTTTGGTTTTTCTTTCTAATTTCAAAAACTCATAGTTGTGGAATAGATCTCTTCTGTAGATTCTTTTATTCACCGAATTCATTCCCTAAATGTAAAACCACCCAAGCTTTGGATTTTCAATCTTTAAGCCTTCAACTTTTGCAGAATTTCTATGTTAAGCTTGAAAGGTAATTATAATTGGAGCAATTTTTTTGCCCTCCCTCAATGCCATCTTAGTACCATAAACATTTATGCTACTAAAATGTTTCATTTTTATTCATAATAATAATTTGACAATATAAATAAAAAATTCTTTATTATATCTCAAAATTCGGAAAAAAAAAACCTCTTGATATAACACTCGCTCCTTAACTCCAAGGGTTGGGCATAGCTAGCCAGGACCACGTCTTAGGAAGCGGAGGTCCTGAGTTCGAATCCCCCCCCCCTTGGGGCCACCCCCTGGGATTTATCCCAGTACACCTGCTAAGTGTGGAAGGGGTGAAATACGTGCCCTGTCGGATTAGCCGGGTTCTCTAAGAGGCCCGGATACCCATGGTATTAAAAAATAAAGATAACACTCGCTTCTTGATAATGACATGGAAACTGGGTTTTATGTATTCACCTCTTAATTTCATGACCATCATCTGCTAATGCGTTGCACTTGTGTTATGGGAACCTTCTTGTTTATCATATACCGACGGTTTGTCTACCGTGTTCCTTTCTGTGCTTGTGGGCTGACAGAGTTTTGCCTTTTCTTTTCGTTGTTCTTGTTGTATCATTGTGATTTTGTTATTCTATGTGCCTTCCTTGTTCTCTACTACAAAAACAGATGGCCAAAGCATCTGAAACAGCTACTCATGGGTTTAGGATTATTATTATTTCCTTATATTTCTATCTAATTGCTTATTGTTGGAGAGAGACACCAATCTTACTGAAATGATTGTTTGATTTATGAAAATCTTTTGAATGACACTACAGGTGGGTAATAATTGCTTCCTCTACTTTGGCCCTAAGAATGGCACTACTCCCTGTGCTTATTTTGCAACTTAAGAAGTTGAAAAGGGTGTCAGAGTTATTCCCAAAGTGTGAGTATAACAATTTGCTTTATTGTGGTTCTGTAGCTCATTCTGTTTTACTTCTTTGGAGTTGTTAAAGCTTTGGAATATACCTGAAGTTTAGTATTTGTCTCCTCACGTGGATTTTTTATGCACATCAGCACATGTAAGTACCAGAAGACATTGTATGTATGCACAAACTTAAAAATATATCTATGTATCATCATATATTTAAAGTACAGTTTCTTGCTTTTTTGACTAATGCACTCTTAAATTTGGACATCTTCGAATATGAAATAAGTTTGGACATATTTCATATTTTCTTTTAATGGGATGATGTAAAAACCCTAATCTACTACCCTTGCTTCAGTTTGATATGAAAATAACTTCTTGATGTTCTTAGCCGTTAAAGGGATTTTTTCTTAAAAAAATATGCCATCATGATTTTCTGGTTCCCCAAAAATATTTTGGATATTCACAATATGATAGATTCACTAATACAAGGACTAAAGGAGAATAAGCTGTAGAGGGGATTTGGGTGACTAGCTAGACCTCTGTTTCCCCTAAGGAAAATAACTTGAAAGCTAGGGTTTGATTCTAGGGTTCGGTTGGAAGAAGAGAGAAAAGAGGAAAAGGATGTCATGTGTATGTCACATGACTACACATGACTCCAAAACTATTGTTTATATGAAGACCATCTTACATGGACAAGTATACCCCTCATACTGAGAGGTATTTACAAATACTACCCTTTACATGTAAAATACGACTAAATACGTATATGATAACAAAATATGAGTTTATAAACCAATTGGAACGGAACTTTTTTCCTTGTAATGCGGGCAACTGCTTGGGGCCAAGGCAATGTGTAGGCAATCAAGCAATCGCTTATGTGCTAGCATCGGCTAGTTTGGCCCAGGTGCCAATATCTGGCATCCCAACCGGCAACCACTCCTAAGTACATTAGACAACTTCCTGGGTACCTTAGACAGGACATTGGTAAACTTTGGACTGATTTTGAGGTCTATTATGTACAAATTTAAACAAAAACCGAAGTTTTGTTGTTAGTGTATATTCAAATACAGCTTCAGTTGACTAGTCACATTGAACTATTTTTTAACCTATATTTCTATATGATCTTGCCTCATTAACCAATGAGTACCATGTTCATTTGTAATTATTCATATTCAGTAAGGTACATCATCCAACCATATATTTGTTTAATATTGAGTGTCTTGGAAAATGATATTTTAAGTTTTAACCATGAGCTGTTGTTGCTAAACTTACTTCATATAACTCTGTCTTGGTTGGAGCGTGGATCATGGGCCCATTATCCTTATAGGTTCATTGGCCTATGTTCTGGTTAGCAATTACATTTTCTCCATTTGGAATTATAAGAATATATATTATTATTGATTATTTTGGTATTAGTCATACAAAGAAACTGTTTTCTTTTCGGCGTAATTCAACAAGCTAACTTATATTTGAATCGTTTTCCCTGACTTTCTTATTCATTTCTCAGTGCCTCCTCCATTCCCACCACCTTTCTCAGGAAAAAGTTTTAAAGAACAATTTTTGCTCTTTCGGAAGGAAAAACGAGCAATTGGGTGCCCCTCATATTTATGGGGCCTTGCATCCATTTCTATCCAGGTAACATTCATTCCTGGTCTATGTTAGACTATTATTTATGTCAAAGGAATGGTTTTACTAAAAAGGAAGAAATTGAGTTCAACTATGGGATAGAATCTTAGTATTTTCTAAATGAATAAACTGGTTTGGAAGTAGACTTAAGATGCTATAAAATATTTTGGAATATATATAAGTGGGGATAGGTGGTGGGGCCCATGTGGAGATGAGTTAAGGGCTGATTTTTTGTGAGGACGATCTCCTCACCATAGAGATCATTCTCACAAGAAATCAACCATTTCTGAAACTTCTACCCTGTTAAATGTGGACTAAGTTAACTGTGAAAATTGATGATCCAGAATTTTTCAACTTGCATTCTACTTTTCAAAAGGATTCAAATGTTGGAATGGGGCTGATTTTGGTGAGGATGATCTCCATGGTGAGGAAATTACTCTCACCAAAAATAAACCCTTAATTCATCTCCATGTGGGCCCCATGACTGTGTGTCATCTTATGTGTCAACCTATATATATTACGTCCTTTTCTGCATGTAGCAGTTACTGTTCTTGTTTCCTAGCATACATTTTCTTTGGATTTTCAATGATGGTTAGCTTTGTTCCTGCATTGCATGATCCCTATGCCATGCAGTTAATTGAAAATCTGTATCTTCTTGAAAACACAATATGTATATAACTCTATAACCTTTTCAGTCTTATTCATCTACTGCTTATTAATATTCTTTGGTTTGTGTGGCTGGCTTGGGAATGCTTTCTCTTAAACCATTTACAGGTTCCATGCTTTCTCTTGTGGATGACTACCATTCGGAGGATGTCACTGGATCATCACCCTGGGTTTGATTCTGTAAGGCACTGATGTAAATCTTTTGTATGTAGATTATGGCACCTTGGTCTTATCAATTATATTGTTGCACTTGATCAACAGATGTCCTTTAAAACTTAAAGTTTTCACTTTTTAGTCTGACACCTCTAAAGATGGGAGAAACAAACTAGTCTTTGAAGTTGCTTGCTTTCCAAAAGTCTATAAACATATTTCATTTTCTTGATGTTGTATTCATTCTCGTCAATCATTCTATAACAGTGCTTTGTCATTCATTAAAAGATTAACTTCACATTATGTGTAAAGGAGGTGGTATTGTAGTTATCTAGGAACCTTTCTGGTGACAATAGAAATATGTCCTCATAATAACTGATGATATGGTTTCTGTCATAATGTAGATGAGTCATTTGAATTGAGAAGATAATAGTATAAATTAAGCGAAGGTACTTTTTAGCAGTATTCTTTTGTAAATGCTGTATAATAAGTTAAATTAAAGAAATGATCTTATAAAGTTTATTTCTTTCACTAAAATCTTGTAATCTATAAAGGTTGACTCGAGCTATTTACAGCTGAATCCAGTTCAACTTTTAATTGCATGTGCACAACCTTTACCTTGTTCCACTTGTGCATTTCTGTTGATGAATTGCGGGGACTGGGACGTGATGAACCTGTGGTTCGTACAGTAATATTTTTTTTTGTAATTTTGTTACCTCTCACTGCTCTTGATATCATCTTAGTGGTGTTGTGTGCTGCCGTGTGAATTGATGCATTTGACACTATAGTTCAGTTAAAGGTTAGAATAGTCTTCTTGTTAGTCATTAGGGTATTTGTATTGGTGGCATATCTTTGCATTGGGGTGTTATTGTAATTCATCTCTTTAACTGTTATTAACTGAAAAGCTGTCTAAGATGATAGCTCATTTTGGCTCTCAGACCTTCTTTCTCTAATTGAGCTTTAGGTTGTGTTTGTTTTTTTTTTCACGCGTGTTTTATTATATTATATAATAATAATAATATTTTTATTATATTATATTATATTATATTATAATAATATTATATTATAATAATATTATATTATTATTATTATTACGGAAAATTTCTTAAACGAAAATTAATTTTAAGGTATTTACAAAAACAAAAATAACTTTTGAAAATTCCCAAAAAAAGTAACTAAACACTCTTTCTAAAAACGTTTCCATAAAGTCAAATTTGACACTGACAAATGGCAGATGCTCTTTAAAAGACCATCTTTCATGAATAAACGCTCTTTTAAAGAGCGTTTCTCCTGGACAGATGGTAAAACATCCATACCGTCAGCGTCAAATAAAACTTTGATGACAGGCCCTGTCATCAAGGCCGATGACAGGGCACAATATGAGCCACGTGGAACACTCTTAGAGAACTCTGACCGTATGGATGTTTGGCTAATCATTAGGTGGCTACAAACCAAAAATTAGTGATTTCTAGGCGTTGGATTGGAATTGTTTTCATTGTTTGATTTTAACCGTGCGAAATTTGAGCATTATTGACCATTATTTGAGGTACAAAGACCCAAAGGTTCGAAATCACAAATCAAGCTGATTTTTTGTTTGTAGGTCCATATAGGGATTGAAAAACATCCATACGGTCGGAGTATTCTAAGAGTGCCACGTGGCTCTTATTGCACCCTCTATTGGTGTTTCACGTCAGACTCCGGGGACCCCCATTTTTGACACCCGTTTGGGCGTACCCACATAGATGAATCCATGGCTGATTTTTGGTGAGGATGATCTCTATGGTGAGGAGATCATCCTCACAAAAAATCAAATCATTCTGATATTCATAGACTGGTTTAGAAGTTGAAGAATTAATAAATTATGGACCGTCCATTTTTACCATGCAACTTGAAAACCACATTAAAAGCGTTTAGTTACTTTTTTTGAGAATTTTCAAAAGTTATTTTTGTTTTTGTAAATACTTTAAATTTAGTTTTCGTTTAAGAAATTTTCCGTTATTATTATTATTATATAATAATAATATAATATTATATGATAATATATTATATAATATAATAAAAATATTATTTTTATTATTATATAATATAATAATATTATTATTATAATATATACAATATAGTAAAAAAAATTATTTAAATATAGTGTGATGCACCGTGCGATGCACCATAAGTATGCCTTATGGTACAACGGCGTGTGTTGTAACACGCAATTTTGTGCGTGTTCTGATTCTCAGAGGGGGGGTGTTGCAACCATAGTTTGAAGTATCGGCCGATCCCGGTCTGGATCGGGTGATCCGGATCGGTCTCGGAGGCCCACGAGACACTGATCCAATGCATGTACCGAATCATGCTGGATCGGGCGATTCGACGAGTTGAATCGGTCAGATCGCCCGATCCAACCGATCTAAACGTGTTGGATCGGCGTGTCAAACCAGCGTGGGATATAAAACTTGCAATTTTTCCATTTTTTATTCATTTTCTCCCCCTTTTCTTCGGTCCTCTCTCAAACCCTGTTAGTTTGTTCCCCCTGTTCACTGATTTAGTAGCCTTTCTCGGCCATTCTAGAAAATAGAAATGAAGAGATGGCATGAACAAAAAATAAAAAGGAGAAAGCCCCACCCTCAAAACTCCATTGCCGCACTCTGCCACTGCCTGCAACTCCTCTTAACAAAGGCGACATAGGATCTAAAATAAGATCCTCCATTCCCATGATACTAGAAAGAAGAAAGGAAGAAGATCTGCCAGATCTCCGTTGTGTGCCATTTGCCCCCTCACCACCCAAGCAAAGAAGGGATAAAGGGGTACTCGTCTGAGGTGGTTTCTTCCATTCCCATTGCAAAAGGTGATGGCTAGGTGATTCCCATTACAAATAGGGTTTTCAGAGAGAGATTTGGGGTTTTCTCATTTTTTTTTGTTTTTTTTGCATTTTTTTTATTTTCGTCTTGGGATCACGCTAGATCGGGCTGATCCAACCGATCTGGATCGGGATCGGCGGTGGCCGATCCGACGATTGATCCTGAGACTTCGAACTATGGTTGCAACACGCACCTTGGCGCACATTGAGGGCCCTGGTGCATATTGTGAGTCGCGCGCATTGGTGCAAACACACATTTTTTGGCTCAGTTGCGCACAACAGCGCCAATGCGCGCACATTTGTAAAAAACAAACGCAGCATTAACATGTTCAATTAGGGAAAGCATATATTCATTTAAAAAGAAGCTGATTGGTATAAAATATGATTTTTTTATTATTTTGGTATGCCTGCAGACAGAATGCTTTACTGAATTTTGATTGTTTGGCGGAGTAGGAACATTTTGACATCGCTTTTAAGTATGGACATATTTTTAATTTCTGCATTGACTTTCATTTGGATATGAAGCTCCTGTCAAATTCATTTCAGGGTGGCACATTATGGTTCCAGAATTTGACGGAATTCTCTCATGGTATTTTAGGCCTAATTTTTCCAATATTGATTGCCAGTCTGCATTTCACCAATGTTCAGGTATTTGCTTGTATTTATCTCCTTTTCTCATGAAGTATGAAACTTCAAGTTAATCTTTTTCAACAATGCCAAACAAGTCCTATATCATGTCAATATGTGCTGCACCGCATCTCTAACAAAAAGAATATGGGCTGCACTATTCAACTGTGCCTAATACTTGACAACAAATCAAATAACTAATGCATTTCCATAATCATATGTATAACACTAATTTTGTAACTATTTAGTAGTACGTAACATATATCGTGATATTTTTTCATATTTTATATATGCCATAGGTCGTACAATGTGTTTGAAAGGCAGTAAGTGTGGCTTTTCCTAGGTTTAGATAATTAGGATTTGTAGGCCTGTAAGGAATTGATGAGACATGTTTTGCTTGAGTTTGTTCACGTGTTCCTTCATCTCATTCTTTTTAATCCTCTTCAGAAACTGTAGTTTCTCTAGTTGATTTTGTTAGCAAGATCCGTGATTGTTTTGTCGTATATTGTTTCCTTGGTATAATTTCATTAAATGTAAAATTCGCATTCCTAACTCCCATTTCTTATTTATTTATTCTTATCATGGTTTTCTTTTATTGTCGTATATTGTCATGTTTATTAGATTGTCACTCTTCTTTGTCAACTTGTATACAAATGTTTTCTAGTTATTCATTTGTATGTCATGATCAGAGTCAAATTATCAAGTCTAGTAACAATATTTTGTGTCAGAAAAATGTTTACATCACTAGTCACCATCTCAATGCATTGGAAATAAGTGTGTAGCTGCGAAGATCATATATAGCTTTCAACTGCCTTGCACAAAAGATTTGTCTTTGTACTCTTGCTAGTTAACCCTGAGTATTACTTCCTCGGTTCATCTGAAGACAATCCCACCGTCTACCTAAACCTGATAGACACATCGTGTTAAATTTTATAGAATTAGTGATAATCTGTTGAGGATATTTGAATGCTACTTTTATTGCTCTAATTCTCCCAAGATTTCTAGATCCGTCTTGTATTATCTGCTTATAAGCATATTTTGATAAAACTTCAAAGAAGATTATGTTGATCTTGGTTGTACTATGTTGCCAGATATCTTTCCGGACGTCTAGTGTTGGCAAAGTTCCTGGCCTATTTAGCTTATTAGCCAAAGTGAGTTGACAAAGTCCAATTTTATGTTTACTTCTCATGGTGACTTCTTATCTCATTATTGCTCAAGATTAAAGTTTACACAAGTAGCAAAATTTTATGAATTTTACCAGTGAATTAGTTGCTGGTCTGGTTGCAAAAATTTCCACAATGGAAACTGGACACATCCTTACATTCTTTAAAGTATCTTACTGCACTCAAATGACAAAATTGTAATTATTTTTTTGCAGTACTACAAGCTCTATTTGGATATTCTCACGCTACCTATATTTCTGATTGGGTTTTGTATTCCTCAGGTTAGTAAATTTTCTATCCTTGACAAAAGTCTTCGACAACTGACCCTAGCTTATTCTTTCTTTTTTCCTTGTTCAATGTAGTCTAATAGTGCTGCTGATGGGTGGGGTATCTATTAAATAATATTTTGAGTAAATTTTTTCAGTGAGCTTCAAATATGACCAAAATTTGCATCATTATTATCAAGGAATGACCTCACATACACGTGTGTCAGTGTTCGACACAGATAGAGGTGTCTGACACGGCTTCTTTAAGAAGCCCAAAATGCAAACACTTTATAATTTAATATTCTAGTTATATTTAAACTAGAAGTTTTTTTTTTAAAGTAAAAATAAGGAAATAAATATGTGAAAAGTAAAAGAGAACATTTCCATACCTCATGTAGCTATCCAGTAACATAATAATATAAGTAGATTTATAAGAGGGAGGATTATCAAACAACTATACCTGTGTTTAACAACTTAACAAAGTACCGCATGGAGGATTAAACAAACTGTGTCCATGTCCAGATGTGTGCTGGGATGTGTTGACACGCGTGTCCATGTTGATACGTGTCCGACACAGCAAAACCCTAAAAGTGCGGTGTCCTTGTTACATATAATTGATAGTGGCTGCGAGCTGTTATTACACATTGAGAAAAGGTTAGCACATATGAAGAACTTGTGGAAGCCTACTATTGATTTTCAATAAACCCGCATTAGAACTGAGTGACTGTTTCTAAGAGAGTTTTGGACTAGAAATGTAAACTTTATGCTTATTGCTTCTGTGTTTACTTTTGCTTGTTCTATTGTCTGTCCTTCATTGAACTTCTCAGAAGTTTCTTCTTATTGTGCCTGCACAATTCATCCGTCCAAGAAAAGTATCACAAACCTATATGTTTATTGCTTGTTTTTTGGTGCGTTATATATTTGTTCCTTTATTTTGCAGGGGAGTTTAGTGTACTGGGTGACCAACAGTTCATTAACTGTCATCCAGGTTTGTCTTCACTCTTCATTACCTTTTATATTAAGTAGCAACTATTTACTATTCATCGACTTAATTAACTGTTTATCTATCATTTAGAATGGAGATACTGTCGATTAAGAGAATTTGTATTAGTCAATGAGAAACAGCACAAAGAAGCAGAAATGTAAAGACAACAACATTTATCAGATAAAAAGAATATTGATAGATTGTAACGTCATTAGATAAAAGAATATTTGCTATCCTGTTGACAAAATGAGGAACCCTAAAAATTGAGACACCAAATCAAGGTTTTCATCTATGACCAGGCAATAGGTTGCATGAGCAATCAACAAAATGTTCTGGTTGCTTGAAACTAAAACGCTCTAGTTCCTTCAAACTTGCTAGTTTTCTGCAAAAAGAGCTGTTCTTTATTTTTCATAATGCTTTAGTAGCCTTTTACTCTTTAGAAAAATGTAAGCTGTGCATTGTACACCCCATAGACAGTCTACCAATGACATACTGGTGCACATGCAGGTGTCTGTGATCCACCATTCAGTGGCTCCCATGTAGACGTCTTCCTAGTGCAACCCGTCAAATGGTTAGTCTTAAGCACCTGCATTTGTGACTCATTTACCATTTTGCTAGTTGTAGACCGTGTGAAGGACTTAGATTCAATCCCAGTATACCATTCACTCTTCCTGAAAATGGTTGTATTTTAATTTTAGTTTGTCAACTTATTTACCTCATGCCTTGTTACAGACAGTACATTCCTGAATTTCTTCAATGCTTTTATCATGCTGCTTTACATTTAGCATCTGCTATGCTTGATAATCTTCTGTCCGCATCCCAAGTCCTCATACTGTAGGACATGCTTATTTTATTTATTTTTTATTCTTTTATGATTCACTGATTGACAGTTTGCTTCCATGTGCTCTGTTTGAATGAGAAATGCCATCTGCTTTATGTTCTCTAGGTCTTACATCCTTGTCCTTTTGTTTATGGGATTGTTAAAGTTTAAACCACGAGTCATAAGATCCAAGACATATTACCATTGCATTCTCAATTTTGCAGCAATTATCTTTAAATCATCCTCCCATCCGTGCGAAATTGGGGCTTCCTGACCAAAATGCTCCGGTGAAGAAAGATATCTCTACAAATTTTGGTGCACCTGAAATAAGATCTTTGGATACACAGACGGAGCATAAAATCTCCTTGCAAAACCTATCCCCCGATGAACTGCTTTCTGTGAGTAGTTGAATGTGAATGCCCGTGTATTCTATCAATGCCACATGTCATTTAAGCTTACCGCGTATCTTTATGGTTGAGACTTTTACAGCTTTCCGTCCAACTCTTAGCAAAAGGGCAAACAGATAGAGCGATTCCATTGATAGGGTAACATTATTGTCTCTTAGCAGTTCTTTCTAGAAAAGCAACTAAGAGCTGCTTCTTGTTGTTGGTTCTTGTTGTAACTTAGAAGTACCTTTTGGCTACAGACTGGCACTTGAGAAGGATCCCGAATATGTAAGAGCTTTGGTTGTTATGGGGCAGACTTTAATGCAAAAAGGAATGCTGATTGAGGCTACTGAATATCTTGAGCGTGCTATTTCCAAGGTCTGATGTCCTTTGATTTGCTGTCAGTTTTAATATTCCCTTTGGATTTTGATATCAAGGTTGGATTAGTCTTCTAATTGGTAGAAAACATTTGTGGTCAAGTTAGTGTCCTTGATTCTTTTCTAATCAGAACTTGTAATGACAATTTGATCAGCTATTTCTTGTTGGCCATCCAACAAAAGGTGAGGAGGTCGATCTTTTGATTCTTGCCTCTACATGGGCAGGTGTTACATGTATACGTCAGGTGAACTTCAGTAGTACATTTGCAGCTTTTGTGTAAATTGTGTTCTCAGCCAAGGATAGAGCAAATTATGCTTCGACTATTTGTTTTTTCTCTCATCTGCATATAGAAACGATATCGAAGTGTAACCAAGCACTTTGGCACCACCAATGATGGTTTTCCCTCCATCTCTTCCCACCAGCATGTGTATGGGCTCATCGATGATGAGCTTTCTTGTGGAATGTTGAACATTGTTATTGTCTGTCCAAAAGCAAGCGATTGATGAAATGGTTATTATCATCGACTAGTGCAGGTTCTGGGCTATAAGCCATCCAGAAGGTGGCCCATCATGTAACTGTCCAGGTTGATGGGCAAGTGCACCGATTGCTTGTGGGAATTGGGGACACCACCATCTTTGTTGGTGCTGAATAACAATGTATTTGCTCCCAAAATATTCTCCACACTGTGTATCCACTTAAGTTTGTTATTGATTTGCTGTGCACGTCTGTTTCTTTTTCTTTTTCTTTTTCTTTTTCGTTTGGCAGGGGAGAATCCCAGAAGGAATGGATCACCTACAAAGAATAGCACAGTTGGAGGAGCCAGATGATCCTAGGGGCAAAGCCCATTACTTTGACGGACTGGTAATGCTAGCAAGGTATGGATATGAGCACTCCATCAGGTTGTATTTCAACAGCTTGAAAGTTTTTGGACATGCTTGAAATATTTACTTAAATCCCCAGTTCATTTTCTTAAAACACAATCTGTTGCCTGAACTAAACTAAAGAAATCTGGTTTCCAGTGCTTTATCTAATGAAGGTCGAAAGGACGAAGCTGTGCAGTATCTGCGCATGGCTGCTGCTTACGATCCCTCTAATAATGTGTACTTACAACAGTGCCTAGAGGATGAGGACAATCTTGTTAGTGGTTGGAAAAAGCAATAATAATTGAATCCTCCTTCCATAAGAGGTATTTGGTCGAAGGGAGTGCTCGATTTTGGCCATCCTTCCATTGGTATTACTGAAAATGTCTTGATCATTGGTAAACCCCTTGCTTGTATTGTACCAGAGGACTTGGCACTTGTACAGTCATTACGCAGTAATTTGTTTGAGCAATCTTTGCCAGTGCCAGAATGGCATTAAGATTTTGTAAGATTTAGGATGTTTCATTTTATCCATTCAATTTAGTTGACTTACCTTGTTGATAAGTCAATAAATATGACATTGATGTTTAAGAGTGTCTCTCTCTTTTAGGTTTTTTGTTTAAATATTTTCAGATTTGTTTTTATCTTGGTACTCTTTATTTAAAATCCCATGATTACTTGGTCTTAGATTGTTTTTTTTTTGTTAGGCAGTCTAATATGTAATAGGTATTAAAGAAAGAGTATGTATAGAGTTACACCCATTTCTTACATCTAATTCTTACACCCAGTGGTGGGACCCACATGAAGATCATGTTGGACAATCCGACCGAACTGTGAGTTGTCCATACTGTGGAGACAATCCTAAAAAAATCAGTCCATTTCAACATATGCCCAACCTCATGAAAAATTGATTGAACTTGAAATATACAGACCATTCAATAAAACCATTACTTTAGGTCAATTTTTTTTTATATGGTTAGCAATGTCAAATTGGACTGGTTTTTTTTTTGGTGATGATGATCATGGCAAGGACAACTTAATGTATGGTTGGATTGTCCACCATGATATCCATGTAGATTCTATAACTGGGTGTAAGAAATGGGTGTAGTAGCTCTAGACAGACTCAGAAAGAAATTGCTGTAACATATACCCATGGAGTAAGGATCACTTATTCGTTGAGGCACTCGAGAAACTTATCTTCTGTGGCCTGTCGAGGTTCGATCTCTATAAGACCTCTAGTGGCAGTACAGGATACCCTGTATCATATGTGAGTTTATTTTTAGTAAACACTGACTCATGGATGAGAGTTTTTTTTTTTGGTTGGACATGGATGTTAGTGTTTGTAGTTAAAACTTTTAGATCTCTTATTGGTTTTAACTTGAGCTTTTGACTAGTAGGTGGTTCATGCTGCACTTGTTATACTAATTTCAACAGAGCTGTCTAAATAATCTTGGGCTGTGGCCAACCTAGGAAAAGGAAACCAACAGATAGGGTGGAGCGGAGGAAGAGTCGAGAATCAGAAAGATCCTCTTCAAGTTTGAATTTGTTCATTTTGAATATGGTTCTTCTACTTATTTATTTTGATGATCTACTTTGATTCTTTATATCTCTTTTCTTTGCATCTCTTTTCTTTTATTTCCTTTTATCATTCCTGAAGTGTTGAGCGACAACGTTTGGATGGTTTAGAATATATATATATAGATTACGAGTATTGCACCCATATGTTAGGAACCAAGTATTAGGGGGTGTTTGGATCGCCATTTTTAGACTTGGAAAAGTCTTTTTTTTTCAAAATAATAGATTGTTTGGATGACCATTTTTTAAAAAGTAGTTATTTCATAAAAAAAAAATTTTATAACAAAAATTAGCTGAACGCTGTTTTTCAAGTAAGAAAAAGAGACTTTTAGCTTTTGCTAGCTCAATGAACGTAATAAACGAAGAAACCCCTACTCCCACGACTCCCCCATCTATTACTCTCAATCGCATCAATTATAGTGGTGGGACCCATCAAGAAGATAAAGACATTTTTGCATTAATGATGATCCAAATGACTTTTTATATTTTTGGGAAAGTGTTTATTTCAATAAATATTTTTTGAAAAATGGCGATCCAAACACCCTCTTAATCTTTACTATTCACTTGTATATTTATCGTGTCTCAGATGGGAGACGTGAATTTGGTAGATGCCACACACAAACATAACCATTACTCTTGACCATTCAAATTTGCAAATGAGCAGGTTTGATCAAATGATTAAGAATCCAGTGTAATAATAGACCAGGCCCGACTCGGGCCAGATTGCCACCCGAATCCTTTATGAGAAATTTTTTGATCCTGCAACTTTGGCTCAGGCTCCAGTTACCGCCCAAAAATGACAGGCTCCGGTTACAGGGCACAATATGAGCCAGGTGGAACACTCTTAGAGGACTCTGACCGTATGGATGTTTGTCAAATCCCCAAGTGGACCTACAAACCAAAAATCAGCCCGATTAGTGATTTATAGGCGTTGGATTGGACTTTTTGGCATGGGTTAATCTCAACTGTGGGAATTTGATCTGTATTTGAGGTACAAAGATCTAACGTCTATAAATCACTAATCAGAATGATTTTTGGTTTGTAGGTCCACCTATGGATTTGTTGACAAACATCCATACGGCCAGAGTCCTCTAATAGTGTTCCACGTGGCTCATATTGTGTCCTGTAACCGGAGCCTGTCATTTTAGGGAGGTAACTGGAGCCCGCCCCTGTAACTTTTTGATCCAGTGATCCATCCATCTAACCAGAGCAGGATAACCACGTTACTTACAGTTAATTCACAAAATACGAACCAATGGCACAGATCAGACCGAGAATAAATTGGAAACAATTGCATTAATGGAATATTCCACATATATATAAACAATTTGGAGTAGGAGGAGGACGAGGACGAGGACGACGACGAACATTGCCATGAAACAAGTGTCAAATACAAATACAATTACAATCTCATGTCATGTATCCTCTCTTTCTCTCCCTCTACTTCACAAAAATATGGATGGAAGGTAAAACCGTAAAAGTCATACCTACAATATTAATTAATTATTACAAGCAAGAACCACCCACGAGGCCACGCCTTGGAAATATAATGAGCTGAGTCAACTCATCGTGGATCGCTCTACGATACCTTAGCTAACTCAGTGCTGTCTCGGGTCTACCCCAACCGATTTCAACGTCTCCGCCTTTGCTGGCCTGCAAATATTAACCAAGAAGCCCGTTCAATTCAGAAGAAAGATTTCGTAACGTAACAGAGAAACAATTACCAAGATGGCGTACGTACATGGTGTATATATCCCCTCGGATGGGATTAGGGACGGTGTCACGATCTAAGTCCTGTATGTGGGCCACCTTCCTGAAGAATGACTTCCTGATCAACTTGTTCCCCTCCTCTACCGCATCATCCGGGTTCTCCAACTCCGCCAACATCTCCCTCTTCTTCTTACTCACGTGTACCGAGGGAGAGTACTGCAACTGCTGCTTCACTGTGTGGGTCCCGAACGTCAAAGCTAATAATACCATTCCCATCACCATGTAGATCGGAACAAACTCTCCCTTCACGCTCCTGAATTCATCATATTATCAATATCATCGTACGCACGAGGAAGATCAACGGTGGAACACACACTACACTCTATGTAACTGACCTCGGTTTCGAGTGAGAATCAACCGTCGGTGCAAAGGGTTTCATCTTTGGAGTGGTTGACGTGGCAAACATCCGGTTTCCTCCTGTGCGACTCAGCATTGCCCTCCAGTAACTCTGCAACGTACACATAATTAAGGCCCGTATTATAGATCGAGACTGAGGAGCACAGATACAATACGAGAAGAAGAGTTACAATTAACGGTAATTAACTAGCACTCACCGTTGCCCTAGAAGCCATGATCGACGGACGAGAAGAATCTAAATTGAAACTGTAACAGAGAACGGAAATGGGAGTAATATGCGCGCGTAGTAACAAAAGCGTCTTTCAAGCATGGAATTATGATTTGCTTGTTTCTTTAGTATTTGAAGGGAGAGAGAGGGTTCCAGAAAAGGGTTGTGACACGTGGTGCAATGTAAATTGTACACGATAACCTTAGAACTCCCTGGAAATGGTCATCCTTAACATTGGCGGGAGTTCTGGAAACTTGTGGCATCCAAATGCTACGTCATCGCCAATAGCATCTCACATCTACGCCTTTCCGTAGATAATAGGGCGAGACCGAAACGAATGAGTCAAAGTTTATTTTTTGCCTTAAAAGGGAATTTTCTATTACAAATAACGCCACGTGCGATGCACGTGCACCTTACACGTGGCATACTCTTAGAGATCACTGACCGTATCGTATGATCCACGAGGACAATCTTAGAGAGCAGTGACCGTATGGATGTTTGGCTCATTCCTAGATGGACCTATAGACGTTGAATTCTAATCATTCGATTTGAGTCTTTTCATGGGTTAATTTCAACCCTAGGATTCAAGCCTTATAGACCCAATTACGGGTAGAAATCATCAATAAGGCTCTTTCTGATCTGTAGGTCCATGCAGGATGGGCCAAACTACTATAGGGTCAGTAGTCCCTAAGAGTCCCACTTGGAAGAACAAAAAAATTGTAGGTCAAAATTGATCCAAACATAGGCCAAGTACAAGTCCATGTCAACCTCATGGATGGTTGTAAGAATGAACTCGGCCCCAATGGGTATCTGTGGTCTGTGGCGCGCGATCATCGGTGCATAACTGCGGCATCAAAATCCATCTGCTTCAAAATTTTCTCATCTACACAGATTCTTGCATGGATTTAACAGTTCAGGGCATGAGTGTAATCTCATTAATAGGTTATGGTAGCACAAAAACTTCTTCAAAACCAGACAGAATGAGAGAAAAGGGTCAAAAGTCAGGTCTCAAGATTGGAACCAGCCTGATATAAATACTCAATCCCGACGTTAATACGGCGACGAACCATGTGAAAACCTCTTGTGTCATCTCTCTCTCACTTTGTTCTCTTGTTTTTTTTTTAGGGAATTTTTGACATACCCCCCATGTTATTTTGAAAATTTGACAAACCCCCCACAATTTGAAAAAGTTGACATACACCCCTATGACTTGGTGCGCTGTCATTTGATTAATGTTGACCCGAGTTGACCACCAAATTTTGTATTAAATGACAGAAATGCCCTCGTCTTCAACTTTGGAACAAGGGTTTGGGCTAAAACCTAAACCCCAAATGAGGACGACCAGCTAAGAAACTCTAATAGGTTGGCCGCCCATCACTGGTGACCAATCCACCGGAGTCTCATGGCCGGCCGACCTGGCAATAATTTAAAACTCAAGGTTTTGAAAAAAAATAAAATAAAATAAACCATACAATTATATTTCTAAAAAATTCATTAACAAAAATGAAAAATAAGAATAAGAGCAATTTAGATTTTAAGCTTTTGAGCGGAGATTTTGAAAAGATGGGTTCTTCAATTTTAAAAAGAAATCGCATTTCATTTTATCTATTTTTATGATTTTTTATTTTCAATATTTGCTTAATTCATTAAAAAATTTCTCAGGTTTACCGGCAATTATTTTTATTTTTATTTGTAATCTTCGCTTTTCATGTTTGATTTGGGAAAAACCCAAACCCAAACCCTTGTTCTAAGGTTGAAGACAATGGCACTTTTGTCTATTAGTACAAAATTTCATAGTCAACTCGGGTCAATACTGGTCAAATGACAGTGGACCGAGTCATAGGAGTATGTCAACTTTTTCAAATCATGGAGGGGTATGTCAAACTTTAAAAATAAGATGGGGGGTATGTCAAAAATTTCCTTTTTTTTATTTTTTATTTTTTATTACTATATGATATCTGGAGTGAAATCCACCCCACGGCCCCACCAACTGGAGGATTAAAGCAAAGGAGTTAATTAACATATAGATTGAAGTGAAAGGTCGGAATCAGACGCAACAGCTTGGACCCAGGACTATTGTACATTTGGTCGGGGCCGTCCTATGCCAGATTTTTCCCTCACAATCGGATTCGGACACCTACCAAAACTCCAAAAAGTTTCTAACCGTCCAATCAACTACATTTAATTTGAACGGTCAAACAGTGATTATGTGGATGCCAGCCGGCACATTGTTGTCACCACTGTTGGATGATCCAAACCGTAGAAACAAGAGCATTCTTTTAGAAAAGTGTAAAATTAGAATAGTCAAATTGGATCAAATCAATATTTGCTATTTATCTCTGCCCCACCTATACATCAATTTTGCTGTCCCTCTTGCCCAATTCAAAAGCCTTCGATAAGTGGAAAAAATAAATAAAGAAATTTCTTGTTCAGTGAAGGTTTAGGATAAGTATTGCAGGAGGCACCGGTACTTACTACTTAGAAAGAATTAAGAGTTGATTTTACCTGCCACCAACCCCATCGTTAGCCCCTTTTTAAGAAAAATCTTTTTCGTGTTCCACGCATAATTTCCTTTCCTTGTACCCTCAATATATTTCCTTGACCTCTCACAAGAAGGTGATTCGATTGGATGGGATGGTTGGGATCATTCCAATATCATTTTTTTGGTGCAAAAAATCTCTTTATGCTAGGCACATCACAGAGAGAGCCCTGAACCTCTATTCTCATGTTCAACACGTCTGCAGCTCAAACTATCTTTTAAATCAACTAACCATTTCACCAAGCAACCGAACAACAACAAAAAACTACTCTAACCTCCAGAATAGCGATGCTCCTTATCTAAACAAATGGCTTCTGTGAACCAAAAAGCAGAAGACTTGTACCATTCCAGAGGAAAGGACTGTTTTTTTACCATGGAGGCTATAATGTGAGCAACAATATCAGTTTTATTTATGTCCACTGTCCAGGATAAATAAAGCGAGTGAGAGATGGGGAAATTAGAGAAAATATCAGCACAAACAGAAGAAGAGAAACAGCCCTTGAGAAGGCCAATCAGTCCTTTAACATCAGATTCCATAATATTAGAGCAAACTTTGTCGAACTAGCTAATGGTCCACCAAGAAGCTTTATGGATTGAAGTGGTATTACCATCAAACCAAGAGAAATTTTTAGATACGGAAGGATTTTTGAAGCGGCAATCGTGCACCCAATGATCATGGGCCACTTATACCCATGGTTTAGACATCGGTTTTAAAAAGACTTGAAAAGTAACAATGCGCATACGTGGCGTGAGATCATTGGTGCATGATCACCTTCAAAAACCCAATGATCGTGCACCACATATACCCATGGTTTAGACATCGGTTTTAAAAAGACTCAACAAGTAACCGCCGCTTTTAAAATTCTCTCAAACTAAGTATAACTCCACCTCATATGCATGCGTCAAGTAACCCTTTCCACAACACCTGCTTCGTTAACGATCCTTATGCTGAGAATCAGTAATTCTCACCAGGCAGACAATTAGTTTCAGATTTAAAATACGCCTAGGCCAGGCCAAATAAAACTCAAGCATTGAACCATGACATAAAGCGGGCCGGGTTCAAGCCATGCACAACCGTAATGGTCCCTGACGCTGTTGAAAGAGGAGTGCATTGCCGTGTGGCTACAGCCATCACATTTAACCAACGAGCTGCACCAAATCAGTACCTCACTATCCAAAAATGCACGAAAAGACTGACAGCTCCATGCTTTCAAGTTCTCACAACAATCGAACTCAAAACGCTCAAGGGGGAAATGAAATATAAGAGAACCCCGTTAGGGGCAAACACACCATGATTACAAATTTTTACATGCCGAAGGTTTATGTACATTTTACAACCAATTCCAGAGCAACTGAATCCCTCAGTTTTCGCTCTCCCAAACCTCTCCAGTGACTCCTAACTTGGTAATACACAGACTAGCAGACAAACCTAACAAACTCTTGAGGAAACTCCCTACTCGAATCTGATTCGAGTAGGCACTATTTACATTACAGAAGACACTCTCTTGGATACCAAGGCAAAGGGATGAGAGGGGAATGTTGGGCGATAATACCTAAACAGTGTGAAAATTATACAGATGAAAGAGAACTCTTCTTAAGGTCAAAAGGCTTTTGGTCTAGTGGATCAAGCAAGGGCAGGGACAATGCAGTGAGACTCAGAATTCCCGCAAGCGAAGCCCTCAATTCTTACCATGGGTTTCCTTCCAAATGACGATGCTGCACAAGAGGAGCCTCTGTCTAACCTTGGCGAAGAAGCATTCCCTCCATGAGAATTTCCGGTGGGTGAAGCAAGTGTTGAGGTTTGCCGAACAAACTGTACATCATGGATCAATGGGTTGTTTGTGCGTACCGGAGGTGAACCACAGAAGAAGCCCTTTTGGCTGTTACTAGCATCCAAATCATCTTCCAGATGATCCTGACAACATCAAGTAGGAAGAATAAGAAACAAGATGAAATGCATTGGGCTTAGATACTGCCAGCATCATGATGAGTTTGCTGAACAAACTGCAGGAATTGCAGTACCTTGGTCAAAAATATATTGAAGATGTCAAGACTGCAGTCCCCTCTATGGGTTGGCAAGTTGCTGCAATGTAAGGGCAAAGTGGTGTCAAGACACTGATATCCAAATTAAAAAAACAATTTACAGCAAAACTTTCATTCGAAAATGTTTTGACAGTGCCCAGCATGCAACATAGATAGCCTATCAGTGGAGATCTAACATGATGAAGCAATGGGTGGCTTACCATGTTGTGTTCAGAAATCAGAGAACATCCAAGGAGGGACCATTAAAATACAAAAATTTGCCTTCCATTCACTATACTCTGGTTATGGATTTATCTAATAGTTACCATCACTGATGATGGAAACATAAGCTTTTAGAGTAGTGCTACCACATGGATAACCAGACAAAAATGTATGCGGTCGAGGCCAATGACCATTGGATTTAAGAGATCCACGGTCCACGAGTCAACAACTACAAAGGATAAAATAGTTGTTGCCTTGTGGACCTTGGATCTCTTGAAACCAATGGTCAATAGCCTCGACCGTATACTTTTTTGGCCAGTTATCCGTGGAGAAGCTATTTCCAAGCTTTTAATGGAACTGTTAAATCTAAATTAAGTAAACAAGTAATCTAGCACGGGGTGGGCAAATCGAGAGAAGACATTAAAATAATCAACATGGATTAAAAAAAAAAAGCAAATGCGTAAATTAGCTCATACATTTTTGGATTGCAGCATATTCTGTTCAGGCTATCGACAATAAAAGGAGCAGCCCTAGCAGCACGACGGGGTTCCGGACAGATAAGTCCCCTCGGGCTCGGTGCTGGTTGGTGCATAACTGCATGTTCTCTTGTTTTCAGATCCAATTCACAACCCATGGCATTATTCAGGGACATCTGCTCCAAACTAATCAATCTCCTTGGGAAAACTTCCATCTTAACTGGTATCTGAAACAATGAAAGAGAAACTGTCTGAGTTGATGCTTCACACAACTAAAAGGTAGCTGAGATTTCATTTCATTAAATATGATCAGCATCAGAAGCCATAACCCGCATACAAATTAAAAAGCACGGATTAAAACATTAGATAAGTAATGAACAAAGAAAGATAAAAGGAAGAGCCAGCAACATCTCGTTGGGTAAAAAAGAGTAATGAAGTGCAACTTGTAACAAACACAAGTCCTTGGCATCAATAGTTCCATAGCCTAATCAGATTTGTTAGCAACACATCACCATAAGAGATTAGAAAATCAGGACCAGTAAACCAGAATATGAAACATAAAATGCTTTCTGGGACTATAACAAAATTAAGAATCCAACCATAGCTACAAGCCTACAACCCACATCCTTACATCAGACAGAGTAGAGAGAAACAGGATAATATTTTTTTTTTGAGTTCCAGAAACAAGATAAATTTTTCCTATTAAGACAATCAACTGCGTCAGCACATCCAAATGGATTTCCGGCAAAAATTAACAGCTAAATGGAAAACTTCATTCCATGCTTTACAGTATGGGTGACAACACGAATCCACATGGGGAATCAAAATGAGCACGGTTGCCATTTGATGATTCAGTTGTACGGAATATAAGGTCAATTTCCAGCATGATTATTTGCTTTGTTCGTGCATCATTCACCCAGATCAAAATCTTAATGGAGCGCACCAATCATTAAGCAACAAAATCTACACAACACACACACACTGCCTGATCAAAACCATAGCAAAAATTGTTTAGAAATGCAACAGCATCTGCCTCAACTTGTTCAGAACAGTTAATTCAAATATCAAAGATTATTATATAGTATCCATCCAGCAATCATGCATAACCCAGTGTTAAGAAACAATCCTAGATACAACAAAACAATAAAACTACTTAAAACAGGCATAAGTTGAAACAAAATGTGAATTTTAAAAGTAATGAAACAAGAATCAGGCGCTTAAAAAGCAACTTTCAAACAACTAATCAGCCCTAATATCAGATTTCTTCAAATAATAGACTTAATGCAGAGGAACTAAATATGCGAAGCTAAAAACCTAAACGAAGTGTTCTTGAACGAACTCAAAGCAGAACCAAGCAAAGATCCACAGAAATTTTTTAAGCTGTAAAGAACTGAAAAACTAACGGAAACATCCATTAACAAACTAACCGCTAGACCAAGGAAAGGAACAGAGAACCAAATAAAAAATCGAGATCACTGACAGAATTTAGATAACCACCAATCAATACCAGAACACTCTATCAAAATTCAAAACCCGCAAGCAAATCTAAAACAAACAATAATAAAGAAATCCAGTAATTTCGTAGCAAAAGTTGCATGCCTACGGATATCTCCAACAGAACCGAAATCACAGGAAAACACGATGAAGTCCAGACTTTCTCATATACAACACCAAAGGTTCACAGAAACCCTAATCAAAACTAGCTGAAGCAAATCCAAATCCAAGAGACACAAAAATGGAGAAAACCCCAATTATTCAACAACGACCTCCATCGAAAGCCAGAAGCAGCAAAATCAGAAGAAATAACAGAGAAATATTAAAGAAAACACAGTAATCTCCGCAACAAACTATAAATCTAAAAAAGCAGACAACTTGTTCACCAGATCAGATCTTGTATTTTCAGTTAAAAAAAGAAGTTGTGCACCATACCACCACATCGATCAAAACAACTCAAGAGAGAAATCGTAAAAAAGATTACGAAATTCTAAGCCGCAAACCCAAAGTCACCAAAAAATCAAATCAAACACTCGAAAAAAGGAAAAAAAAAATAAGAGAAAAAGAACCTGTGCACCAGATCTCGATATCCTACCGCAAAATTCGAAGCTGAACGAAACCCCAGCAGGAGCGATCTTCTCAGAGAGATGGGAGGGAGATAAGAGCAGCACCGAAGTTGAGATCGAACTACCAGTAGAGGAGGCGCTGCTCTCTCTCCGAAACGCCAAATGTGACCCCTCGCGGCCTTTTAACGCTGTCGGAGGGTTTCAATAATAAATTACCATATAACCCTAACGAACAATATTAACTCCAGGTTAATAGTGATTAATAATTAATCAACCGTCCTTGTGTAATGAAAGGTAATAATCGTTGTATCCCAACTCCCGATCCGTAATAAAGTCGTGGACAACAGCTGTAAAAAATCTTTTCTTTTTTCCTTAGTTTTCGGGGTTAGTGTGACCTGTGACCCTTCTAAAAAAGACTGTCGTTTGTACCGGTTACAATGAGAAAAACTTGGCTGACGGACGTCCGTCAGCATATTTGTTGACAGACCACAGTATAATCCACGTGCCATACTCTTATAGACAACCGAGAGAAAACCTTCGCTCACACCTGTGTGTTGTGTGTGAGCAAAGCCGATCACATCACGATATGAGCCACGGGGTCCACTCTTAGAGGACGATGTCCGTATGGATGTGTGGCTAGTCCCTCGGTGGACTTGTAAACCAAAAATTAGACTGATTAGTGATTTCTAAGCATTGGATTGGAGTCATTTGCATGATTTCCTTTTAACCGTAGAATTTGGAGCATTATTGACCATTATTTGGGTACTAGATCCAAAGGTGTAACAGAACTAATTAGACTGATTTTTAGTTTCAGGTCCAACGAGGGACTGGCCAAACATCCATAAGGTCATCGTCCTCTAAGAATGTGCCACGTGGATCACACTGTGGTGTGTGATCGGCTTTGCACACATAGGTGTGAGCAAGGTTTACTCGACCACCGATGACCGACCGTATGGATATATGGCAATCCCTAGGTGGACTTACACTGATTAGTGATTTCAAACCTTTGGATCTTGTACCCAAAATAACCCCAAATGCTTAAATTCCACGGTTAAAAATCAAGTCATGAAACGACTCCAATAAAACGCTTTAAAATCACTAATCAGACTTATTTTTGGGAATATAGGTCCACCTCGAGATTGGCCAAACATTCATACCGTCAGTGGTCTCTAAAAGTATGCCACGTGGATCATTATATGGTCCGTTATCAACGTTGATGACGGACGTCCGTCCGTAAAGTTCTACGCGGGTTAGGAACTGAGTTGTCTCTCTCCATTTTACCGCCCTCGGGAATTCGCGTGTTGACTAGGATTAAAAAAAAGAAAGGAGAGAGAAGTGATAATATGGTACTTTGGCCACCAAATTAATGTGGGAAATGTTTCCAAACCGTTTATTTTCGTCAACTCTCTTTACAGATTTCTCCGCCTCAAATTACATGACGGAGGTAACAATTTGAGAAGTTACGATATGACGTTAAAGGCTTGTGGTTCGATCCGACACCCTTAAAAGTTGCTCAAGCCGAGTAAAACTTCGGTCACAAGACTCACGACCCGCTGTGTCCGAAGCACATTAAGAGCCACATGGCACATTACTAGAGGGCACTGACCGTGTGGATGTTTGGCCAGTCCCTTGGTGGACCTGCAAATAAAAAATCAGCCTGATTAGTGATTTGTAAGCATTGGATTGAAGTTATTTTCATGGGTGGGATTGATTATAACAGTGGGAATTTGAGCATAATTGAGCGTTATTTGAGTGCAAAGATCCAAAGGTTGTAAATCACTAATCAGGCTGATTTTTGCAGGTCCAGTGAGGGACCGGCCAAACATCCGTACAGTCAGCACCCTCTAATAGTGTGCCACGTTGCTCATATTATGGTTTGTGACCAAATTTTTACTAGTATTTATGGACAGTCTATCGCTCAAGTATTCTATAGATTAGAGGATGCCAAGTGTAAAGCATGTGCACCTTACATGTGGCATGCTCTTAGAGATCATTGACCTTATATATGTTTAGTAGCCCATCCTTAGGTGGAGTTACATACCAAAATTCATCCTAATATCTATTTATTGCATTAGTCTTTTTCGTAGTTTGTTTTAACTATGGAATTTGAGCATTATTTGGAAGAAATGGCTCACTTTAGAACCATGAGTCAATGACCAAATGGATGTTTGGCCCAGCCCTAGGTAGACCTACTGACTGTATGGATGTTTGGCACATCCTTAGGTGGACCTACATGCCAAAAAAAACACCTGATTAGTGATTTCTAAGCATTTGATTGGAGTCTTTTTCATGCGTTGATTTTTTAATCGTGGAATTTGAGTATCACTATTTAGCATGTAAACTCAAAGTACATTTTTGGCTAATTACAAAATGGACCACCATACACGTCCATGGACCTTGGACCATGTGATTATTACTCTTTTAAAAATGAGGTAAGTATGAGAACTGTTAATTAACCTTTTTCTAATTTTGACAAAAAAAATTTTCGAGCCACATTATTGTCACATCACACTCTTAGAGACCACTGACTGTACAAATGTTTAGCCCATCCCTACGATACCTACGTACTAAAACTCATCCTGATTAGTAATATTTATCCATTGGATTAGTCTTTTTCTTGGTTTATTTTTAACTGTGGATTTCGAGCATTATGATCCAAGGTTCGAAATCACTAATCAGGCAATTTTTTGTTGCATGACTCTACCTACGGATTGGGGCAAACATCCAAATGGTCATCAGTGACTTCTAATAGTGTCCCATATGTCTCACATTGGGGTCCTTCATCAATGCCGACGATGGACGTCTGTCATCAAATGTTTTCTCGTTTAAAGAAAGCAAAGAAGCATTTAACAAAATGGTGATGTGAAGACATTACATGCCTTAGTAGGTAGAGACTAAAAGAACCATATTAATAAGTAAAATTAAAAAAATATAAATAAAAGAATCAGAAGAGGAACATTTTTGTAAGCACTTATAGCATGAGTAACGCAAGAAGAGCCTTTTCACTCGAAATAGTAGAATAGATAATTATGATTTGTGTGTAAGTAAGAGATCTATGTAAGACCCAAGGAACTCCATCCATCAACCATATATCCAATCTAATAAGATCTCGTAGGGTACTAATCGTTTTGCCCTAGTTGCAAATTGATATCCGATAATATATTTTAATATTTTATCTTAAAGAGATCAATCAAATAATATCCGGACGAAAGGATCATCACATAATCTTATGAATTTTATAAGATAGATCTAGAATTACCTTGATAGCCTTCTCCTAAAACTAACGGACGTCCTTTTATGGTTTTCTGCACAAATTTTGTAGAGGGAGAAGAATAAAGAGAAAGCTCTAAACCAAAAAATGTTGGGATATGATACGATAGTCCCCCTCACCAATCTCCTTTCATGTTAAAATCTAGAAACAATTTTCAAATAGGACTATGACTTCTAATTAGAGATAAGTGTATCATACAGTGTGGGATCTCTAGGAAACTTATCTTCTTTAGTTCGAAGTCCTAATATCAATAAAAGAAGGATTCTTGGCCGAAATCCTAAGCCTCACCAGCTCATCAACATATCTTGTTTGTCTATGTTGCTCTAAACTTTCATGTTCTCTTGTGTCTCATAATTAAGCACTAGTAATTTGGATATCACCTTGCATTAATTTGATTTAACCTTGATCCTGCTTTGGATCCTCACAACCAAAAAAAAAAATATTCATCCAGTAAAGTGCAAATTGAACATGATACTAGTTTGATATGAATCATGTGTGAAAATGAAGGAAGCAACGTCCTTCACTGATCCAATTTCGAGCCCTAACAGAGTAACTGTGTCAAATCTTGAAAATCTGCCAAATCAGGTCCAGGTGAGACCATTGAAGTCATCTAATAACAAGAAAGCCACGCCAATTCCAAAGATGATCATAAAGGTTTTGGATGAACGGAGGATTGAATGCAATAGAATTTTAGGTGTTTGATGATTTCTTTAAAATTGCTCATAAGAGTGGTGGTCGGCTGGCCATGAGACTCTGATAGGTGACCAACTACATGGATTTTTACCCCATGTATGGTGAATAACAGGACTCTTCATGGGGAACCATGGTTGGCATATTTGTTTAAGCCATCTACTAGACCAAAGAATCCATGTCGTTGGTGTGCTTCATCTTCTTTTTAGAACCTTCTACTGCACCAAAGAATCCCTGCCGTTGGTGTCCTTATAGATCACGTGCAAAACAACCACAATGACTATCAAATTCATGGAATCTGCAACTTTCAACAATTGGAAAAGGGACATTGCCCATGAATTGTACCCGTTAGCTATTCCTCACCATCCTGAATAGTGGGTCCCATGGCATCCCCATTGCATTTTAGCCATCTATATTGCACCCCAAAGTATTCCCCCCTGTGGGAATAAATCTTTGATGACGGAAACCCACTGACGTCAGTATGAGCTACGTGGCAGACTCTTATAGATCACTAATGATGTTTGGCCACTCCTAGGTGAGCCTGTGTTTGATGGCCCCGGACCTCTTCAAAATGTCATACTCTTTTAGGGCCCACTTACCTTATGGACATTTAGTCCACCTCTTGAAGAATCCACAGATAGAAAAATCAGTACAATTAGTGATTTATTGCCGTTGGATGGATTTAGCATTTTAATAACGTGGTTTTTGATCATTGAATTTGATCTTTTTTAGGATGCTAAAATATAACTGTTATAAATCACCGATCAAGCTAACCTTTGGTATGTAGGTCGACCAAGAGGTGGTCCAAACATCCATAAGGTCAGTAGGCCCTAAACTAATCTCCAAATGACATTTTTGGGAGGGGAGAGGCAGCAAATATTTTCTCATTCCTAGGTGGACTTGGACAAAAAAAATGGCCAGATTGGTGATTTCCAACCGTTGGATTAATTTTTTATAGTGGGATTCAAGCGTAATTTCTTATTTGGTGTACTATGATCCAACGGTAAGAAATCACCAATAATCAGGCTGATTTTTGGTTTATAAATCGACCTAAGGATGATCCAACCCATATGGTCAATGGTCTATAAGAGTGTGCGATGTGACCTACACGAGGACATCCGTGAGCGTCCATCCTCAAAGATTATTCTCTACTCTGGCATTGGACTGGCAATTGGGCTATACAGCAATGCGTGCGGAAAGGTCGTGGTGGGTGAGTTGGGTTAGTGAAGGTTGTCATCAACCAAGGGCCCACACGAATAAAGTCGCTGCATCTTACGTTGGAGATGGCAAAATTTTAGGCGCAAGGATCTCCATTTTGGTCCCCCCCGTCCCGATATGTTGCCAAACGAAGATTTATTCCGTATCAAGTTGAAGCTACGTCTCATTCACCAAAAACAGGTCGAAAGGAATATGGCTGTTGGTGGTAAACAGCCAAAGTCCTTCGCGACGCCATATCGTCCATATCTTTGGTAAAGGGTTAATTACATGGTCTACCCCTATCAAATATCAACATTACGTCTAAGACTTGTCACTTGACTTCTATTAACATGGATCACTCTCTCTCTCTCTCCATTACGAGTATTGGAACGTTAATATTGCACAAGTCGAATGGCAAAATATGATTCATGTTGCCTACTCCAAACATTTGGGATAAAATGTAGATGATGATTGTCGAATGAATATGTAATCTTACACGAAAAAATGTTATTGGAACTTATCGAATTGGATCGAGGCGAGACCTAATGCTGTGTTGTCTGGTTGTCCAGCCCACTAACAAGCAGGGCCGTCTCGATGCAAGTTGAGGCCTAAGGCGATAAAATGTAGATGATGATTGTCGCTTGAATTTGTAATCTTACACGAGAAAATGTTATTGGAACTTATCGAATTGGATCGAGGCGAGACCTAATGCTGTGTTGTCTGGTTGACAATCTTGTCCGGCCCACTAACAGGCAGGGTCGTCTCGATGCAAGTTGAGGCCTAAGGCGAAAACTCCATATAAGGCCTTTTTTTATATTTAACATATATATATATATATATATATATATATATATATATATATAAAACTCTTATTTAACAACTTTTCATGATAATCAAAAGCTATGGACAAAATTTAGACGAAAACTCCAGTATTCCCATTGCAGTCTTTACAAAGACTCACAGACCTACAGAAATCATTTTGTTGGCCTAATGACTGCGTGGACGTTCAGCCCACCTGTTAGTGGGTAAACACACTAAAAATCAGCTTCATTGATGATTTCTAGCCATTGGATTTATTATCCGAAAAACATGCTTGAATCCAATGGCTAGAATCAATCCTAAAAGTACTAAAATCTATGGCTAGAGATAACCATACAGGTTGATTTTTGGTATGGATATCTAACATGGGGTGGGCTAAACATCCATGCGGTTAGTGGGCTGAGGCCTTCTCTCACTTGGGCTAAGGCCCTTCTCTATGGTAGAGACGGCCATGCTAACACGTACCCCGAGTGTATGAGTTTTTTAAGATTCTTTTTAAAACGCATGGGTACGTGGCAAAAAGCAAGGTTTAAAGCGGGCCGTTATAATGGTATAACGGACTGGGTGTGTTACTGTTTTTTCCGTTATAACGAAAAAAGCGTTCAAGGGCAAAACTGAAAAAAAAAAAAAAAAAAAAAAAAAAGAAGGGAAAAAAATGGAAAATAACGGGAAAAAAAAAAACAGAAAAAATGGCGCTGAAATTCAAATTTCGAATTTTAAAATTTGAATTTCAAAATTTCAAAAATGGAAAATAACGGGAAAAAATGGAATATAATGGAAAAAAAAATGAAAATAACAGCCATTTTTTTCACAAAATTTTCCTAAAAATAACAGTCGTTATTTTCTAGGCGTTTTAAAAAATAATAAAAAAAAATTTTTTCTAAAAAGAAAACAAACTTAAATCTATTTACAAAAACAAAAATAAATTTCTAACATTCCCAAAAAACATAACTATACGCCCTTCTCCGGACAAAAGTTGAAAAGGCTGACAAACGCCCCTTTAAAGGGACAGACGCCCTTTAAAAGGGTGTTTGCCCATAGAGGAGCAAAACTTTTGTCCCGATACGAGCCATATATGGCACACTCTTTTTGGACGATGATCATATGGATGTTTGGTAAATCACTAGGTGGACCTACACACCAAAAAAGAAACATGATTAGTGGTTTATAAGCGTTGGATTGAAGTTATTTTCATGGGTAGATTTTAATCGTAAGAATTTGAGCATTATTTGAGTGCAAAGATCCAAAGGTTGTAAATTACTAATCAGGTTGATTTTTGGACTGCAGGTCCATCAAGGGACTGATCAAACATCCATATGGTTAGCGTCCACTAAGAGTGTGCAACGTGGCTCGTATTGGGACAAAAGTTTTACTCCTCTATGGGAAACGCCCTTTTAAAGGGCGTTTGTCAGCCTTTTTAGCTTTTTCCTACTTTTGTCAGGAGTCAGGAGAAACAGTCAATATTTTCACTTTTTATTTCTATTAAGGAGAAACGCCCTTTCAAATGACGTTTAGGGGGAGTTTGGGAACGAGGAGTAAAAGCACTTGTAGTAGAAGTTACAAGTTGATTTTTTACCTCTGAAAAAGTCAGAGAAATTAAAATGTCGGGAGGTATTCTAATTTAGTAAAAGCACTACTACTTGTAGTAGAAGTTACAAGTTGATTTTTTACCTCTGAAAAAGTCAGAGAAATTAAAATGTCGGGAGGTATTCTAATTTTTGAGAAGTAACTTCTCTTAAAAGTTAAAAGCTAAAAATTTTAGCTTCAGTTTAAGTTAATTTTAACTTTTCGAAAGTTAAAATATGAAACACATCCCAACTAACTTTTTAAGACAACATGCAGTCCTCGAAGATTTACTCCAATCGTTCCACCCCATAAAGTTATTTTTGGCCAGTGTGGCTACTTCTTTGATTGGCTTTATTGACACGTACACCTAAAAGAAAAGCACCTTGCAAAGCACTTGTGTAGAACTCATTGGCTTGTGATTGTGTGATTTACAATTTCTTGTGATAGAAGTTTTACTCCTTTTTAATTACTGGGTCGGGGTGTAACAAGAACGTGGAAGCACATTTTTTGATAGTCACCGCTGCCATGTGGGCCCACTAACCAAATGGAAGTGTAGCTTTTAGCCCATCTCTTAGTAGACATTCATACCAAAAATCAGCTTGTTTGATGATTTTTAGCCATTGGTTTTAGTACTCAGAAAATGGATGAATCCAATGGCTATAATAACACTAATGGTTTGAGATGACGAATCAGGGTAATTTTTGGGGTGTATATCCACCAAGAGATGGGATAAACATCCATGCGGTCAGCAGTGCGTAACAAAAATGCGCTCCCCTCATTTGAAAAGTCTCAAGTATACCTTGCTACATCTTTTCCCTTAAGTAATTGTTCAAGCAAGGTCTAAATCTCGGTAAAATCATTCTTCACAACTCGTTCAGATAGATGATCGTGAGATCTATCTTGAGACCACAACAAACAGCGTTACTGAAGCCAGCGGAATTTGGCTTGGTCTTCGTCTTACTTGGGTTATGGGGTAGTTGAAATTGACTGATCATGCCAGTGCTTATCATCTTTCCGGATCAGCAGTCAATGAGCGTTGTGAACTCAAGCAAACCTCTCAGGCGAGCAACCGCCGCCAAGTATAAATTATCTTTCTAAACAAATATATTCTCTAGTTCTACATAAAATATAAAAAAAAGAGGTCCGGGTCTCCCATGACCGGCCTTTTATGACAGGCTCATGGGACAGGCCTTGTCCCGCGTGGATTCCGAGAATTCAACGGTTGTGATAGCACTGAGTTGGAATAATTTTGCCAAAGCAAATCACCATTGGATTTTCAGAATCCACACCCTACAAGGTGGGTCCTGTCCCGTGATCGAGCCTATCATTAAAAGCCGGTCACGGGAGCCTGTGCCATAAAAAAGGGGTCCAAACAAGATTTGATTTGGGTGTTCACCCACTCGTACTGAGCACCCACTTCAGAAACAAGATTTGGTTTTCCAAATGTTTGGAGTCTTTTTTTTTTTTTCGTAATCGGATCATATAGATAAAACAGAAACCAAAACTACACAGTCGTTCCCCCGGCCCTGTTACACAACGATAATAACCACGGAGGGGGTTAGACCAAACAAAAGATGTAGTCCAATGAAGGGCCTTAGCAGCTATACTATCCGCAACCCAAATACATTCCCGATTGCAAAACAAAAATCTGTGGGAATCAAGGCTGTGAGCTAAGACCAAAATATCAACACAAACTGGTGAGGCACGCCAGCTCAAAAAAGAGAAAGAAAGGTGCAACTGATTAATAAGCACAGCAGCATTAGATTCAATTTCAATGTTTTTAGAACCTCGAGAGATTGCAATTTGAAGCCCCCACTTTATTGCTTTGGCCTCAGCCTCTTCAGTGGACTGGGAAGGAACCTGACATCCTCCTGCCAAAATGAAATTGTTAGTTGGATCTTGGAGATTAAAACCAATGCCTGCCATGGATGAACTTGGAAGCCAAGCACCATCAGTGTTCAACTTAAGCCAGCCTAAAGATGATGGTTACCAAGAGACAGATGAACGTAAGCCGGTTGATTCAATCCGCAATGGCTGAGGTAAGATGAAGGATGGCAAGGATCGTAACAGTACTCCCAGATGGTTATTTGAACATGGATTGAAAATTTCCGTGTTTCTGCGATGCCAAACTCGCCAAAGTAGGGTGCAACCTAGAGTGGAGAGACATTTGTCATCTGCTGACGTACTCTTTTGGAGAGTAAAAAAGCAAAGTATCGAGGAGGATAATTCAATATGGGACGTGTTAGAGGTACGTAGACAAAAGGGCCGGGGATGCAAACCATATTTTGGCAGAAGAGGGGCAATAGATCGAATAACGCATGAGCCATGTCCTCAAGGGGATGCAAATGTTTGAAGTTGACAACATGAATCTCGTTTTGCCATTTAACTTTATTTAAAATTATGATTTCTGTTAAAGTATATGTTTATACATAAATATTTTCTTACTACCTCAATCAATGTGATTTTCAGTTTTTTCTCTTCCTTTTGTGGACTTCAACTTGCACCAAGGCCTACTTTTTTCACCATTGTTGGTATTATTTGTGCGTGCCTAATTGGTGAAGTCTAGCCTTGATATGAGTAATCTGAAATAAAATGCTTAAATCCAACATCTAAAAATCACCCCCGAAAATGCTCCAATCACGACTAAAAATCACCAATTAGATTGATAGTTAGTGTGTAGGTCCATTCCAAGTAGAACTTTGACGACGGACGATAGCACATCCCAAGGGAGCACTGCTTGTATGATGTTTGGCCCAACTCACCCATGAAAATGCCCGTTGGGCCAAATCCTGCCTGGGTCTGCTCCCCTTGAGGCCTGGACTGGCCCTAAACCATCCTCATTTTTTTTAATTTTTTTTTCTATTTCTTTTAATTGATCAGGTTGAGGCCCCGCATGACACTATAGACGTGGCTTGTCCTTGCCCACGCTTCGAACTGGATCGGCCCATCGGGCCAAAATGTCAGGCTTAGGCCTAACCCAAGGTGGACCTACAGACCAAAAATTAGCCTGATTAGTGATTTCTAAGCTTTGGATTGGTGTCATTTTCATGGGTTGATTTTTAAGGATAAAATTCAAGCATTATTTGGATAAAAAAATCCCAACGGTTTGAAATCACTAATGAGGCTGATTGTTGGTATGTAGTTCAACGAGGGATGGGGCAATGGTCAGTAAAATTCTGTCACGTGGCTCCAACAGTGATCCATTATCAAAGTTCATGGTTTAAAATCTTGAAATGTTCTGTAATGTTTGGCATGAAACATTTTGGATTTTAAGAGAATCGAAACAAAAAATTCATAAATTCGTTTGTTTCCGTTCATTTTGGATTGTTTTGGTTTGTTTGTCGAGATAAACCGAGACACGATAAAGTCTGAAAAAAATATCTTTAAGTTTATTTATGCTAAGAATATTTCGGGATGTTTCGAAATATTTCGCAATATTTTTGTTTCGTTTCGGAGTTTGTATCGGTAGACATTCCTCCGAAACGAGATTTTAAACCATTTTTTGGTGAACGAGACGTTGCTTCTACTATTTAACTCCGTGTCTCCTCAGGAACTGGAGGCACTTCTCTTCACTATCTCAACAGTTTTCTGCACTGCCGCTCCTGCAACTTTAGCGGCATGTTCAGCTGTTTCTTTACTCGTTTCAAAACTCTTAGCAACAGCCTTTTCATCACCTCTTCAGCACTCTCACTTCCCCTACAAAACAAGAGAGTAATCAAAGAAAAACTCTAATATTTGGTGGAAACAAAGGAAATAAACAAATTAGGGTTTTTTAATACCCTCTCCCTCTCACAGGAACAGAAGTAAAAGCCCCAAAGCACAGACGAAAAAGGTACATTGTACTATATTTTTTTTAATTGTTTTTAATGTTTAGGGTTTACGGTTGCTTTTAGTGTTTATAATACTTCGTATTTTTTTTCAGATTTTCTTCTCCAATGGTGGGTTCGAACGCGATGGAAGAGGATTCATGGATGAGCAGTGACGACGATCAGTTACGAGATGGTGTAGAAATGGACGTTGACGACAATGCTGTAACGGATGTAACTGAAACACTAAATCATTTCTCTTGCACCGAGAACCTCGACAAAGCTTCTACTTCCATGGATGAAGACATCGGTATGAGTGAAGAGCTTCTAAACCTTCAATGAATTTGGTCTGATAAGTCACCAAATTAACTCTTACAATTACTTCATTAGAAATGGGATACAGAAGCTCTTCGATTCCATTGACGAGATCACAGTTGAACCTGGTTACGATCCCTCGAAGAAGGGAGTAGGAGAATGGCGATACGCATCAGTGAAATTCGGAAAGGTAACCATGGAGGGGGCAACATTTTGGACCGGTGAGAAGCCTTAGGTTGATAGCAAGGAGTATCTGAAATTGATGCCCAGGCATGCTCGGCTTCAGAATATGACTTACTCGTCTCGGATGAAAGTCGAAATCAAAGTTCAGGTAACTTACATTTTTGCTCATTCTGATTTAGTCTTGAAAATAGTTTGAAGAATCTGATCCTGGGACTTGATATGAATTTGCTCGATTTGGATCCACATCTGCACTTTCACATGGAACTGCTGCGGCAAAGGGCAAAGGAGAGAAAAAGCAATATTGTTTGTCCATAAATAACTAAATAAGCAACCACTAAGGTAATAGGTATAAAGACACACCGCCAAGTTGTTAAAGTTGTATTGTTGTGGTTATAACTGTAAACACAACAGAAATAAATAATTTAAGAACTGAAGAAAAAAATAAGAGAATTACCAAGAAAAAAACACATGGGAAGAATCGTATAAAATAAATAAAAAAAGTTTGGATTTCTGCCGATGACAATGGTTGGATATTAGGTTAATTGGAAGTGTGTAATTTGGGTTTTGAGTGGTTTAATGGAGTTGTGTGACTAGGGTTTTTATGAGGATTTATATGATATGTGGTATGGTTGAAAATGGGCTGACTGGTGGATTGATGGAAGTGAGAGATCGGTATCGTATCATGTAGATATGGGTACACTGCATATTGAAGTATCTGGGTATCATAGTGTTACCATTAAAACAATGGTGCTCAGAAAACTGTGTCAAAACTTGAACATGATTGTGCTGCTGTTCATTTTTCTGTAAATGGGATTCCATCTTAGGCCAAAGGAATTTCAAATTTTATTTTTCTCTTTACAGCGATATCTAAATTTGTGTTTTGTAGATTGCGTTCATCTTAGGTCTGGAATATGCACGCGCGCGCGCACACACACACATATAGATATAGATACATTGACTCATACACATGAACATGATCGTGCTGCCGTTCATTTTCCTGTTAATGGGGTGCCATCTTAGGCAAAAGGAATTTCAAATTTTATTTTTATCTTTACTGTGTAGATATAGATACATTGACTCACGCTTTTGTAACTAATATAATGACTAATGGACGTGGCCGCCCCACATACAGATGAGTTAAGGCTGACTTTTGGTGATGATATTCTTCTCAACATGGATATCAACCTCACAAAAAATCAGCCCTCCAACATTTCTAGCTTTATGAAAAATGGATTGCAAGTTGAAAATTTTTGTGCTGTCCATTTTCACTGTTAAATTTAGGTCCATATTTGACAGGGTTAGAAGTTTTAGAAATTGCTGATTTTTAGTAAGGATGATCTCCATGGTGAGGCGATCATCCTCACGAAAAAATAAGCCCTTAATTCATCTGCATGTGGGTCCCCACGACCGCGTATAATTTTTATAAGTCAAAAAGCATTAGAAACTTTATCCCAGCCCATTTGGGGGATCGTAGGTAGTTGAGATGTATGATGATACTCTGTGTATTCTTATATGGTGTATTTGCTGGATGCAGAAACCTTTCTCATTGGGGAAAGTTGTACTTTCTCTCTACTCCGGATGGGGAAAACTGTGGACTTGTAAAGAATATGGCTGTCACGGGACTTGTTACCACAAATTTGATGGAGCCCTTGCTCGACAAGTTGTTAGGATGTGGAATGGAAAGACTGGTAGATAATCCATCTTTTGCCTCATTGAAGGGAAAGGATAAAATATTTCTGAATGGAAATTGGGTTGGAGTTTGCAAAGATTCTTTTTCATTTGTTGTGGATCTAAGAAGTAAACGTCGCTGCAAGGAGGTGCCACCTCAGGTTCTCTGTCCTTCACTATGCACCCGTGCAAGCTTTCTAGAATTAAAATTTCTCTATTATGATATGGTTGCCTTTTTTATTGACTTGTGTATCCATGCGCTTTCGTGCACAGACAATTTAAACTATAACTTATGAGCTCAATTCAGGAATTTCTCTGCTGCAAACCCTTTCACAAGTGGTGGGGCTTTTTCTTGTCACATGGAAGGCTGATATGGCCAATCCAGACCGTCCATATTATAGAAAATCTCTGAATTGGATTATTCCCTTGTCCACATCACATGCCTATACCCCTACCATGTATTACACATTTCACCTAAGAATTGCGGCCCTTGATTTTGTTTTTAAATAGTAGAAAGGCAGAAGTTACATTCCTATTTTTTGCCATGTTGTGGAGCTATTGGGCTGAAACCTGCCACATGGGGAGATGCTGATGAGGCAAAACACGTGGACCTCTTTTGGCCTGCCACCTGTAAAGAAAACCCCACCACAACAGTGAAGAGGTTTGGAGTGTTGCTCTAGAAAACCATCCCCAGGTTTTAATATTATCATATCGTGTAAAAGCCTCCAAAATATGAGAGCTAGAAATATCCAAACTCTTCTGTTTGAAATCACTTGCATATCCCACTCGTGTGTATTGATTTTTTGATGCATTAACTTGTTATCTGTACTTGTACGTCATTTCAATGGTTGATAATAAGCACTAATTTGGGACAGTAACCAAACAACTTCAAAAATTATTTTACGTATGTTCATTTTGATGAAGGATTTAAATATTTGCAATCTGGCAACTATTTAAATCCTTTTCATTTGGATGGACTCATTACTCAGGGTTAGTTCTAACTTATTAGGGACAATTCTGCTGCACACCTGAAATTATCCTTTTACATTTTTTTTATACCTCTGAATTAGTTTTACTGAGGAATTCTAAGTCTCTCCACTTGTGATATTCTCCTGTAGGTGGAAATTAACAGGGATCAGCAGCAGAGAGAGGTCCACATATTTTCTGATGCTGGGAGAATTTTTTCTAATAGTTAAAAATTTGAAGAAGATCAAAATGCTTAAAGGTGGTTACAACTTCCAGTCTCTTTTGGAAGAGGGAGCTATAGAACTCATAGGAGTTGAAGAAGAAGAAGAGGATTGTCAAATTGCATGGGGTATCAAATTCCTCTTGATGGGAGATAAAGGTTAGCCTCCTGTAAATTATACACACTGTGAACTGGACGTATCTCTCTTGTTGGGCTTAAGCTGTGGCATCATCCCCTTCGCGAACCACGACCACGCTAGGAGGGTCCTCTATCAGTCTGAGAAGCACTCTCAACAGGCTATTGGGTTTTCCACAACAAACCCCAATATTAGAGTGGATACTCTGACTCACCAGTTGTACGACCCCCAAAGACCTCTTTTTAGGACCATGATCTCCGATTGTCTTGGAAGACCGGAGTATCCCCAAGCTCATAATAAAATACTTCCAAAACCAGAATACTTCAATGGCCAGAATGCCATTGTGGCTGTTAATATTCACCAAGGGTGCAACCAAGAGGATTCCTTGGTCATGAATCAGGCTTCATTAGAGCGTGGTATGCTTGTTTCGGACAGAGCACATCAGGAGTTACAAGGCTGAGGTTGGCAAAACGGCTGAAGTTTAAGGATAGAGTGGACTTCAGTAAAATACAAAGCAAAATTGGACGTGTTGATAGCCTTGATGATGACGGGTTCCCATTTATCGGTGCAAACTTGAAGAGCGGCGATATAGTCATTGGTAAGTGTGCGGAATCGGGGGCAGACCACAATATTAAACTTGGGCACACTAAAAGAGGGAAGGTACAAAAAGTAGTATTGGCTGCTAATGATGATGGAAAGAACTTTGCCGTTGTTTCTCTCAGACAGGTTTACTCTCTCATTCACTCTTTACACACATAGAAACTTCCAAAATTTTCGATATGTCTAGCACTGCATTGCCTGAGGTGATGATTCCTAGCTGTTGCATTTGAACAATTTTTCTTCATGGGTTTCATGAACTGGCCCATGGGTGAAAAACATTGGGTCCAGCCTATGATGAAAAATGTTTAAATCCAATGGCTAGGAATCACCTATCATGGTTTTTTTTGTGTCGTAAGTTCACCAAGGGTGGGCCAAACATTCCCAGGGTTAGTGGACCAGAAGCGTTTATACATGCGGGTGATTTAAGGTTTTGGGAAAAATGTTTAAAGCTTTCCTCATTTTTCTAAATTCTTATACTGGTATTTTTTTGCCTGTCTTGTAGAGACAACACTTTCAAGTCCAAACACAATTGAAAAATGATAAAAACATTGCCATATTATAAAATAACCAAGATACCTGAATAGCAACTACTGTAGAAGGGCATGGATCCTATTTCGAATTATTAAGGGAGATTTTCACCTCTAAAATATACTGATAGAAACATTTGTGAATTGAGATCATTGTGGTGTTAATAGTAACACAACGTATGAACAATGTTAAGTCAGATAATCTAACTCTGTTTAATAAATATTTAGTTAATGAATATCTTATAAAAGATAGCATACTCTCAATTATGACTGCCAACAGTAGCATGCTTCAAACACCTGATTAAATGACAAAAAGGTTGGGATAAGTTGGTAGAAAGTAAGAGAAAAAAACTAGAGAGCATTTGGTTTCAAAATGCACTAAATACATATTTGAATTCTTGGGTGCTGGTTCGCTCACCATGCCTCGGGGACAAGTTCTCGAGCATGCACGGTCAGAAAGGTGTTGTGGGTCTTTTGGAGTCTCAAGAGAATTTTCCATTTACACTTCAAGGGATAGTTCCGGATATTGTGATAATCCACATGCATTTCCTACCCGGCCAACTGCTTGAAGCTGCTTTGGGGAAGGGAATCGCCTGTGGTGGTTCAATGAGATATGCTACCCCTTTCACTACTCCTTCTATTGATGTCATAACAGACCAGCTGCACAGGTAAAAGTATGGGACCAAGGCTGTCCTTGTCATTCTTACTGCTGCATTAAGATACAGAAGTGTTAGTTTTTGGTGCAGGAACCATGTACCATGCACTAAACAGTCTTTGGGCAGATGTCATAAAAGAATAAGCCCTTTTTTGTTCTTCACTCCTGTTGTCAGTTTGAGTGGGTTTGTTATTGTTCTCCAAAACTGTGACAGAATTCTTTTCATTACTCTTCGAGAACATTTGTCTGCTCGTATCTTTCAGAATCTGGATAGACCTCTCATCATTTAATTTGCATTGCAGGGCTGGATATTCAAGATGGGGAAGTGAGAGGGTCTATAATGGTCGAACTGGTGAAATGATGCCTTCTTTGATCTTTATGGGCCCCACATTCTATCAGAGGTTGATCCATATGGCTGAAGATAAAGTGAAATTCAGGAACACAGGACCTGTGCTCCCACTCACTCGGCAGCCAGTGTCAGACCGGAAGTGTTTTGGCGGAGTCAAGTTTGGCGAGATGCAGCGTGATTGCCTTCTTGCCCATGGAGCTGCTGCCTACTTGCACAAACGGACTCTCAGTGACTTGTCTCAGATGCAAATATGCCACAAATGCACCAATATCGCAACTGTGATCCAGAGATCGGTACCCAGAGGTGGGAAGATCTGGGGTCCATATTGCCAGTTCTGTGAATCTGCAGAGAACATTGTTAAGGTGAATGTGCCGTATGGGGCCAAGTTGCTTTGTCAGGAGCTTTTCAGCATGGGCATATGTGTGAAGTTTGAGACTGAGCAGTGCTGAATCAAAGGGGCCCTTCTTTTTGTTTGGGTGATCCTCGTCGATGTATATTCGCAATTTGGGACAATCACTTGAAAATCAATCACTGCCATGTAGAAAATCAATATATTTCCTGGACCTCTCAAAAGAAGGTGATTCGATTGATGGGATGGTTGGGATCATTCCAGGATCAGTTTTTTGGTGCAAAAAATCTCTTTATGCTAGGCACATCACAGAGAGCCCTGAACCTCTATTCTGATGTTCGACATGTGTGCAGCACCACGGGGTGTGAATTCAACTTTCTTGAACACCAGAATGGTAACTAGAAGGGAGCAGGGCCGTCTCTATATAGTAGAAAATCTTATTTAACAATTATTCATGATAATCAAACGCCACGGAAAAAGTTTAGATGCAGAGTACTCTCGTGGCCCTGCATAGATCTTTTTTTGGCCCACCTATTGGTGGATAAACACACTAAAAATCAGCTTTATTTATGATTTCTAACCATTGGACTTGCTACTCAAAAAACATGCTTGAATGCAATGGCTAGAATCAATCCTGAAGAGTGCTAAAATCTATAGCTAGAGATAATCGATCAGGTTAATTTTTGGTTTGTATATCCAACTAGGGGTGGGCTAAACTTTCATGTGGTTAGTGGGCTGAGGCCTTCTCTCACCTGGGGGTCTAAGGCGATAGCCGTATTGGCCTTATGGAAGAAACAGCCCTGGAAGGGAGGAGACTCGTACTATTCCAGAGGAGAGGACTAGGTTTTAGCCATGGAGGCTATAATATGAACGTGCCCAAGCATGTTTGGCACCCATTTGCCCCCGCCAAATATTTAGCTGGGCCTACAAATTTGCTCGTGCGGGCAGGAAAATATTTGATCACGTACCAAACAGGCCCTTATAGACAAAATATCAACACAGTAAAAAATAGCTCAGAAGGAAATCAAAATTCTCGTAATGTTGATATTTGATTGAGATGGACCATGTAATTGACCCCTTTACCAAAGATAAGGACGGTATTGCCTCGTGACGGATTCGGCTGTTTACCATCAACAAGCATCTTCCTTTCGGCCTGATTTTTGGTGAATGAGACGTTGCTTCAACTTGACGTGGAATAAAGCTTCATTTGGCAATATACCCACGGGGAAAATTTTAGATGCAGGTGTCTCCCCATGCAGAGAACTCTTGTGGCCCTACATATCTCACTTTTATGGGCCCACTGAATACATGGATGTTGAGCCCACCCCATTGATATCTATACAAACTAAAAATCAGCTTAATTGATCACTTCTAGCCGTTGGATTTTGTACCCAAAAAAACACTTGAATCCAACAGATAGAATGAATCCTAAAGAGGTGTTAAAATTTATGGTTAGAGATACCAATCAGGCTGATTTTTTCTATGTAAATCCACCAAGGGGTGAGCTAAACATAGCCCCCCCCCCCAAAATGGGCCATGCATGGCCACAAGAGTCCTCTGCATCTAAATTTTTTCCATACCGACAGGGGACCAAAATGGAGATCCTTTCCTCCTAAATTTGCTATCTCCAACGTAAGGTGCCGCAACTTTATTCGTGTGGGCCCTTGTTTGATGACAACCTTCACTAACCCAAATCACCGGCAATGACCTTTCAGCATGTGGTGCTCTATGGCCCAATTGCCAGGGAATAAACCCTTGATGACGGACACTCACGGACGTTCGTGTGGCCATGTTGGGCCATGTGGCATGTTCTTAGAGACCACTTACCATATGGATGTTTGTATCATCCCTAGGTGGACTTACAGACCAAAAATCAGCCTGATTGGTAATTTCTAACCATTGGATTTTAGTACTCCAAATAAAGCTCAAACTCCACAGTTAAAAATCAACCCATGAAAAAGACTCAAATCCAACTGTGCTAATTTTTGGTTTGTAGGTCCACGAAGGGATGGGTCAAACATCCATATGATCAGTACATCTCTAAGAGTGTGCCGCGTGACCCATATATATATGGACATTGGTTTTGAAAGATTTATTCCTAGAGTAGGAATACTTTCTAGGGTGCAATATACACGGCTAACATGCGATGGCGATGCCATGGGACCAAATCTTCCAATCAACAACATCGTTAAGACGGTTTTGGACGATTAGTTTCAAGGGGCTGTATTGAAAATATAATTATTGCATGAGAACGGGTGACTAAGTTGAAAGTCCATTTAATGAACTTTTCATAGAGACGGGTATTTATCGCACTGATAGCTACAAAGAGTTTAGGTTAGTAAAGAGTAGATCAAAGGTGGTCGGTAACTCTCTTAGTTTTCTAAGTAAATAGTTCAAATTAGTTTAGATCAATAGGGATACATTGAACTTAGGTGGCGTATGGTAAAACTTGTTCTCAGACCTTATGTTTGAATGGGCTGAGATTAAGTGATTAAGTGGTGTTTGGTAAATGACTTAATCTCAACACTTATCATAAAAATTATTGAGATTCAGTGAAAAGTAAAAAAGTGACCCTCCCTTTGCTTAATGCGGTAAGTAAAATCATCTTTTCAAAAGATTCTAAGATTTTCTTTTAATACCAATAATGTCATTTTCTTAAAACTTTCTCTTTTAAAAACTTACAAAAGTGTCCTAATAAATATTTCAAAATACCCACAATGCCCTTGACTTACTTTTAAAACTTAAGACCATTACCAAATAATCCAATTCAGACATAAGTCATTAAGTTATTAGAACTAGAAGCTTAAAGTGCTTAAGATTTGGTAGCTTAATGAATTATGTCTGAATTAGATTGTTTGACGAAGGTCTTAAGTCTTAAAATTAAGTCAGGGGCACTGTGAGTATTTTGAAATGTTTATTAGGATACTTTCGTAAGTTCTTAAAAGAGAAAGCTTTGAAAAAAGGGCATTATTGGTATTAAAAAAGAATCTAAGAATCTTTTTTAAAGATTCATTCACTTACCGTGATAAGTGAAGGCTAGGTCACTTTTTACTATTTTTCCTTGAGTTTGGTGATAAGTGCTGAAATTTAATCGTTTACCAAACACAACTTAATCACTAAAATCACTTAAGTTCAGTTGAATCAGACTTAAGGTCTAAAAAAAAGTTTTACCAAATGCCACCTTAGTTTTATTCTTATTAGAGAATAATTCTGTAACAAGTTGTGTGAGATGCACCATATCATTATTGGTGTATCTCATCACGTATTCTCCTGGTTGTCAAGATTAAGATCATATTTACTATCAATTAGGATATTAGATTAGATCTGTTAAGATTAATTTCTATTTTGATCTTGTTTATCTTCATATAAACCCATTTGTACGTAGTCAATGTAAATAAATTCTATTTTTTTTAATCAATTATGTTAGTTAGCTTGGTTGTTAATTAGAAAACAAGAGTAAGAGTTAGAATAAATTTTGTTAATTTCTATTTCTATAGAAATAACTCATACTTTGGAGCATTTTTATATTGGAAAAAAGAAAGAGTTGTGATGAGAAAGAGAGGAGGATATATACAGCTTACTTCACCTAGCTGTGAAGTTAGACAAACTCGTGAAAGAGCACACATGTGTGATATGTCACAATCTATGACGAGCATTTCCTCGAGTTGTCACGTCACACCCTGCGATGGGAGTTCGATCCATGGTAAGGGTCATAGATCAAAAGGATTGTGTGGAGTGCTATGTGTCAATTTGAGAAAGGATTGTGTGGAGTGCTATGTGTCAATTTGAGAAATCGTTGCACATATTGGAGACGTGTGGAGGAAACACATCTCAATTGCCGAGATCAAATGGCATCGATCAATGGGAAGTTTAGGCTTCAGGATCGTGAAACTTGATAACACAAACTACATCATGTGGAAATGTTGTATACATCCATACCTGCGAGAACAAGGGTTATGGCAGGTCACAAATGGAAGTGAAGCTGTTAGGCCATCGTATGAGAAATCTATGTGTTTGAGAAATTCAAGGAAAGCTCTCTTGCACTTCCTTCTTTTAGTAGATGTTGTCACTCCTATTATGCTCTTTTGCTTGTGATAGTATGTGTATTGTGGTTGTTGCCACGGTATCACGTCATTGATCATGTGACTATAACGAGCCCACGTGGGTTTTTGTTCAACATTCACATAGTGAACGATTGATTATTTTCTTGTGAGTTCTTCGGTTTATGAACATGTTATTTTTTAATTTCACAAAATTCAGCTCCATAAATCATAGCTAATCTTATGGATATCTAGTAAACGATTTTGGATTCATGTGAGGAGATTTGACATAAATTTCATGCTGGCTATCTACTACTTGACGTAAACTTCATTCTTTATTTAGGCTTGAGGACGACGTACAATCCATTGTAAATAAGCCATGAGTGGCCGGGGTTGACAAGAGTTTTGAATGAAAAGATCTTTCCCAAGCGTCGGCTTGGTCCTTAAAATTGTAGAACTTGCAGTGATAGTTTGATAAAAGAGATGATCTTTTCTGAAAGTATGGTAAGAGGGAATGGTGATTGCCTTAGTATTGAAAAGCTCCAGGTTGGTTGGACAAGAAATCTTTAAAGGCACATGAGATTCATTCAGTGTTTTAGCTTTCTGCCATGTATATCTCTTCCAAAAAACACTTTACATGATAAAATTTGTAAGCCTACTTGAGGGAAAAATTTTAGATGCAGAGGACTTTGGATGCAGTTGATGCAGAGGGGTCTCTGGGTCCTACATGGCTCATTTTTGGGGCCACTAACTGCATGGATGTTTAGCCCACCCCTTAGGTGGATATGAATCATTGATTTTATCTAGTCATATATTTTAGCACTTTTTTAGGATTGACAGTAACCATTGGATTCAAGCATGTTTTTTACATATCTTTTGGTCACTTAATCCAATGGCTACAAATTATCAACCAAGCTGATTTTTAGTATGCATATCCACCAAGGGGTGGGGTACACATGTGGGCCCAAAAAATGAGCCACGTGGGGCCACGAGACCTCTCTGCATCGACTGCATCTAAAAATTTTCCCTACTTGAGTATTGCGATTTTTGAGGGAGTGAAATAATGTTCAAGAAGGATAGGTTGAAGATCAGTTAGGTTATAAAACCATATGGGCTCTTATAAGAGTCTTCATATTCTAGTTGAGAAAATGTGTAAATAACCAAATTCAACGATGACGATCCAAAAGGAGATTCTTGAGATTGAGATATCTGCCTTTTAGGACCTGTTTGGTACATGAGAAAAAGAGTTCTAATGGCGAATATATTTAGCCAGATGACTATTATCTTGGCTAAATATTTGAGCATATCAATATTTAACAACGTTTGGTACGTGTATTAGCTAGCTTACTTCATTTTCTTTCAATTTGTGTGGGTCCCACATATTAAAGTTGGTTAAATATGGGTTAGACGTGTGTGGGACCAACATATTAGGTCATAGAATGCAAAAAAACTCATTCTTATATTTTTTTTATATATTAATAAAATTTTCTCACTTAGGCTTATTTGGTGTGAAAATATTTACTCAGGGAGGGAGGTCATGATCAAATGTTTTCCCGCTCCGACAGACAAATTTGTGAGCCTCGCTAAATATTCGACGAGGACAAATGCGTTCCAAACACGCCCTAGCGAATATTAGCGCGCCCAAATATTTTATTTTCCCTCCTTGGTGGCCTACCAAACATGCCCTAAAAATCTAGAATATAGTTTAAACCAAGGTTAAAAAAACGGCCGTTATAACAAAAATAATGGCCGTTATAACGGATTCGGACCTACCCCATTATGTTATAGACCGTTAAAACGCCCAGAAAATAATGGCCATTATAACGAAAACAACGGCCGTTATTTTCCGTTATAACGAAAATAACGACCGTTATTTTCTGGAAAAAATGGCCGTTATTTTCGTTTTTATTTTTCCGTTATTTTTCATTTTTGAAAATTTGAAATTCAAATTTTAAAATTCAAAATTTAAATTTCAGCACCATTTTTTCCGTTATTTCCATTTTTTTCTCATTTTTTTCCAATTTTGCCCCTGAGCGTTTTTTAAACGGTAACGCCCAAGTCTGTTATACCGTTGTAACGGTCCCCTTTAAACCTTGGTTTAAACGTCCTATTGCAATTGTTTTTTGTCAACAACTTCATCAAGAAATTTATCAGCAAATTGAATAACTCTGGTTATAGAAGAAATGTTTTAGTTTGACATTTGAAACCTAAGGAAAGTAATTTTTTGTTAAAATTAATTTAATTTTTCTAGCAGAAATGACTAATCTAGGGAAACATTCGGATGTTCCAATGCTGATCATATTTTTTGAGAATATCAGATTATTATCAATATATTTTTTAACAATGACGAAATCAATAAAAAACAGAAAATTTGCCATTCATAATTTTTTTTTAGAATTCTGATGGGGCACTTTTAAGCCCTTTTCTTAAAAATAAAAAATAAAATGCATTTTTCAATTTGGCTGCTCCCCGCAACGCTGAAATGTTCCTTATAATGGGAATTTTTTTCTTCAAATAAGTAGTAACAGCCATGGTTTATAAAACGGCCTTTATAACGAAAATAATGGCCGTTATAACGGATTCGGACCTCCCCTGTTACGTTGCGTACCGTAAAAACGCCCAGAAAATAATGGCTGTTATTTTCCGTTATTTTTTGTTGTAACGAAAAAACGACCGTTATTTTCTGGAAAATTTTGAGGCAAAACAGGACGTTATTTCCTTTATTTTTTCATTATTTTCCGTTATTTCCTGTTATTTTCCGCTTTTGCCACCGAATGTTTTTTTTCGTTATAATGGCCGTTATAACAGAAAAACGGTAACGCCCCCAGTCTGTTATACCGTTATATAGGCCCCTTTTAAACCTTGGTAACAGCCATGACAGTTTTTTTATACCTCGGTCTCACATTCCTACGGTTAAAATCAACCCTTGAAAATAACTTTAATCCAACGCTTGGAAATCACTACTCAGGCTGATTTTGGGTTTGCAGGTCCACCCAGGAACTGGCCAAACATCCATACGGCCAGCGCCCTCTAATAGTGTGCCACGTGGCTCCTATTGTGGGTTGTGACCTTGTGACAGAAGTTTTACTCCTCTAACCCGGAGGGCTCCACCAAGAAAAGCAGACAGCAGCGAGCCGTTTATAGTTGTCATATGGAATGAGTCATCCACGTTTCCATGGATTCCCGCCCCGTGATTCGCGCCCATCGTATTCTCCATTGCAATGTGCGGTCTCCTCCACTACTACGGCACCAAAACAGGACAGGACATCATGGTTCCTTTTAGGAAGACAGAAACGACGGTCTACCATCAACATATCGACACAGGTGGCGCTCATTCACGGTTCGTGATCCCATGGTCCATGGTCCCACCTAGAATATGTCCTACAGCGAAAAAAAATCAGCTGAGTCTAACCACTTGATCTAGAGACTATGCTCAATTATTTTCTTCATCAGTCATCATATATTTTCTGATCTTTGAAAAGTGCAACACAGGGATCACCTTGTGGGAGCCACCATTCATGGGTCCCACATGCCACAGTTTGAAAAAAAAGGTCAAAGCCGTCGAATGGGCCTACCAGACAAAGAGAATTGCAACAAGCTAACATACGCATCTCATGATCGCGCATTCTAGCAATTACCACGAAGTAAGAGGTGAGTTTGCGAGGGAATTTATCAAGTTACACCGGGTTTTACTTCCTATTTTCTTCGAGAGAAGGAGAGAGAGAGAGAGAGGTTGTTCGCTCCGCCCCCGGTGTCGGATAGCTCCACCACATATAAGTCTAATTAGAACCCAACAGCAATGCCGGATTTCCAGGGATCGTCGGTAGGATTCTAACTTACGCCGCTCCACCTTCCGTTTTGGAGAAACGAAGAGAGAATCTCCTTCTGTAATTACGAAAGTTCTTTCTTTTTTGGTACCACTTTGAAGAAATCAAAGCGAATCTGTACTTTTGTTCAGAAATCTGCCGGATATTGCCGAATTTATCGCCGATGCCCAACGTCGGGAAAAAACTCAGTCAGTTCTCTTCTGTTGTTGCTGCTTCTGCTGCAGCTAGGGTTCCAATCTCGTTTCGAAATTTCGTTATATCTGTATTTCAAGAAAATTAGGGTTTCAGGAGCGATAATCTCGGTGTTTGTAGATAATCGGGATCCTCTAGGGTTTATAGTGGTCTCCTGTTTGGGCAATTTACCTCATAGATTCGCTCGTGTTCCGACCAGGGGAGAGATTTTTTTTGTCCATGTAATTTAGTTGAAACTCAAAAAGGGTTAAATTATTTAGGTTTTCACGATAGAATCTCTGTCGGTAACGCCAGTGATGGTTCCGACACGGTTCGCATGGCCGTACGGTGGTCGCCAGGTCATCCTCAGTGGTTCGTTTACAGGGTAATTTGTTTCGTTTTATTTCTTTTTTTTGTTTTTATGAATCTTAGAGGTACTTAACTTGTTCTCCTGCTTGTTATTTGTCTTAAAATCTGTATAATTTGAATTATTTGGTTAGGTGGACCGATCAGATACCGATGACTCCAGTGGAGGGTTCGTCGATGGTTTTCCAGGCAATTTGGAATCTTGCACCAGGTTACCATCAGGTTTGGATTGGATTTCCTTTTAATTCTCATTGTCCAGTTGCAATTGAGGAAGAAATAATTAGAACAATAGCAACACTGATAGTTAAAAAAAAAGAATTTTGGGGAAACTACAATACAGGACAAAAGAAGTTACTTTGTTGCTTCTGGAACTGAAATTTGTGATCAATGGGAGGAAATTTTGGGTTTCTTTTTGAAGGTGCTAGCTTGCTAAGTTGGTGAGTGTTGATACCACAAACCTGGGTTCAAAAGCCAAAAAAACAGGCTTATCCAGTGGCAACACCAAATATTTTGAAAGTGCCAGCTTGCTAAGCTGGTAAGGTTTGTGAGTGTGGATTCCTTGACCTGGGTTTGAAACCCGTCTTCATGCACGGAGTACTAACCACTGATCCGCTTGCCTACCAAAAATAAAATAGAATTTCATGTTGTTTTCCCCTTTTGTATTGTACTTGGTTCTATCCAAGGTTTTAAATTGTGTTTTCAAAGTATATTTCAGTCAACTTAGAAATGGAATTATTTCAACCAAAGTGGAAATATTGTAAAATTTACTGAAAGAATAGAAATATTGTGGAAATATGCATTGAAATATTAGGAAATGATGAAACAAGAATGAAAACACTCATAATTCATTGTACTACAATAAACAACCATAGTGATTAAGAAAAGTATCAATTGCATTTGTTATGCACTGGCACGGTATCTAAGACCATGATAGCCAAAAAAAGTCTAAATACATGAAAATACAATAAAGCTTACTTACCCACGAGAACTATAAAAAAAAGCCTACTTACCCTCAAGGCCACAACATGAATTTATGGTACTAGTTCTGGTATTTCGGACGTATTGTCATACATACACCTCCATTTGTCAGTACTTGGGTACTCGGGATACTCTTCATATCTTGCTTGTGTCCCATCATTGTCAGCGACACTTCTCATTTTGAACCATGTGAATTATAGACCTCAACCTCAAAGCTCTAGTCAATAGTTATGTCATAATGTCCTTGGGCTTCCCATCCATATCCATAAGATAATGTGTAAGACTACTATTACGTTCACACATCATTGTATATTTTTCTAAATTATTACTTCTTTTGAGTAAAATATTAATATTTTCCAATAATTACAGAATAGAAGATTATATGTACATGCTAACATGCCAAGAACACATCATATATACATGCATTTGTTGCACTAGGGATTTTCTAATTTTTCCTACTTTGTAAGTTTCTTATACAAATATATTTTTTTTAAAATATAAACATAAGATATAAATCGATATTTAATGCTTAAAGGTTGATTTTATTAACTATTGAATATTACATGCTATGTAACAACGACATAGCTCTTTTAGGGTCTTTGGCCGTGTCGACACAGATACTCGTGTCTACACGGTCAGACACGGTCGTAAATGAAAAAAAAACTGTTCCTATTGTGGCAGTCCTTTCTGGATGCAAGAAGAAGAAGAAGAAGATGAAGAAGAAGAAGAAGAAGAAGAAGAAGACTTACCTTTGTCACCACTGCTAGGGATGCCGCTGTCGCCACCGCCACCGCCACCGCCACCGCCAAAGTTGCCGATGGGGTTAGGGTTTCAGAAAACCCCTTTTGCTGTTGACCTCCTCTCCCTTTTTCCAAAACAAACCTCTTCACCTTTCTATCGAGCTAACTGGCTAAGTATATAAAGGGGGTGGGCTTGGGTCTACTTAGTGGCCCATTCCATTTAAACCTGATGGGCTTAAAGGCTGATGGGTGGACGGGGCCCATTTAAAACAAACAACTTTTTAAGTAATAAACAACCCACTTGGTGCGTTGTTTTCTGGTAAACAACACATTAAGTGCTTGTTTTTTGATAAATTTTTGAATATATATATATATATATGTACAGATGTGTCTCCATATCGAGTTTTTTTGGGTTGCCATGTCAGACACCCCGTATTCGTGTCGGACACCGACACCCGTGTTAGTGTCCTTGTTACATAGATTACATGCAATCCTATTCACTAATAAGTGCCACTATTTGCTAATTTTTCATGATTTTGAATGTTTTTTAAAAGTAAAAAAATTCAAAAAAAATTAATCAAATCAAGTTGTATATTAGTCGAAGCTGCACAACATATGATTAATTGATGTACGGCCATGATTTTTTTGGGAAAAAAAAATATAGGTTTCCCCAAAGTTTTTGGAATTTCGAACAGAAAAATCTGAAAATGTACCTACAAATCCATTGTAGATGCATCATTGGTCCATTGATTTGATGCACATTTACACCTCAAGCAATGGTGACAATTTTGTATTTCGACATTGCACTACTTATTTTGTGCGGGTTTGTCGAAACGGACCTACCAAGGAACGTTAAAGTTTTATACCAATGTTTATTTATTTTGTTAATTAAGATGCATGATCGTATTGATATATAAAAAATGACGTATGATTGTATTAATAAAAGGAACACTTTGATGTATACATGACCAAAGAGGTTTAAAGGACAGACCTCAAACAAAGGACCTGTTCAAGGAGAAGGAGATTCACCTAAAAGCTCCTCTCATCTAAATACAAAAGTATTAAAACAACAACCTCTAAGCTATGTGATATACTTTTGGTGCTATAATGTATTTTTGGTCATCTCCATTATGTTACATACACAAATTACAATTGATATATCTAATGGCCGTTATATCTTTATTTTGCAAGTGTTACACCATTTTAATAGTTTATTTATTTGTAATATAAATTTATTATATATTATACTAAATAATAAAACATGTAAAATTTAAAAATAGAGAAAACACAAATAATCGTCATCTTCTGTGAATTTTGTTATCTATTTAGGTTATTGTAAGTGCCAAAAAAGTGACCACCCCACCAGCCATCCACACGTCTCTTGATATCAGCATAGTAAGGACAAAATCATTCAATTGGCCGACAGGCTCAAGTCACGTCTCTCGGATCTACCCTACCTCGCTGAGAAATGTGACCTCTTCGTGGACTTATTTGACTCGACTCAGAGGTTGGTTTGGCGAAGGGGAGGGCCAACTAGTTGAGGAGAACTAGCTTGGGCGAAGGAGTCGATTCGCCCACCCAGTCGGCATCATTCCCCAAGGTAGTCCATACTTAACCCTTGGCGGATGGGACATCTCGCACCTATTGTAGACAAAACATCCCATCCCTGTGCAGGTTGGTATCTTGGATTAATGTAAGTGCCAAAAAGTGACCACCCTACTAGCCGTCCATGTGTCCCTCGAGATCAGCATAGTAAGGTGGAAATTGTTTGAGTGGCCGGTAGGCCCCACGTCTTTCGGATCCACCCTACCTCGCCGAGAAATGTGACATTTTCGCCGACCTATCCGACCCGACTCAGAGGTTGGTTTGGCGAAGGGGAGAGTCGACTAGTTGAGGAGAACCAACTCAGGTGAAAGAGTCGGTTCACCCAACCAACCGGTATCATTCCCCAAGGCAGTCCATACCTAACCCCTGGTCGGTGGGACGTCTCGCACCTACCGCAGACGAAATATCCCATGCCTACGTAGGTTGGTACCTTTGATTAACTATAACAGAATGATGAGAGATAGGATTGACAAAAGCTTCTTGCACACGCCAGAAGGTACAAATCTACCTACGTAGTAGGGGTGTCAATTTTACCCTTTTAACCGGAACTGGAACCGAAAACACCGGTTCCGGTTCCACATTTTTGGGAACTGATTAAAAGGGAACCGGAGCCGGAACCGAACCGAAAATAATGATTCGATTTCGGGTAGTCTAATATGGAACCGAAACCGATTAGAACCCGTACCAATGTATAAATATAGTGTAAAAATTATCATATTCTCAAGATTTGGCCAATTATATCCTGAATCGGAACCGATAGAAATACATAATCGGTTCCGGGTCTGGATCCATCATTTTGAGAACCGGAACCGTTAAGGAACCGAACCGATAAGAACCGGAACCGATTGTTCCGATTCTGGCCACCTTAGGAACCGAACCAGAACCGACCCGTTGACACCCCTACTACGTAGACTATCATGCCCCCATCATGATTGGGCAATTGTAGACACAAGGTCTCCCCTTTTTCCTCCTATAAATATGGGCCTCATTCATCGAGGGGGGAATCCCTGATGAATAAATCTCACTAGCAGAAGCTCTCAATCTTCTCTCACCAGGTCCCCTAACTTGACTTGAGTAGCTGACTTCCCAATTCACGTAAGACGAGTAGGTAGTCGGGCATTTGAGGTGTAGGGTGAGTTTTACGCTTGATATCAGAAAATTGACTCACATTCTTTGGCGTCGTCTGTGGGAACGACGCTGCCAGTTGTTCCTACCTTCATCTTAGGAAGTATCATCATCAATAAAAGAAACAAAATAACGATTGCCAAGTAAAGAATGAATAAGTGTAGAGCCCCAAACATCAGAACGTCTAATGTGAAATAGTCCATCACTTTTAATTTCATTAAGAGTAGGAAGGATAAGTCATTTTAACATGCTTACTTATTTGACAAGTCTCACAATGCAAAACAGAAACATAATCAAACTTAGAAGGAAATAAATGTCTCAAACTAGACAGAGATAAATGGCCTAGACAAGAATGTCATAACATAACTAAATCTCTTAAGGAGTCTCTTTGCAAAGAAAGAACAACACTCGAAGCGTACAATTTGGGACTCTAATGCTCCATACCGGTCCTCTTCTTTGTCTAAAGGTCTTGAAAGAATAATTTGTGGGAAAGAATGGTACATTGCAATTTAATCTTTTTGTGATAAATTAACAAAACAACCAATTTGCGGATAATTTGGGAACATGTAAATCTAACTAAGAGAAGGGAATGAAGAAAGATCAATAGAACCAGAACCAAAAATAGAGGAAAGAGAACCATTAACAATAGAAATAGATCTATTGGAATAAATTGGTTGGAGCGAAGAAAAAAGGTGAGACATACCAGTCATATAATCTATGGCCCCAAAATCGATGATCCAGGATCCATAAAAAGAGGCATGAAATGTAGTGGGGTGATCTGTACTTGAGTGGCTCATAAATGCATGTGATGAGGAAGAAGATGCTGAAGATTTCTCTATACGAACAACTCCAACATTGAGCTATTTCAACTGTTCCCCAAAATAAATTTTGGAAAGCGCTGTCTATCCTTGTTAAATGGAATCTACAGATGGTAAAGCCGGAGTGGACAGTACTCCCCTAACTTGATGGTATGTGTGCACTCCTAGGATTGGGCTTGCCATGAAGTTTCCAACATGTTTCTCATGTGGTTGGGCTTGCTGCAGTAAGTACACTATCTATGATCTCCATGGCCGCTACCACTACTACCACTAGAGCACCATGGCTTCGAATCAAATAGTGGCTCCAAATTCTCTATCCATTATTAAAGCAATCCAAATTGACTCAAATGTTTGTAGTACTATCTAACCAATGCAAATCTCATGGCAAGCCATATATCAATGGAAAGAGCATAAAAAACGATCTATCCACTTTTGACCAAATCCAGAAATATCCAAAGATGAAGATAAAATTTCTGACCAAAAGCAATTTGGTCCTAATTGATTTTACAGAAAAATAAGACTTTAAACCATAAGACATCCTTCAAATGGCCATTAAAAATTACCCAAAATAACGAAAAATTGGAGGATGTCAAGGTGAACCAGGATGTGTACTTCATGTGCCAGCATGTTGATTTACAACATGACAATGTCAGCAGATGACGTTGTGATGTAGGTCGATTGGTACCAAAATGTAAACCACCGTCTCACGAGTAAAGCCCCTCTGATTTCATGCGATTTGGTTGGGTATTTAAGGAGTTATTAAGTTTGGAAGGCTTTGATAAGTTATTAGGTTTGGAAGCCTATGAAGCCTCTGATACCATGTTGGGAAATGAGAAGAAAGATATGAGAGAAGGGGGAGAGAGAGAGAATTTAGTTCTCTTAGCACTAATTTATGTTATATAGTGGTTGGCATACAAAATGGGACAACAGGACAAGATACATCCAGCACATAATTTTTTTTTTTTGGATAAGTGTAGACTTATATTAGGGAAAAGCAAAAAGTATAAAAGGCCCAGGAGGTCGAGACGACCTGCCGGAAAAAGGCCTACGAGGTCAAGAAGACCTGCCGGAAGGCTAAAAGTGAAAACCCGCTACAAAAAGCAAAAAGAAGATCAAACAGGGGAAGGAGAGGGGGCCGAACTACTCAATATCCCTCCTACAAATCAAGTCCCATCTGGAAACAAGATCCTCGAAGAATAATCCCCAGCATTCTTTAAATTACAATCCCAAACCCAGAATAAATGAAATTGAAAATACCCATATGGCCATATGTCCTCCTACAACCAAACACCAACTTTTTCTTGGTTTTGGTTTTATTTTCTTTAGAAACGAGGCGAACCAAATGCGGCCATACCGCCATAATGGTTCAGTAAGTAAGGCTTGCTTCCACTTGTTAATTCTTGAACATGCTTGCATACTCATGCGTCTTATCTGTCTTCTTCCCAGTATTACGCTTTTATCACCATCTAATTTATTGCAGTATCATATATATTTAGTATTTTCCATCAGTTATCATTGCATTATCATTATTCATTAAGAAGCTAGCATGGGAATGTTTCTTTCATTGGTTGCCTTGAAACCAAGTTAAGTGCTTTGCTCTTTCAGTTCATATATGTTGCATTTTGTCAATATTAACTGCAATGAGAATCAAAGTCATTTCATAGTTGAGGATGCTGTGATTCTCCCATACTCTTCGTCAGTATTCTACTTCATTTTTATCCCTTCTCCACATCTATCTCACCACAGAAAATTCACTCTGATGTCCGGTTGCAGAAGTCACAAGGACTTGCTAGCTACTGGTGCTATTACTGCTGGACTAGTAGTTTTCTTAAATACAAGAAATTGAAACTCTTGCTAAAATCAATCAATACTTTTGTGTGAATTCCTTCCAACAATGCTTGCTTTATACCATGCACTGTTCCATCAGCCTGGCATTTATCTTGTTTGTGACGAATCTGCCACCAGATTAGCTTCGTGGGAAAATTTTGTGTTCTCTCTCTCTAACAATTCATGTTCATCCCTTCATTCCTGTATCCTCCTGTCACTTCCCCCCCAACACATGCACATAAACTCACTCATAGCTCATTTATTTTCTTTTATGTAAAGCGAAGCAAGTAAGCAACTCGTGACTGATTTTGTTGCTAATCCTGACTTGGGAAGTTGTTTTGGATGGTTTCTTCTGCCAACATTATCATTAGTCAGGCATTGGTCATATTCATCAATTATAATAGTTTCGCTTTTTTTTTTTTTAATTTATGGTTCATTACTTAATTTGATTGTGACTTTTTTTTTCTTTTGCAGTATAAGTTCTTGGTCGACGGTGTATGGCGCCTTGATGAACAGCAGCCATATGTTACTGATGAGTATGGGACAGTGAATAATATCATACTTGTAAAGGAACAAGAATTTGTCCCTTCAGTTTTACATTCCGAGGCTTCTAGTTCTAAATCAAGCATGGATGTGGATAATGGCATCTTTCAGTGCCCGGTTAGTTTAGAAGCTAGTTTTGGTTGTCCCATATTATTATTATTATTCTTTCACTTTCCTAATAGTGGCATCTTTTTAATCTTCACTCATGCATTTTAATTGCATATGTGTTGTTTATTTCTGTCATACCAATCAGGCTTCATTGTCAGGTGGCATGCTTCGGGACCCGGTGTTGCAGATTTCAGATGGCGACTTAGATGTTTTTCGTTGTCGCCTTTCCATACTATTGTCAAGATATACGGCGTATGAGTTGCTTCCCGAGTCAGGCAAGGTTCGCATACTTTTTTATTGCTTTGTGTGTTCTATTTTTTTTTTCATTTATCATTTTATTGGTGGTGTCCTCAAATTTGCTGATTGAGATAGTTGTGTAAGTTTTCAGGTCTTTGCCTTGGATGTTAAGGTGCCTGTGAAACAAGCATTCCATATAATGTATGAGCAGGTATGCATGTTTTCTTCTTCAGCTTTCTAGTTATCTCTTTGGTTGTGAGCAGCTACCTTCCTTCATGGCTATGTTGCATGGATTCTTCTAAACGGGCTAAGTTCTACACGACACAGATTCTGCAACACTTTTTTCTTTCATTACTTGCAAGATAGTAATTAACAATTGCCACAGTTTATGAGTTCTACCTTTGACAAATGAAGTTTCCTATGGAACAAAATATAACATTACATATATGTATTCTCTTGTTTATAAGCAAATGGTTAAAAATCATAAGATATCCTATCACATTATTCACTGTTATCTTTATTATTATGTCAAAAAATTACTCTATTTCACATTATTTACAGTATACTGCTGAGTTCAGAAATCCTTTTTTTAAGGTTCGACGAATCGAACACTCTGCACCTGTGTTGGACTCTGACGCCCGTACCTGTATCAATGGAACATAGCTTCATGGTGCCCTTGAAATACTGTATAGATTGAACAGTTTGTGAGAACTAGGAATATACTCATCGTGTTAGTGTGTTGGATGAGGTACCCTTTCGAAGGAGAAATCACTTCAATTTTAGAAGCCTAAGTGTCACTAGTCTCAATGTGCAGTAACGGATGTTCTTCATTGTGAAAATGATTGTCTATACATTGTTTGATACTCAATATGCTTATTCTAAGTTCTTTTCTTTGAAATGTTTTATATGTGGGATTATGCAAGAATGGTTGCACGTATTCTTTAATAACCAATTTTGTCTCTCTTTGCAGGGCCTTGCTGTTGTGCCTATTTGGGATGAATACAAGGGACAGTTTTCTGGGATGCTGACTGCTTCTGACTTTATATTAATCCTGACAGAGGTATTCATACCAATTCATTATACATATGCCGTATTGCTTAGTTGTCTTGTGGAACTTCGATATTATTTATATACAATGATTTACGTCATTGTACTTATAAAAAGAATGATTTATTTCACTGTATATCATTAAGTTGGCTTTCTTTCCTTGGTAATTTACAGTAGTTTATTGAAAGATAAAAAAAATGTGAAGAAATTACAAAAAAAAAAAAAAGATTCGTTGGAAAGAGACTCATAGTGCAACAACAATCTTAGAGACCTTGGTTAAATAGTCTGCAATGCTATTAGCCTCTCTTTGGACGTGTGGAGAACTATAACCAATGATTGGATTATGTGATGTGTTTCAGATTCTCAGCCAATGTGTTTGGTAGCCTCCACCTGGATCAAGCAAACCACCACCTTCCAAAATCTGTAGGGAGGAAAATGGCACTACAAAAATAGCGAGTCCTAACAAAAATGCAAGTACTAGCCTCGCTTATCTCTAGGAGGCAATGCACTTCTGATCTTGCTTCACTACCCTCATCCTTAAACTAGTCAATTCTTGAAGGGCCTTGCCCCTTGAATTACTGATCAAGCCTTCTAATTTAACTTCAGAAGAATCAGAACCTTAGTAAGAGGTGGCCTCCATCTAATGCAAGCCTCGAAGAAAAAACTTTATAATGTTGTTCTGTTTTTTTTCCCTTTCTGGTAAGTCATTATAACAATGTTCTAAATAAAACGTCTCTTATGCCAAATCTTATGTTGCACTAAAACCTAAATGCCACTTTCCTATTCATGGCACAAATGCTGCTCCACATTTGTTTCTGTGCTATTGTTGGGTTTTTTTGCTTGAATTTCTTATTTCATATTGTTGGTACCACTTGAGATTTTTAAAAGGTTGTTACTGTTTTCAATTATGTAAACTGTTATTTTGTGTAACAAGAATGTTTCGGGGTTACGGTGCAGCTCCATAAAAATGGATCAATGCTGACCAATGAAGAGCTTGAAATGCATTCAGTATCTGCTTGGAAGGAAGGGAAATTTCAACTCAACAGAAAGTCCGATGGGCCCATACAACTGCCGTTTGTAAGGCCTTTGATCCAAGTAAGGGTTCTATTTAACATATGGTGTTTCTGTGCTCTTTTGCTGGAAAGTGGAAACACATGCCGTTGCATTTACATTTCCGTCATGTTGGTATATGTTATTGTTACTAGTCAATGAAATCCAAGCTTCCAAATTCTTTTTTGTAGTTTATCGAGAAAGAAAAGACGTAAGTTATAAACCTTTTGTGAATCTTAGTATCCCCACTCAGTGAAAAAATGATTTACAAATAGTGTCCTCTTTGCCGTGATTTGGTATATTTATGTTTTTGGTCTACCAAGCTTGTGCATCAGAGCATTTTACATTTTTATCGCTTTATCAATCTTTAAGCATTTAATAGAGGATATGGTGTTAGATAGAGTGGAATCGAGGAATAGTATTTGTGTAGCTGATCTAAATAGTTGGGATACTGCTCAGTCTGCTCCATTTGATGATGCTGATGATCTCTTATATACCTTTCTGGTTTACATCTAGTCTTTTGATATCTGCAGGCTGGTCCACATGAGTCTCTAAAAGATGTCTCTCTGAGGATTCTGCAAAATAAGATATCCGCGGTCCCCATCATCCATTCGATGCAAGATGGATCATGTCCCCAGTTGTTACATCTTGCATGCCTTCCTGGAATATTAAAACGTATGCTTTATATTGTTCACCACGGTTCCATTCTTTTTCACCTTATCATCCATAATTCTATTTGAGGCTGAAGTTTCCTCTGAATTTCCAGATGTTTGCAGGCATTTTAGACACTCTCCTGGAAGTCTGCCTCTTCTACAACAACCAGTTGGTAGGCTCCCTTTAGGTACATGGGTACCAGAAATTGGAAGAGCAGGTGGATGCCAGCTAACAACATTGCAGCCTAATGCCCCTCTAAGCTCTGCTCTTACTTTATTAATAGAAGGTGCACGCTTATGATTTCGTATCTTTCTGGCAAATTAGCTAATATATTACATTCACTCTAATGTATGGCTCTTCTCTGTCAGAGTCATCTGCCAATATATCTAGATCAAGTTGATTCAAATACTTGTAGTTTATTATTATTATTATTATTTGTGTACAAAGACTATATTTTTTCACTATTTTTTCCCATTCCTCTCAACTAAAATGATGCAATATCTTGTATGTTCTAAACAACTCTGCATCTTGTGTGGTTTTAATATTTTGTGCTAAGAAAGCATAGTAAAGCAGCACAACCTGCAGCCTTTTTATTGATAATAATAGATAAATTAAGGAGATCTGGTTGTGGTTTGTGTACATAATTACAGTTGTGTAGTTCAGAGAGCTTGTGTTTTAGCTTGTTATAGTTTAGTTGATTGCCCTCTAGTTTTACTTTGTTACTGGATCTATTAGGTTCATCTATTTTTTTTTTTTTGTGTAGATGAGTGTTTTTTGACTTATTGACAGAAAGAAAAGGAAGTGCGCTTTGACTACTATTTAATGACTGTCAATTAATGTGTTTTACCCTTGTTAGGGGAACATATCAGAATAAATTTGTTTCAGATGTTTAACATGACTAACATCAACTGTTAATTGGATTCTCATGGTTTTATTTTGAAATTCATGTCACTAGGGATAAGTCTTCAAACCTCTCTGCTGTGGGGTATCTGGGCATTTATAATTTGTTCAATTTAAATGTTGCAATTGTAAGGTGCTGTTTTTGAGGTAATACTTCGAATTGTGTGTAGCTTTTTAGATGTCTGGCGACCCTTTAGAAGTTGTTTTAGCTTCAACTATTTTCATTGTGATTTTTGTAAGTCAAAAGTTTAATACAGCTAGGCCCCTTGGCACTGTGATTTTTATCTTCTTACTAGTGTCATTCTCTGTATTGTAGAAACGTTTTCATGCTTTAGCTATTAAGCTATAAACAGTTTAATCTCCCATACATGGTCTTCATTCTTTGTGTTTCCTTTCCAGCTCAAGTAAGTTCCATACCTATTGTTGATGATAATGGGTCTCTTCTGGATGTGTACTCTCGAAGGTAAACCGCATTTAGTTCTTTATTATGCTGTGGGAAGTTTTAGTCATAAATCTTGACTCCTGCAGTTTCCTTTCAACATTACTATTCTCTATGGACATCTAAGTTGGGGGTCATTGTGGCCTTTGCATGTGCAGTGATATTACCTCATTGGCAAAAGGCAGTGCATACACTCGTATTCGGCTTGATCAAACAAGTATGCATCAAGTAAGTGTACCTTGGTGAATCATGGTCCAATTTTCCTTGAGCTATATTTAGTTGATGAACATTCCCTTGTTCAATTTCCCTGATATTCCCTTGACTTAAGCTGCCTGATGGGAAAAGGTTAATATTAAAGGTATTATCTGTATGTGCTCCTACAGTATAATCATATAGGAGCTCTGGTAGTTCATTGAGGAGTGAGGATCAAAGATTTACCTATCCGAGATGACAAGTTTATTATGTGTGCCCATCCATGTTACCTTGTTAAGGCATTACCCATTTAACACATGGCATCAGAGAGCCGGACAGATTTTGCACTTATTCTCATGGTTTTAGGTCTTAGTCAAGACAAGAAGAAGAGCTAAAGAAGACCATGATCCTTTTATGATCTATATTCACGAAGGGATCATGACTGGTCCTGGCAGAGACGTAAACATACTTATTCTGGGGTGTTATCCACTTAGAATAGGAGTTGGTTATTCTGTTTGATGAAAACAAGCATTCATTAGAAGAAAAAAGGGAAATACAAAGTCTAAAGAAAAAAAAAAAAAAAAAGAGAACCAAGAAACAGGACGGATTTTGAGACCTAGTAGAGTCCGTGTTAAATACCATTTCCAGCATGCAGGTCGGCAACCTCACTTTCCAAAGAAAAAGGTCAGCGACCTTATTAGCCTCCCTAATGAATAGAGATTTCTCCAGGATGACTCCTTCGTCCTATATTTATTCTTTCTCCCAGTAGATTCACAGGGCCAAGCTCCCTACTCTGTGGCAGACAAACAATTAATGTCTGCATATAAAAGCCTGGTTATCTGCATTGAACTAGAAATTGTCAAGGACAAATGGCTTACTTATAACTGCAACATGCCAGAAAACAGAGGTTTTTTTTTCCCTTTTTAACTGATTAGGGAGAAAAGCAAATAGGGACATTTTTCATTATTATGGCTGTGGGTTAACAACAAAGAAAACCCCATGCTTGGAAAAACTTGATGGTCTTGATATGTCGTTTTTCTATTTTCAGCTGTTATTAGTATATTTTTATCTTTTAGGGACACATGTTTCTTTGTATATGTGTTAACTATTAAATATCTATAACTCTGGTTATTTGCTAAAAAATTAAACACGAGACAATAACAAAATTAAGAAGGCACAAATTTTAAATAAATGCCAACTGAAAGAGGAATTTCAGAATAATATAATAAATACGAACTATAAATTAGATTTTCAAATGAACTGTAAAAATTAAAAAAACAAGGAGAAAACTAATTTCTTAATAAAATGTGTAGATGCTTCAATATGCACGTGCTTACGTGGATGCTATATGAGAAACACTTAGAACCACGTAAAATACCTAAAGGTAGGGGAATGATGCACAATCAGCACTTGGGTGACATAAGAGACATAGGATTGGAGATTGAGAGATAAGTCTATAAGACATGATTTTGACGTTGTAAGGAGCCACGGAGGCGCTCCGTCGATTTCATCCTTTTATCGACACGAGACATCGACACATAGACATATCTTAGGGATTAACCAACACCCGTGACCAATCAATATGGTCATAGGTGCCATGCTACTTCCACATGAGAGGAGGGTATTTTGGTCATTTTGCTATTAGACCCGAGTCTATAAATACCCTCGTAGAGAAAGGAAGGGGGACACTTTTCCTGAAGACCAAACACCCCTCTCTCTCTCTCTATGTCCAACTGTCCTGATGTCTTATGTTCTCCCAATTTGACGAATATGGAACCCGAACGGCTAATGACTTAGCTTAGGTGGGTCTACTGGATTACCTTTCCCCGCTCATTAGACATTTGTCACTTGCCTTGTCCTCCAACACTTAAATGTCACATAATCTATACTCTACCTTTGTAAGTATTCTATTTTGATTTCTTAATTTTCCTTAGCCATTGCTGCTACTACATTTTTATTGCATTTTTAGTACTTTATTACATTTGCACAGACATCACAGCATATCAGGCTTCTTGGACGAATTTGCGTCTCTGACCAGATTTGCCTGTATCTCTTTTTGACACTGACAAACTTGTCATTATCCAATGTACATATGTTACTACTGGCATTTGAACCCAAAGGAGAACCAAGAATTATTTGAATAGATTAAGAAATGAAAAACTGATCAGTATATTTTCTTAAAATTAAAGTAATGCCACAGTTTGTATAAAATACATTGGGCTTCAAACGCTGATCAGTATATTTTCTTAAAATTAAAGTAATGCCACAATTTGTATATAATACATTGGTCTTCAAACAAGACATTGACAGCAACTGTATCTTTTTTTGCTCCATACCCTTAAAGAGTGTGCTCTGTATCTTAAATAGAACTTGTGCTGATAATAATATCACCCCCTGAATCTGATTTCAGGCACTGCAACTGGGATACGATGCCAATGTTCCCGTTAATGCCCACAGATGCCAAACATGTCTGCGTTCCTATTCCCTGCTTGAGGTTATGGAGCGCCTCTCGGATCCAGGTACTCCTAAAAACCTTTATGTACGTATGTATGTATGCATGTACATTATATTTTTTAGAGATCTTGGAATGAACAATATTTGTGCTCTCTTTTCAGCGGTGCGGCGGCTCATTGTCATTGAAGCTGGTAGCAAGCGCGTGGAAGGCATTATCTCATTGAGGGATATATTTAATTTTCTTCTGGGCTGAAGCTCCTGTAAATTCCCTCCCTCTGACATTCAAGTTTTGTCCAGCTTCTTTGATTCGAAGAACTAATAAATCTTACTAAAGCAATCAATTCAAAAATCATTGATGAAGATAATGCCTTTTAAAAATCAGGCAGAATGGCAACGTAATGCTCTTTTACCTTAGGTCTTTGGAGTTGGTTGAACTCTCTGCAATCCTCATGTCATTTTAGCCTCAGAGACCATAGCTGCCACAGTAGTTCCCCTTTTACGACAAGAAACCAGTTTAGAAGTAGGAAGATTGCTCTGGCAGGAGATTCATCTGCCTGAGTACCAAAGCAACCTTCTTTTTTAGTACATCATCCGTGAGAAGTTGGATGAGGATCCTCTCAGACCGATCGCTCTGTGGTTTTGTGATATCGGTATGCTGTAAGATCCTTTGGAAGAGGTCAAGGGCTTTTTCTTTGGCAGACGCGGATCCCTTTTCCAGCACCTCTAGAATGGCAGGCACACCCTGACTGTCCACTATGGCGGCAGCTGCATGTGAGAGTGCGATGTGATCTGTTAGCAGGGTATCGAGTGCCATCAGAGCAGCCTCCACGGCACCGGAATCTGTGTCGTTTAGTGTCTGCACCAGTGGTCTCACTGCATCAGCCTTGACAAGGCAGAAGGTAGTCCTAGATGAACAGGCGGAGCCATGGACAGAGCACAGATCCGGTACTGAGGTTGAGCAGCAATATGACATCCTGGGGAAGAGTCTGGGTAGCCACAGCTGCTTGGAGATGATTGTGGCATCAATTATGGACAAGTTGGATTGGTGGGATAGATGGGCAAGTGCAGTGGCAGTTCGCTGCTTTGCAAGTGAGCTACCCCTAGAGAGTACACGAACTAGTGATGGGTACAGCTCGAGCTCACCTACTTGCCTCTGAAGTTCAGGCTTGCCGGGTTGTGTGTAGCGTAGGAGTGCTGCTAGAGCATTCTCCAATAGGGACTCACCTGGGTTGACGGGTGCCCTTACCCCGAAATCATTATCTATGGTGCAAATAATCTCTTGAATGGCTTTCAGGGCTTCGGATCTGCGAAGCATCTCATCGACGATGTTGTCATCAGTAGGAAGGTAGCTGATGATTCCAGCAGCAGTTGATCTTTCCTTGATCTCTGTTGAACTGGTGAGGATGGCCACTAGGGCATTGATGGCCGACTCCTTTGCTGGGGATTCAGGGAGAGGAACCCCAGCAGTATGGTCTTTGGAAATGCAGTATATGAGCTTCATTGCCCAATGTCTCACCTCAGGTTGGTCACAATTGAGAGAAGAGAAGAGTTTTGCCACTGCATCCTTGTCGGATCGTACCAGGTTTCGAGCTGTCTCCGATTTATAGCTGAGCACATATAGCAGCTGCAAGATTTGAGCCTTCAATTGATGATCTGAAGTGGCCGCAAGTTGCAAAAAGAGGCCGATGTTGCGCTGCGATTGCAGCTCCTGCAACCCTGCATATATCTGGAAGTCGGAGAGCTGGGTAGCTTCAACCAGTGAAGTGAGGACCTCTGTGGTTTGCTGTTTCCAGTGCTGTTCGGAGCTTACAGATGATATGAAACCAATCAAGAGCGAAATTGTGGTAGTATCTGCCAGAAACCGTTTCACCATCCTGGGGTAAGCCAAGAACTTCTTGATGCACATGAGGCAAGCAGATTTGCAGGCCGGTGAGCTCGATGAGAGCATCTGGACAAGCTTGCTTACAAATTGCTTGTGTTCGAAGTCCTTGATGCTATTGTCTCCAAGTTGCATTTTTATTAGAGCTGCAGCCATTGTAGTTCTGGTCTCCGAAGATCCTGAGAGAAGAAGAAACCAATAGAATGAGTTTTAGGGCACAAAAGTAGAAAGGATTCACGAGTTTAGATGTATCTTTTTCCACCTTGGTTAAACCGAGCGACAAATGGTTGAAAATGCCCAGCTTTAGCCATCTCGAGGACAAAGTGAGTGTTTGAAGAAAGGGTTTGCAACACCTGTTGGGCTTTCTGCCAGACATCAGGGTTATTGTTATGGAGCAAAGAGACCAAGAGAGGGATACAGTCTTTGGCCTTGCCTATTTCCTCTGCAAATGTTTCGTTCACCGACAGCACCAACAAAATTGCAATAGCATCTGGTTCTGCCTCTCCTTTGTAGAAATGCTTCACGATGCAACGAATGCCTCCTTCTTTGACAATAACTTCCTGCAATTTGTCGCACAAACTCTCAGATTTAGAATTGGAGGAATAAGAGGGGTTTGTGATCAGTTTACCTTGTTGTCGTCACAGTAACTAGCGAGGTAATAGAGACATTTTAGGGCTGCCTTGGTGTTTAGGGTATTAGCTTTAACGATTTCCACCATCTTCGGGATGAGACCTTTCTCTGAACTTACAGCTCTGTAGTGAGGCACTTCCATCAGTTGTTGCAGGTCATCTAATGATTTCTTTAGTATGTCGTCGTCATTGGAGTTGATTCCCGAAACTGCACTTTGGAACTTGAAATCCACGTCCCTTTGCTTCCATTCCTCTATAGAGCCCCGAAGAGAAAGGTTTGGGGTAAGCTCGAGAGAATCGAGCTCCATTTCGCAGGTGGGGCAGGTACTCTCTCCTCTTCCAAAATGCTCCAGGATTGCTTTCCTCTCGAAGCTGTGACCACAGACAATGGCAACTGGGTCCGTCATCAGCTCTTTACATAATGGACACGTAAACGAGCCAATCGAATATTGCCTGTATGTCGCGATTGCCTGTTCTTGCGGGCTTGGTACTAGTTCTGAACTGTACAGTAACTGTATCAGTTGAGAGAGCTGAAGGGCCTCAGCTTTCTTCTTTTGTGCTTCCATTTCTTCCTTTTCCTGCTTCAACAGTGCTAGCTCATTCTGTACAAGCGAAGCATTCGCGCTTGCTCCAACAGCTTCTGCAATTTTTTGCAAGAGCTGGAGGGAGTGGTCCCGGTTTCTTCCATTCTGGGACATTGATTTCTCAATCTCTGATGTGATGGCGTCGGTCGCAGCTGCAGATCGAAACTCCATGGACCTAAGATTGTTGATGATCTGGTCGGTTTTGGACTCGAGGTTCAAGGCTGCATCTAGATTAGCCAAGTCCAATGAAGAAATGGTCTCAGCAATCTCCTTGGCAAGTTCCTGCATCTGCTCGAGGACAGAGTGGGAGTTGAGAAAACGACGGAGTTGGCTCCCTGATTTGTAATCTTCGATGACCTTGCAGGCTTTCCTTAGCTGAGAATGCATGGTCTCTAAAGCAGTTATTGTGGGTCTAGAACCTGTTGTTTCCTCCACCTTCCTGGCCTGCAAGGCTTGGAAAAGGGTATTCAGTTCTGCGATAGGTTTGGAGAATTCCCTGAAACTCTCCTTTTCAAGCACCACATCTTCCGTTTCATTAACAAGCTGCTTCGCCGCTAATCCCACTTTGTTCCACAGTTCCTGTAATACTGCTACACCTACTTCTTTGAGACTGACATCAAGAAAATCCATGGAGAGCTATATAGCTTTTCAAAGAATTTGTGCTGGAGTTCGTGGCCGCAGATTCACCCGAACTAGAAGAGCTACCCAAAATAAAAAAAACACTCAATTCATTAGGTATCATATCAAATAGACCATATGATTTCTTCCAAACACCATCTCCTCAGCAGCAGCAGCAGCAGCAAAAGAAACAGGTCTAGCCTGAGAGTCAACGCAAGCTTGATTCTCGCTGGTCGGTCCTATACTCCTATATCATGTGTCTCCTCTCTATGTACGAACAAACCAGGTGATCAACGAAGTAGAAAATACAAATGGAGGTCAGGGAGTTTGTGAGGGGATCTGAAGGTTCGGTTTGAAGGATTTTTGAAGGAGAAGGGGAAGGATAAGGAATGGAAAAAACAGAGTCTTCCTTGTCTTTATGCGTTCGGAGGTTGGAAGACATAATAATAAGAGGAGAGTTGCACTTTATAATTTTTCAAAGACGAAATTGCTTGGTAAACTAAAGATAAGCCGCGGTTCTCTTTCTGGAGTAGAGGGAGGGATTTGTGTTTCCACTCTCGCATCGTTGAATCTTCCACGTATGGTCCCAAACGATATAGAAAGTTGTACCAGGTAATCCGTTATCGTGCCACTTACGTGATGTACCCGCCATTTCTAGATTAGATGAATGCGTCATCTGTTTTTGGTCCAACGGCTTCGAACCACACTAACATATCCTGGATTGTCCACGTGGCACACTCTTAGAGATCATTGACCGTTTGATACATCACTGGGTGAACATACAGACCAAACATCAGCCTGATTAATGGTTCCTAACCGTTGGAATTGATTTTTTTATGGGTTGATTTTCAACCGTGCAATTCCAGAATCATTTTGGGGTTCTGAGATCCAACGCCTAGGAAACACCAATAAGGCTGATTTTTAAACAATCACAAGCCAATGAGTTCAAGTGCTTTTGCAACGTACCCATGTGCTTTTGCTTTTTAGGTGTACGTGCCGAGAACTCATTGGCTGTGTTTGTGTGATTTGCAATCCGATTGTGACAGAAGTTTTACTCGTCATTGATCTTTAAGATGGTGCCACGTGACCTATTTAGGTGCGGCCCGGAGGCCGGGATCAAAAATTTTCTCGCATCTACTGACCTACCTGGACTTCTACACTATTGCGTCACTCGCTCGCTCATATTTACAGCTGGAAATAGCCAACGTGTCGCTCATGTGTCACTGTAACGCGTCTAAATAAAACCAAGAAGAAAGAGAAACTGTTTTTGACACGTGGACACACTTTTGTCCTGTGGCTGCGCAACAAGGCACCACCACTTGAGAGGCGACTCGTGGACTAAAACTTCTGTCACAATGAGATTGTAAATCACACAAAACACAACCAATGAGTTCTCGGCACGTACACCTAAAAAGCAAAAGCACATGGCTATGTGATGGAAGCTTTACTCCGACTCGTGGTGATGATTATGCAGTTTGAGCGCTTTGAATCTTGCTGCGATCCCCATTCCCCACACGGCCACACTCGTGGAAAAGGTCCACACTCCCACTTGATAAAGCGGTGAGCTTTAAAAACTAGATAACACACACACGCTTAGTCTAAATGCAAGAGATAGCCCTATAATGAGTGGTCCAGATCGGTCGGTTGGTGGGCCATACCATGAGAGTGGAATTCAGGAATGGGTTCATTGAGGATGATGGACCATTGGCCTCTACTATTTCTTCCACGCCACGTGCGCTTGAGCCTTGACCACGGGTCGATTGACTTTGGAAATTATTTCCTATAGAGAGACTGAACTGATTTGATGAAGGACACGGTCATCCAATAATTGCTCTTTATGTTTTTCTATTTTTTGCCCGCAGGTTAACAAACAGTTGCAGTTTTCACGCTTCGAGTATGCAAATAGTTGCAGACTAGAATTTCCCCAACTCTGCTAACCGCCTCAAAAATGAAATTAAAAATGACGCCACGTGGCACTCTTTCAGCCCCTGATCCCGTGAATGTTTGTCCACCCTTGGTGGACCTAACGACTGAAAATGAAATTAAAAGTGATTTATACGCAATGGATAAGATGATTTTTCATCATGGACTTCTTGAATAAGCCTATGAGTTGGTTCTAACCTCCTCTAGGGAGTTGGGCTCTCGGCCCCAACTGTGGTTGATAGCACTTAGATGAAATTCACTTTTTTTATTAAGTAAAAACCAGCTCAGTGCCATCAACCGCTGATGGATTCTTGGAATAAATGGCCGAGAGTCAGACTCCCAAGAGGGGTCAGAAAAAGGGGGGTCCTAGGAGCCTGAGCTATATATAAATTAGAAGTTTTGGATAGTGATGATTTTTGGAGAGGATGGTCGATCTCTATGGTACAAAAATTCAAATCATTCTAATATTCGTAGCCTGATTTACAAGTTAAAGAATTATGGACTGTCTATTTTTTACCATCAACTTGTAACCCACATTTGATGGGGTTGAAAATTTCAGAATGACCTGATTTTTTATAGGGTCAAAAAATTCATGGTAAAATCAAATCCAAAACACATAAGTATTTTTGGCATTAATTTATGAGTTGGGATCTGTGGACATAAATTTCTTTCAGCCAACATCTGCGGCGTCAATTCCAAAATCCAATGGTGGTTGACAGTGCTGAGCTGGCATTCACTTTTGTCAAAGCAAAACCACGGTTGGATTCTCAAATTGGACGCCATAGATTTCAGGTGAAAATTTCAGTAAAGAAATTTATGTCCGCGGACCCGAGCTTAATATATATGGAAAGATTTCTGAATGGAGACTTGGAGAGTCGAGACCTTTTCCCTGGAGTGGGGCAGGTTTTTTTTACACACATGACAGTTGGCCAGTACTAGTAGGACGTTGGTAAACTTTGGAAACCTCTGCTATTTTTGACCAATTCGTGGTAAAATTAGGTGTTTTCCTGACGTTAGAAAAGTTTGAGATTCTCCATCTTCCTTTCTCTTTTCGAGTAGAACTTTGCTGACCGGTGCTGGTCAGCAAAATAGCAAAGTTGCTGACCGTCCACAATATGAGGCAGGCGGCACTCTTACATTAAGCTGACCGTATAGATGTTTGGCCAATACCTAGGTAGACCTAAAAACCAAAAATCGGCCTGATTAATGATTTCAAACCTATGGATCTTTGTACCACAAATCATGGTCAACAGGTTCCGAATGGTTCACTTTTGTTGGTCATAGGACCCGACTCATACTCAAATACCACGGTTAAAAATCAACCCATGAAAAACGACTCCAATCCAATTATCCAACCCGCACCGGTCAGCAAAGTTCCACTCTCTCCTCTTCTCTTCTTTTCTCTTACTCCGCACAATGGGAAAACGGGAAACTTGACGGCCAACAACTTCCTTTATTTTTTCTTTCCTTTGCCTTGATTTCTTTCTTTCCATTCTTCATCCGTGTTCCAAGGTTTCCGCATTCGACATTTTCTTCTCCATGGCTTTACAAAGAAAGAACAGATGTGCCGCCCAATATTCAAAGGGATGTGACCCAACGTTCAATGGAGAAAGTATCTCCTGTTTCATAGGGACTTCGAAATTTGAAGTCTTCCCCTTCTAGTATTGCCACGTGGAGTACATTTAAGGGCTCACTGACCTTATGGGTGTTTGTTCCACTTCTAAGTGGACCTACATACCAAAAATCAGCTTGATTAATGATTTCTAACAGTTATATTTTAGCATCCTAGAATATTGTTCAAATCCAACGGTCATAAATCACGATATTAACATACTTATCTACCGGATAGATATTGCCAATTAAACTGATTTTTGATGTTTAGATTTACCGAGAGGTGGACCAAACATCCATAAGGTCAGTGGGCCCTAATTAAAGAGTGTTCCACATGGCATTTTGGAAGGGTGACTTCAAACTTTGAAGTCTCCGAACCACATCAAACTCGGGCTCATGTTCAATGCACATAACCTTGGTGTCGGGCCATAAAGAGTGTTCCACGTGGCATTTTGGAAGTTCCGGACCACATCAAAGTCGGGGTCATGGTCAATGCACAAAACCTTGGTGTTCGTATGTTCTTAGAAAGTTGTGAGTCCGGGTTAAAGTCCACGTGATCACCGCCATTTAATTTGTATACTTTTTCATGAAAGACTTTGCACCCTAGTCGACAATGGGTCCCAGTTAAGCATTATTTCAGGAAAAGGTTAACATCCATCAGATGATCATATCCATCGAATCTGTAAATTTTTCATGGACGATTCATCATATTCAAGGGTGAGAGCATTAGGTGTTCACTAACGTTGTATTGACATAAAAAAATCCTAGAAGCTGAACAAGTCAAAAAAGAGAAAAAGCGTGGACGGCAGGATTCGAACCTGCGCGGGCAGAGCCCACATGATTTCTAGTCATGCCCGATAACCACTCCGGCACGTCCACCTTTTGTTATTACTTTCGTAACATTAAATATATAATCATTTTAATAAGAGAGGTACTTTCTCGTAATTATAAGAACGTGTATCATGACTGTTATGGTTTTAACTTTAAAAACGGCCATCATGACCGTTATATAACAGTCTTGTAACGGTATGTTCAAAATCCATTGTTTAGGACTGTATTATGACATTTTAATAGTATTTTATTATTTTTCTCTTCAAAGATTAATAGTAACGGATTAAAGAAAAATAATAAAAAATTAGAACAAGAACACACTGTTATAACTGTCATTAAATGGTGAACGTTGGTCGAGGTCCACACCAAGGTTTAAAAGAGGCCATTTTAACGGTTAAACGGACTAGGGTGTTACCGAAACAGATTGAAACGGGCAGGGGCAAAAATGAAAAAAATGGAAAAAATGGAATTTAACGGAAAAAAAAAATGGTGCTGATTTGAAAATTTAAAAAAATAGAATTTAATGGATTCTAACAGATTTAACGATTGTTTTTTCACAAATTTTTTCAAAATTTAACGGTTGTTTGAACAATTTGAACGGCGTTAAAACAAAAAAAAAAAGGCCGTTAAATTCAAAAACGTTAAAACATGTTTAAACGATTTTAACGGAAACGGGCGTGGGGCGTTACCATTTAAACGGCCGTTTTTAAAACCATGGTCCACACTACCTTTATCCCTACTATTTTCATTATTATATAATGACATTGTAAGAGGTTCCTAACACAATCCTTTCTCAATTCCTAGCTGTATTGTGGGTGGCATCTCAGTTTTGCTCTCTCTTTCCAACTATTGATCAACCTCCTTGCCTAATTTTTTAAGTCCTGCAACCGTTGTTGTTGTTGTTGTTTCACCCTGAAACAAGCTAAGCTATTTTCAACTGAGCTATTTAAGTCCAATTTTAACCCTTAAACCCTCCAACCACCCCCCTAGGTAAGAACGGGACTTGAACACCCAAAGACCTGAACAACTGAGCTGTTAGAAGTTTCATCGTTTTAACAGCCGTTTTTTTCACAATTCTTTTTCAGAAAAAAACGGCCGTTATTTCTAAGCGTCAAAACTGTTCTTAGCATAACGGACTTAGGGCGTTACCGTTTATTTTAAACCATGATTTGAACCATGTCAACACCATGACAGTATATATGACCATTGAAGAGAGGGCTCCACACACCCAATTGAAATCATTTAACTTATTACCAATTGAGGACCATGGTTCCCTCCTCAATTATATGCAAAAGCTATATTTTTGGCTGCTCACTTAACACTGTATGTACAGTGTTTCCACATTTAGCATTTTAACATCTCCCACATTATTGGTATACTTAGTGTTGTAAAACATCAATGACACATAGATTCCCACAAGAATGGACTCTTCTGTAAAGTTAATTGCTACTCCTACCAAAAAGAAAAGGCATATCTACCTACATATTCTCTCTTTAATAGACTTCTCTATTTTGGCAGTTAAGTGCTTTAACCCCCCCTTTCCCATATTTTATATCTGGTACCCACCACCTGTTTCAACTTTTCCCATCCTTTCTTTTTCTTTCTTCTTAAGCTTTTCTCCTCATACAAATGGTTAAGCTTTCTCTTCATCTTTTACTTTAATGGAGAATAAATCAGTCTTAGTGGGAGATAAGTGTGAATCAATAGGAGGAATTATAGATGGGGGACCATCCAGATGTGATTCTTCCTTTGATTTCTTTGGTTTTTTTAATCTAGATTTGTTGTGGTGCACTGTATTTTCTAGGCTATAAGATAGTTTGTCAGGAAAGAAAGATAAACTTGCCTTGCTATATCTTTCTCATCAGTTCTTTCTTTTCTGGAGCTGTGGCACAAGATGTGGAGGAAGAAGAGGAAGAAGATTAGTTGTTCGACTTCTGGTGCAAAGACATACACCCTCTAGCAATTGGATGTTAGGGGGATATGATGGCAAGTCATATAGGCAAAGGGAAGGCAAAGCCTTTCTTCCTGGTTTTTTTTTCTTCTTCCATGTGTTCCTTGGCTTAGTTTGGATTTCACTAGTTCAAGTGTCTACATGTTGTGTGCCACAGTGTTAATGTTTGCCTTCTACATTTTTCTATCTTCCATTTCTCTTTCTTTGTGTGGTTTCATTGTTGTATATCACTATGCATTTATAGTTGTATCAGAAGGGTGCGATTTATTGTGTGCTATTACTAGTTATTCATAAAATAAAAAATAAAAAAAATCCAGCACATTTTGTATTCTGTAGGCATATTCATTAGGAGAATTCTCTAAAAAGAAATTCGGAAATAAAAGTTGGATGGTGTTTTCCGGCGCACATGTTGTGTGTGGCCCCTATGACCCGTTGGTATACATAGTTGTTTCGCATTTCCCCAACGGATGGATCTTTTGGGGTAAATGATTGATTAATATGGTATCAAAGCCTTAAGGCTTGGGAGGTCATTGTTTAAATGGCCGGCCTGGTTTAAAACATTTATAACAAAACGATCCCTGTAATTGGCACAAAGAAACTAAAATATCATACCCCACTGGTGCACATCCCCATGGTCAGGATGTTGACCAATACAAGCACTCCAGTATGGTGATCAATAATTTTTGAGTACTAAACAAATGATAAAAATCAACAAAATAAGTTGATTTTTGGTATGAATGTCTAGTAAGGGGTAGGCTAAATTGACTAAACATTCATGCGGTCAGTGGGCCGAGATGGCAGCGGCGAGTAACAAAAATTGTGCTTCCAGATGCCAAAAAGCGTGAGGTATACCTTGTTACATCATGACCCAAATGTTTTATGAATACAAAAGAAATTTCTATAAAACTATCTATGGCAACCATACCGAGCCTTATAGTATGTATTAATCCTCTTTTTTTTTTTAATATGGAGGTTGTATATAACCGATAAGAAATGGGATTTATTGATAAATTTGGATGATGTTTATTGACCCCGAAGAGTTTATAAAGATATCAAGATCTAAGGATATATAGAAATTAATCTAATCTCATTTAATATTGTAATTGATATAAATCTTAACCTAATTGACATTATCCTAATCTTGAGAACTGCCAGAATGTGATGAGATACACCAATAATTATATGATACGTTGCATACGACTTTGTTACAATACTTTTCTGTGATACCCCTGAAACTCATGGGGATCAATGATTATTGTGAGTTTGTCGAAATCCTTATCTTGAGAGTTCCTTTAAGATTAAATCACATTTGAAGAGTGCTTTGATGTCGGTGGTCGCCTGAAAAGAAAATGGTTGCCAGCCAGAATGGTGATCTATGATGGTCCCACTTGAAACTCTTGAAAAGAAGAAAATTTTGATTTAGGCTGGACCGAACCAGTGATTTTCAATTCAGAGAAATGAGAAAAAAAAAGATGATGAAAGGGATGAGGAGTTACGTGTTCTACTTGAATTCAAGATGGTCCTATAAAAAGGACACGGGCCTCATTGAGCCAAGATGTGTGTGAAAAGCGCTCAATGGATGCTCAGGAATGGCAATGGAAGAGGATGGAATCAGCAACATGTGTTGTTCCTCCTTTGATGGCCCCATCAATGATGAAGCACTAGCAATGGTTCGAGGATGACTGTAATTTTGAATGTTTGCGACAAAAGAAAGCAGTGATGAATGGTGATGATTTCCAATGGGTGTTTTTTGAGAAAAGATAACAAAGAAGGTGGGCGCTGTTCAGATTCTCTATCCTTGGAGATTGGTCTACTGTGAGCCTGTGGTGGAGGATTTTGGGTTTGTTGGCAATGAATGACGATGATGAAGGTTGATGCGAGCATAGCATAGTGTTGTGAAGAAGATTGTAGTAAAGATATGATGTTGGGTGGTGATCTAAGCCTTTTTTTTGCGAAAAAAGAGCAAGGGTTTCATGTGGGAAAGCCATCAAGACAAAGAGATAAAGTATGAAAGGTGAAGAGAAAGACATCCTATCTAGCGACAAAGGATGGATGGAAAGATATGGATGGCTCTGATAACATGATAAGAAATTCTTTCTCATTTGTAGGGAAACTAATTCCAATTCAAAGGAGGTTCTCAACCTCTCCAAGGCATAGAGCTTTGCTTACAGTCCAACTGACGTGGCGCACTCTTAGAGATCGCTGACCATATGGATGTTTGGCGAATAGTGAATTAGCAAATCTCCATTTAAAACCAAGCCTTTTGAAAAAAAGAAACCTCATCTTTTGAAAAAAATGTTTCAAAATTATGGTGTTTCAAACATCGCAAAAAGATTACACAAAAAAAAAAAAAACATTGCAAAAAAACATGAAATATTCAATAATCTGAAACAACCTCATAATTTTAAATTTTTAAAAAAATCTAATGAATAAAACTCATACGTTAGTTTAAAAATTAAAGAAACTTTTATTTACAATATACGTCATCAATTTTTATGTTAAAAAAATTATTTTTAGAAAAGGTTAACAGATTCTTACGCATTTGGAGACCATGATAAACGAGAAAGAATTTTTAAAATTATTTTATCAATAGAATTTTTTAAATTGTTAGTTGCTTAATATTACTTAGATTTAATTAGGCCTTTTGAAGAAAAAAAAAGGTCGTACGAATCACCGATCGTATGGATGTTCGACCCATAGTTAATTAGCAAATCTCCATTTAAAATTAGGCCTTTTGAAAAAAAAAACCCCATCTTTAAAAAATGTTTCAAATCATGGTGTTTTCAAAACATTGCAAAAAAAAAAAAAAAAATATTCAATAATCCGAAACAACCTCGTAATTTTAATTTTTAAAAAATCTAATAAATAAAACTCATAATTATTTTAAAAATTAAAAAGATTATTTATAATATGTCACCAATTTTTTATGTTTAAAAAATATATTTGAAAAGATTAACAGATTCCTACACATTTGGAGACCTTAATAAATGAGAAATAAAATTTGAAATTATTAGTTGCTTATATTATTTAGATTTAAGAAAAATATCATATAGTTTCGGTTCTATTACTTATATTACCACCAAATAAATACACATGCATGTATAATTTTTTTATTTTTTTTTGAGTGCTCAGTTTTGGATTAAAAAATATTAAACTCAAAGTCCTCATTGATCAATCATTTGATGTTCTTGTCTTTTCGACCGCTTTTTGACTCCGTTATTTTGAATCCAAATTGTTCTAAACTTGCATTTTTCAATTAGCTGTTTTTGCCGCCTTATGATTTGCTAACTATGGTTTGACCCAACCCTATTAGACCAAAAATTAGCTTGATTAATGATTCCTGAATTGGTGCCGTTTTCATGGGTTGATTTTAAATCGTGGTATTTGAGCTTAAGGTTTGAAATCACTAACCAGGCTGATTTTCGATACGTGGGCCAAACATCCGTTGGTTAGTGGAACTTTGCTGACGGACGGAATACAGTATGAGCCACATGGCACATTCTTAGATGTCTCTGACTGTATGGATGTTTGGCCAACCCTAGGTGAGGTGAACCTACAGACCGAAAATTAGCCTGATTAGTCATTTCTAAGCATTGGATTGGAGACGTTCTTAACTAGTCACTTTGAGCATTATCTGGGGTACAAATATCTAAAGGTTTGAAATCACTTAGGGGATGACCAAACGCCACTACGATCAGATGTCTCTAAAAGTGTGCCACGTGTTTCATACCGTGGTCAGTAATCAACGTTGACAACGGAGTCCGTTAGTAAAGAGTAAAACTTCTATCACACCGTTCTGACAGATGCTTCTGTCACAATGAAAATCACAGCCCGTGCACACTCTAATTGGACGCTGATCGTATGGATGTTTGGCAAGTCCCTTAGTGGACCTCAAACCAAAAATCAGCCTGATTAGTGATTGTTAACCTTTGGATCTTTGCACCCAAATAATGCTCAAATTCTTACCGTTAAAATCAACCCATGAAAATAACTTCAATCGAATCGCTTAGAATCAATAATCAGGCTGATTTTTGGTATAGAGGTCCATTGAGGGACTGGCCAAACATCCATACGGTCACCATCCACTAAGAGTGTGCCACGTGGGCTGTGATTTTCATTGTGACAGAGTCATATGTCAGATTGCTGTGATAGAAATTTTACTCGTCAGTAAGCTCTACACTTGTTAAGTGGTCTCTAGAACTCTGCCACGTGGCTCATGCTCTGCATACTCGTGGTGGGGGGACAAGGCGTGTGATCGAGTACGTATCGCAGACGAATATATCCAGTCGAGTTTCTAATCCTAGATAAAAACAGGTGGCAGACGAGTAAAGACGAGAGTGAAGGGCCCCACTCGTAGCGTTCACACTGATCGAGATTCCGGAGTAGGATTTCAGATCTTCGAGACTTCGATCTTTATTTTCCTCCGTGCGTAACGGTAGATTTCGTAGCGACACTCGTATGGGCGGGAAATTGGCGGTAAAAATACCGAACCTATGCAACGTGTCCAGGTATCAGTGGAGGTTTATGTATGTATGCTCAACTACATCAACCATGGCATGCATGTCATGTCAGGTTGTTTTTCCCGCGCGACCACAGCGGGTTCCCGAAAAGGACGAGGGAGAAAGGGAGGGAAGAGAGGAGGGTTAGTGTCTTCAAACCCTCGTTTCGATCCGATCAGCGACGCCGTTCTTCGGTATCGAATTTGCCGGAAAGGTGGGGGTTTTCTGGTTTTCGTCGACAGGTTTCAGGCCGTGGATCAAGAGCAGAGAGAGATTCGAAGAGATCAGAGATCTAGGCCTGTTCTTTCTTCGAAGTCGCGCGCTTTTCTGTGTCGTGATTCAAATCTCAGTTTTTTTTTTTGTGAGTTTTCTTGTCGTTATCAAGTAATGGCGATAGATCAGGGAGGATTTGGGAGAATAATCTGATATAAATCTGAGTCTAGACTCCAGCCGCGTTAAAGATGGAAGACGTGAAGCCCTTGATTTCTACGAGTAATTCGCAATCTGATGAAGGCGGCACCATGGAAACTCGATTCCAGGAGCTCTGCAAGGTTCTTTCTTTTCTGGTTGTTAGTCTTGTTCAGTTTTTATTTTCTCGAATTTATGTGTATTTTCTTGGATTTTTAGTTCTTTTCCTTTTCTACTGCGTCTTTTCTTCTATTTTACCGCATTTTTCCCTTGATCTGTAAACTTCGATGATCTGAAATCAAGATCCGGTTGCAGACTGGACTGCCGCTCGATGAAAATATGTTCACACAAGCTATGAAGTTGTTCAAAGAAAGCAAGCATCTTCTCTTAGCTAACATGTCGGCTATTGGAAGTGGAACGGTACCTGCTGTGCTTCATTAAAGATTGGTCTTCCGGTCTTTTATTTTGATTTTTTTCGTGCTTGTTAATATTGAAATTTGAAATGTTTCTTTCGTTGTTTGAATTGATTGGATTGGATCTGTTGATCTCAGCCGGAGGAAATCGAACGGTTTTGGTTTGCATTCATTCTGTACTCTGTAAAGAGATTAAGTGAGGGGAACGGTGGGACAGCGATGCAGGAGAGTGACGAAAAAGGATTTACGTTATGTCAGATATTGAAGGCTGCAAAGCTGAAGTACGACTTTTCTTACATTACAATTTATCAAATAATTTTTTGTTTTATTTCAAATGCTGATTGTTTCTTCTTTGCCACTTTTTGAAGTGTCATGGATTTCTTCAAAGAGATGCCACAGTTCTTTCTCAAGGTTGGTCCAATTCTTAGCAACCTGTATGGCACAGATTGGGAGAAGAGACTCGAGGTATTCCCTTATTGTGTGCCTCAATGATTTTGTGAATTTAATTTTTTGGACCTCTTACTCATTATTCTCTGTTTCTGTTTCTGAATTAGGCAAAGGAGTTGCAGGCCAATTTTGTGCATTTGAGATTTCTAAGCATGTGAGGATCCTCTTTATTTATAGCTAGCATAAGCACTTTATGCTGTTTTGCGCTGAGTCTGTTTTAATGGTTAATGTCCCAAGACTATTTACATTTTTTGTATCCTTTTCCAATTGCAAACTGTTTTACCCGTGATTCTTGTATAAGCTTCTACTTGGAATCTAATTTATGAGAATAAGTTCGAAGATCCATATATGTTATTTTATTCTGAATTACAAACACATTTACTTTAGATAGCTTAAAGGAGAGGAAATATATCATTAGAAGGTATCCAAGTAATTCACAAATATGCTCTAAAATACACATCACTAATATTTGTTCTCCATGCATCTAGCAGAGGTGGGGTAATCATGGATCCAACAACATTTACACTGCCTTGTGAAAAAACAACATTCTATTGCCTGGGATAAAGTATTGAAGTACTAAAAAAGATTGAATGATGTACCCTAATAAAATATGATTGAATGATGTACCCTAATCAAATATTAATGGTCCCATCTATTTTGTCTTTTTAGGGATTGTTTCTTTTATTTAAGCTTATTCTTGTAAAGTAAATTATAGTTTTGAGATGGAAGAGGAAGGAGAAAAATAGAGAGAGAGAAGAGGATGTTGAACTAGTGTCTTAAACTTACGCTAGTCAGCCCTCAAAATTATTATATATACTAATGCTGTAATTAGGGTAAAAACATAGTAATACCCATGTGCTACATCAACACTCCTCTCCAAGCTGTAGCATATATATCATATATACTTTTCTTGGAACATAAATAATCATTCCTTGTGTGGTTCAATGCTTTGATAAATACATCAGCTAACTGATGTTTTGACTTCACATGTGGAGCACAAATGTCACAATTTAATTTTCTTTTGATAAAGTGGCAATCAACTTCAATGCGCTTGGTCCTCTCATAAAAAAACAAGATTAGAAGCAATATGATAACCGCTTGATTATTATAAAACAAAGGAATAGGGAGATCAACTGCAAATCCTATTTTATGGAGAAGATTCTTCAATCATTTCAACTCACAAGTAGTGTGAGCCATAATCCAATACTCAACTTTTGAATTAGACCAAGCCACCACATTTATTCTTACTATAATGTGCAATATCTTGTGGTAGATCTTTTATCAGATGGTGAGCTAGCCCAATCATCATCCGTATAGCCCTCAATATGTGCATGACTATGCGTCTGGTATAACAGATCGTGGCTAGGAGTTCCCTTGAGATATCTCAGAACACGAATCGCAACCTTTCATATGTGGGATCAAAGACTCTTACATAAATTGTCTTACCACACTAACAATGAAAGAAATATCCGGTTTAGTGATGGTAAGATAAATAAGCTTGCCAACTATTCTCTGATACATTCCAGGATTATCAAAAATCTCTCCCTGATCAACGATAAGTTTTACATTAAGATCCATTGGAGTGTATTGTTTTAGTTCCCAATAAACTTGTCTCCCTTAATTAAATCTAGAACATACTTTCGTTGAGACAAATTAATTTCAATTTTTTACCATGCAACTTCAATACCCAGAAATTACTTTAGCTGTCCAATGTCTCTAGTGTGAAAGTGCATATGACGAAATTGTTTCAAATTCTCTACATCCTTGATGTCACTACCTGCAATCACGATTTCATCAACGTAGAAAACCAAAACGATCTTCCCAGCTTCAAAACTTTGTCAGAATACAGAGTGATTTGATTGATATCTTCTTAAACCAAATTGAAGTATAACTTTACTGAACTTGCCAAACCATGCTCGAGGCGATTGTTTCAACTCAAAAATAGCCTTTCGTAATTTATACATCTTGGAAGACTTCCCCTGTGCAACAAATCGTAGTGGTTGCTTTATATAAACCTCATCATCCAAGGTACCATGAAGGAACGCATATTTGATATCTAACTGACATAGGGGCCACTGACATTAGCGACAAAAGATGATGATATAAACCGAAGATATTTTAGCCACTGGAGAAAATGTCTCACCATAGTCAATGACATAGGTTGGAAAATAACCTTTGGCAGCAAGACGAGCCTTAAGCTTGTCAACATATCCATCAAGAAGACATTTGATGGTATACATCTAGTGACAACCTACAACATGCTTACCAAGAGAATGAGAGGTAAAGTCCCAAGTACAATTGTGATGACTGATGAAGAGCATCCATTCATTCTGCATTGTTTTCCTCTAATCAGAATGTGACATAGCATCCTGAAGATTGTCATTGAAGAAAGAGAGGTGACAAACATACAAAAAGGAGACAAATGAGTAAGAGAAACAAAATGAGAAATAAGTTGCAAAATGCACACATTTTTTACAAAGGGTAATGGCAAGATCTGGTGTGAGAGGCGGACATACGTGGAAGGAGATGCAGGTGGCACATGAATAGTCGATGTTTCAGAGGCAACAACTCGTGGATGTGTGGGATGGCCGTAGGACATAAACCTGTAAATCAGAATTAGAATGAGCAGAACCAAAAGTATGAGGTGCAGAGTTGATGTATCAAGAAGAAAAAGACTAGTTAGAGGAAAATGAATAAAGAACACCTCATCATCCACATAATGACTCAATTGAAAAGAAAGGAACATACTAAAAAAAGGTGACATAAGCATATAAACTATCAGCGAAGAAAATGAATATAACACCAATATCCTTTTTTGGGTACGAAAGTATCCCAAAAAGACATACTTGATAGAACGAAGATCAAGTTTACTACCCCCCTGGACCTAAATGATGAACAAAGCATAAAACCAAAAATATGAAGGGGAAGAGAGAACATGAAAGTATCTAGAAACAAAATTGAGAATATAGCTTTACTATTGAGAACTGACAACAAGTTGTGAGGATATTTTGGGTACTTTTATCTGGAAAAAGTAAGAACGGACAACTTTTAACACATACTGATGTTTCTTTTCGGCCACCCCATTTTATTAAGGTGTACCAACACAAGAGGTCCAATGTAATATACTACGAGACCAAAATAATCTTGAAATATTGTAGAAGTATATTCTTTGGTATTATCAGAACAAATAACACGAATAGAGATACTAAATTGAGTTTGCACTTTCATATTAAACAAATAAAAAATAGAGAACAACTTAGATCTATCTTTCATTAAGTAAATCTATGTCATTCGGGAGTAATCATCCACAAAATTAATAAAGTACTTAAAACCTATGTATGAAGGTATCCTGGCCGAGCCCTAAACATTAGAATGAACAACTGAAAAAAGGATTAGATGCACGATTATCAAGCCTTGATGGAAAAGAGACACGATGATCCTTACTAAGTTGTCAGGGCTCACAATCTAAAGATGGTAATTGACTCAAGGTAGGAACTAAGATCTTCAAACAACGTAGCGACAAATGGCCGAGGCGATAAAGTCACTAGTGAGGAAATTATGGAATGAAGAGTAGAATTTTAAGGACCACCGCCACCATCTATATAGTAAAGATCATGTTTTCATGTCCTCCACCATCCTCATCTTCGTCTTTAGATCCTGAAAGACATAAGGATAGAAGGTAGCTTAACAATTAAGAGATTTAGTGAGTTTACCCACTTACGTATAAAACAAAAGAAATGAAGGAGAGTAATTTTTTGTGATAAGTATAATGAAAGGAAGTAATGTGGATGTGCAGTATCAATGTCAGACACTTTAGATTTAGTGTCATCGGCAAGAGTAGCATACTGAGTGGAGTTAGATGGACGGGTAGAAAACGCACCTAAGATGCCTGTCATATGGTCTGAGGCAGTAGATCAATAATCCATGGAAAACTAGTGGAAGCAACATACTCAAAAGGTGGATTCTCGGTCAAATCCTTCTACGCCACTCTCATGGGTCTGAAAGGGTGATTTCCCGGCCAAATGTATCTGGAGCACCCCTATTCCTTCTAAAGTCATTTTCTTCGCCTGGTGTGCTATGTTGGATAAGATTCTATCGATGGAGAAGCTTAGGAAACATGGCCTCCAGATGCCTAATAGATGTATTCTATGTCGTTGTGATGAGGAGACCACCAATCATTTTCTCATTCATTGCCGTGTGTCAAAGATGATTTAGGAGCGTTTCGTATGCCTTTTTGAGATTTCTTTGGTTTTCCCCAGATCTGTATGCAATACTTTTTAAGGATTGTATTCTAAAGCCTTTTCAGCTAGCGGTCGAGTGCTTTGGAGGTTCATCCCGTTTGCCATTTGCTGGGAGATTTGGAAGGAGAGATATCGTCAGACCTGCGAAGATAAGGGGGCCCATATAAAGGAGATTTTCATAAACACCAAGGCCACTTTATACC